>WFMF01000153.1:0-384735 GCA_011033025.1 Beroe forskalii
CAGAAATGAAACAAGTGAGGTAGTGAGTAATGAAGCATGCGATGTGAGATGGTTTCCATGCGTTTCAGCCGTTCGGATGCGCGCGCGACGCTCAAAAGTCACGTGATAATTACTGACTACCTCACGTTTCGGGGAACTGGTCATTTTTTACACATACGTGTGGTTTATTTTTATAGAAATCCACATTTTTCAAGGTAGAGATTTGAAACTTTGGGAATCACAAGTTAGATAAATTTCAGAGCGCCCGTTGATCTTACTTTTTCGATATCATGTTCCTGAGCTTCACAGTCGTCCATGGAACACGCCACAATTGAAAATACTCGTTTCCTGTTGCGAGCTGTTTCAGTACATTACTTCTGACCTACTGGGAGTATTAAGATGATCGTTTCACCATCAGAATCCTTCAACTGTGCTCTATTGAATGGTCACGGCCCAATTACACGAATCTCAAAATTGAGCAGTGAAATTGGGCCGTTTTGTCGCCAAATTGGCGTTCTTCCGTAAACTGCGCACACGGTACTAGCACGATTGACTACCTCACGCGTATGGGGTGCTAATGATATTTCGTTTGTTGTACGAGAGATATAAACAATCAAACTCTGTAGTACGTTTAGATTTGTCCAAGATAAAAAGAGCCTGGTGGTAGCATCTGAAACACATTTCTAATCGTCTTCTAATCTCTCTCAGACTGTAACATACATGAAATAAAACGCTTTATAATTATCTCTCATTTTAAAAGTTATAAGAGTCGTATGATATGATGAACGTCCAAAATAAGACGAAAGTTTATGCACTCTCTAAGATACAGATTCATATTATGACAATTTAAACTTTCTGAAATCTGCGGTACCACCCCCATCACGCTTTATTCGTACCATTCCGACCAATGTTCGGGCTCAAGTCTCAAACCTTTATAGCAGAGACTCTTTCCAGACTTTCTGTGTTCTATCGCTCAGCTTTATGAAGCAGCGGGGACTGTTTAAACAGGAATTCTTTCCTTCCTGGCTACTAGAGCTTTCCTGAACAGTGACTGATACTAGCTGTGTTTGTATGCGCGTAGCTTTTCTGAGCAGACCAGCAGTGACTGTTTCCTGTGTTTGTGTGTGTGCAGCTTTCCTCAGCAGCGACTGTTTCCTGTGTTGGTATGTGTGTTCTAGAGTTTTCCTCAGCATTGACTGTTTCCTGTGTTGGTGTGTTCTAGAGCTTTCCTCAGCAGCGACTGTTTCCTGTGTTGGTGTGTTCTAAAGCTTCCTCAGCAGTGACTGTTTCCTGTGTTGGTGTGTGTTCTACAGCTTTCCTTAGCAGTGACTGTTTCCTGTGTTGGTGTGTGTTCTACAGCTTTCCTCAACAGTGACTGTTTCCTGTGTTGGTACGTGTAGTTTTCCTCAGCAGTGACTGTTTCCTGTGTTGGTGTGTGTTTTAGAGCTTTCCTCAGCAGTGACTGTTTCCTGTGTTGGTATGTGTGTAGCTTTCCTCAGCAGTGACTGTTTCCTGTGTTGGTGTGTGTTTTAGAGCTTTCCTCAGCAGTGACTGTTTCCTGTGTTGGTGTGTTCTAGAGCTTTCCTCAGTGACTGTTTCCTGTGTTGGTATGTGTTCTAGAGCTTTCCTCAGCAGTGACTGTTTCCTGTGTTTGTCTGTGTGTAGCTTTCCTCAGCAGTGACTGTTTCCTGTGTTGGTGTGTGTTTTAGAGCTTTCCTCAGCAGTGACTGTTTCCTGTGTTGGTGTGTTCTAGAGCTTTCCTCAGCAGTGACTGTTTCCTGTATGTGTGTGTGTGTGTAGCTTTCCTCAGCAGTGACTGTTTCCTGTGTTGGTGTGTGTTCTAGAGCTTTCCTCAGCAGTGACTGTTTCCTGTGTTGGTGTGTGTTCTAGAGCTTTCCTCAGCAGTGACTGTTTCCTGTCTTTGTATGTGTGTAGCTTTCCTCAACAGTGACTGTTTCCTGTGTTTGTATGCGTGTAGCTTTCCTCAGCAATGACTGTTTCCTGTGTTGGCGTGTTTTAGAGCTTTCCTCAGCAGTGTCTGTTTCCTGTGTTGGCGTGTTCTAGAGCTTTCCTCAGCAGTGACTGTTTCCTGTGTTGGTGTGTGTAGCTTTCCTCGGTAGTGACTGTTTCCTGTGTTTGTGGTTTCTAAGGCTTTCCTCAGCAGTGACTGTTTCCTGTGTTGGTGTTGACTAAGGCTTTCTTTAGCAGTGACTGTTTCCTGTGTTGGTGTGTTCTAGAGCTTCCTTCAGTAGTGACTGTTTCCTGTGTTGGTATGTTCGATGGTTTTCCTCAGCCGTGGCTGTTTCCTGTGATGGTGTGTGTGTAGCTTTCCTCAGCTGTGACTGTTTCCTGTGTTGGTGTTGACTAGGGCTTTCTTTAGCAGTGACTGTCCCCTTAACTTACCGTGCTTATTCCTTCTCAACGTTTCCCTTCCGACTACCCCAAAACTATCTAACCCAATCTTGGCTCCGTGCCCATTCCCCGTAAAATCGATGAGATCAATGTGGAAACACTCCCTAATCCGTGCCTCCTCCCACTCCACATGGTTGTTGGAGAAGGTGAAGCTCCGTAGGGAAGGCAGCTGCTGGATCACAACTTCCGGCACCTCCTCAGACATGTAGTTATCGTCCATGTGGAGGTTTTCCAAGCGTCTCATCCTCGTGATATGCTCCGGCAGGCTCGTGATCAGGTTGTGGACCAGCGACAAGTGTCGCAGGTCCGGGAACTCCGTCAGGACCACCGGAAACTTGTCGATACAGTTGTCGCCGAGTCGTAGGTCCTCGAGTCGCGTTAGTTTACTAATAACACTGTCGAGGCTGCTGAGTTTGTTGTGGTTGAGGTTAAGGCACCGGAGGTTGGTGAACTTTTCCAGTCCCCGGATGCTAGTTAGGGTGGTCAGCTCGCTCTTGGTAACGGCCAGGTCTTGGAGGATGCCCGGACACGATATGCACCTCAGATCCACGAAACCGTTCTTGATTCTGGTGCTGCAGATGTTCAGGGAGACAAGGTTGTTGAGAGCCCACAGATTCGTTAAATCTCCTGCGTAATTGTGATTGATTAGGTCAATTGAAATAAATTATTCGAATAACGAAGACATGCATTTTCCATTGATTATTGGAATATCGGATCCTAAATCTTGAAGTTTCTCAATCTGTCACTCTGTCAGTCACGCCTAATTGGACGACGGACGTCAATGCTAAATTTCCGTATGCCAGATGCCTGCAGCATAAATTCGAGAATTATATTAAATTACGTTTTTGTGTCAATTTTAGTAAAATACCGTACGACAGCGGCTTTATTCTTATATTAGCGACTAGACATGGCGCAAATTCGCAACTACGTCAGCTCTGTCCTTTT
Organism: Beroe forskalii; assembly: GCA_011033025.1. NCBI lineage: Eukaryota > Metazoa > Ctenophora > Nuda > Beroida > Beroidae > Beroe > Beroe forskalii. The sequence goes on from WFMF01000153.1 coordinate 3,337, forward strand.
TCTGTCACAGTTGCAAAGTCCGGTATAATTTCAACACACGTGCGCAATTTTTAATTTAAATATTACAATCGCGGTCACGAACGAAATATGCACTTCAACATTTGAATAATAATTCACCATTTGAAGCCATCACACTGACATCACTCTCAACTCTCTCACGTGTCTAATAGAGGACTGATAAGGGGGATGATATTTACCTGGTGAGAGGTCGATGAAAAGAAGGTACTTTGTCTGCTGTGCTTTGTTGGGGATCACGCTCAGTTTGAGGGTCAGGTGAAGGTCTAGCTCCTCCAGGATTTCCTCGTGCGTCCACATCCCGATATCCTCCGAGTTTATCTTCGTGATAACATCTCCGCACTGGTATCGGGGTATATTGGTTGATTTTTAGTCAATTATTAATCAAATATCAATCAATCATTAACCAATTATTAATTTACTATCAATCAATCAATCAATTATAGTCAAACGCAATCCTACGAGTTTATCTTCTTGATGACGTCTCTGAACTGATCGGGTTATATTGTTCCATTATATTCTCTCTCTGCATTCTCTGATAATGTTGATGATATTCATGATCTCATTGAATCTGAATTTTGATATACCACCTCATTAATATTTCATCCTCACCAAGTCATTAGATATAATGTATTGATGGAAATTTGGTAAAGTTTTATGTTAGCATAATGTTCATTTGTGATCACATGTTTCTGAAATGATCCAAACAGGATGTGACAAGTTTAGTTGCCTAGAGAATTAATTTTCTTAATTATGGTTAAGCGGGTTATAAATGTGTGCTTTATTATTATTATTATTATATTAATCGATAATTGTAAATCAATTATTAATCTATTATCAATCAATCAGTCAATCAATCAATATTAGAATCAATCAATATTAGAATCCGCAGACGTTGAATAAAACATTATTGTAGAATTAATGAATCAGCTAAATGGTATTTAAATCATTTGTCTTTCATCCTGTCGGAAAATTTACCTCACCCATGATATATTGACTTGGAAGTAATGATCTTATAGTTTCCACTGTCATTAAATTAATATTAACTTGTTCCGTACTCGTTTAATGAAACACAAGATTAATTCTTGAATGATCATTGATTTCAATTTTCATTAAAATTGCTTTCGAGAAATATTGTGTTCTGAGGGTTTTTCAATTTAATAATCTAACGAATACAATTTTTTATTTCTTCTTTAGTTATTTTATTCCACTTGAAGCAATTTACGCCACCTATTATAGTATCGATTTATCAGTTATCACACATCGCGGGGCACTTTTTCTTTTTTTGAATAAAAATGTTTGACTTTGAGTTTTGATTATTTGTCAAAACAGGATGAAATGGATAGATGCAATAATTGCATTTGCGTGATCTTTTGCATAACATGGAATAATGGAATATGGCTTCCAAACATTGCGATATCATCCATTAAATTTTCCATCATTCTATTTCTCTGTTATTTCACCCTTATTTTCTACGCTGAATAAACCCTACAATTCCTATCATGTCATAGGTATAAATCATTAAAAAGTCATCACTATAAAGTTATGAGGATAATATAACTAACTACAGGACTTTGACATCAATAGCACGGATAACTTAACTGGTTCTGAGTCAACTAAGAGATTGTACTTAAAAAGTGAAGACTGGCACATTTCTACAATATGCCTTCACTCTGCACAATCTTCGTTTTATTATCATTTTTTCATTTTTTCTCCTCAGTCTTCAAAACCAAAAGATTTGAACGTTGGATTCCAGATAATATCGGGATTATATTTAAAATGGGGATGAGGGATGGAGAACTAATTATATACCATTTAAAGCTAAGGGATAAAGCTAAGGATTCTAGTCCAGAAAACTTTTTATATCTCAGTACAGGAAATAAAGAACTCTGGAAATTAAGAAGGAACTATATTATAGGCACCACGAAGCTAAGATTTTTCATATCCCTTCTGCTTAGTTATATGTCATATCAATTTTTCGCGTTACGTTAAATCAAGCATTCATTGCGGCTTGAGTACTTAATTTCTGCTCACTTAATTTCCTGGATTAAGTTAATTGGTAGGGTAATCATCTCTACCTTGAGACCGGCGTTCTCCATCAAGCCACAATCTCTAGTATCTGCAATAATGAGACTCCGTACGCTCGTAGACTTCCCGACTCCAATGCAGTTCTCTGAGGGGGAAGAAATGCAGTTCTCTGAGGGGGAAGATATGTTGTGTTGTGATCTACAAACCACACTAGAGAAGTTCTGTGTTTTGACCCGCTTATATCTCTCTCTTTCATCTTTCTTAGGAGGTGTATTTATGTAAAATTTTGGTGTATACAAGCTTGGTAGGGTGTAATTTGGGGATCTTTCTCAAGGCATTAACATAATATGATAATGATGTCATTTTGAACTGCCATGCAGGTGTGTGAAAAAATGGGTATGTTTCACAAAAATCTCCAAATTACAACCTCCATAAATAAACCTCCTAAGGTATTGTTTATGTTATTTCATTCACATTCACAATGTATGATCATTCCAGTAGATCACAATTTAAATGGCACGAGTTACATTCTATAGTTCCATAGAACCAACTCGTCAGGAATAACTATATAATGTAACTTTACATTCTATAGTTATCCCTGACGAGTTGGTCTAGCGTGGTTCCACGCTAGTGAACCGCAAAAGAATTTTAATCATGACTAAAATTCTTTGGCGCCTAACATTTGTGAGAGAATAACTTTGTGATTCCGAAAGCTTTTTCAATTGTCAGCCGAGCGAAGCAAACTAGCCGTACGATATTTTGTTGTAAGCTGCAGTATTGGAAAATTTTATGAGCTCAATCGTTGTTTAGAGAGTAAAATTTAAATTTAAGTCCATTTGATAAATTATGAAGTCATCAACCAAAATTGGCATATGCTTTTCCGGCTAAAATACGGTGCTCGAATTCACTGCAAAAGGATTTCAACTTTATGGCGAATTAATAAATCAACCTTCTATTGGCCGTTTTCGATCAATGACTCATAGTAAGGGGTACTTATTAAATGCTTAAATAGTAATATCATGCACTCAATAGGAGGATAGGGAATGAAGTTTCAGAAGTTTAAATGATAATGTCATGAATCGCGCTTTTCGAATTTGTCGTTTATGAATATATTATGTACTTATTGTTCAACATTTCTGGGTTGTGTGAGTGGTCGAAATTCAGCATCGAAGTTAACTTCAACACCTCGTTAAATATAAAACTCCTCGTTTAAAGTTATGATTCGCTAATTCGTTAAACATCTCTTCATGTTATTGTGAGTTTTATATAATAATTGATCATTCAGGGGTGAGTCATCTTGCAGGTGTTTTACATTGATAATAAACTCCAAGCATTTAAGTATTAATTTACCAATTTTCCCTTCGAATTTTAATACGCTTAAATCATATTCACAAAAACTGAGCTTCGCGTGACCCTATAAGAGTATTATTTAGTGACACCATAAATATCATCTACCATAAATTTCAATGTTGGAAGGCGTGTTCCAATAAAATGTCGAGTATGTTCCAATAAACTTTTGTCCAATATACGAGAGGGTAATATATATGAGTATGTGACAGCTCATATATATAAATCGAATCTCCTGATCAATAAAGTATATCATTATATACTCTCTATATATAAATTCCTCTGCTTGAAACGCGTGCCCTGAGTCAACTTAATCAATACCAGCTCGATCTCTCACAATGGTATCATTCCCGCGTGACCGTCACGCTGTTTCCAAGACGTGTCAAGTTTTAATTAATTTGAACAATGACAATTTTGTTGTCAAGATCAAATCTGTCGAGCCATGAAATAATTATATTGAGATTTCTTCGATTAGGAGTCGAGTGGTATATTGTGTCACCAGTCCTTAGGATTATAGTATTATATGGATGTTTTCCGCCGATTATAATTATTAATTACAAATATAGTTATTCATAATTCTAGGTAATTTATTAACCGGCACCGATTTGAATTTTGTATGATTATTAATTTTGTTTGTTTTTTGTCTTTGTTTAATTTGTGAGTTTAATTTTCTTTTCAATACGTCAGTACAGTACCATCCGTGTCTCAATAATTAGTAGAGTTTATGAGTTTATGAGTTTATTTTTTTCTACAAAATAATTTAAGGCCTTAAAAACCACAAGTGCCCAGGGCTCACAAAGGGTCATCAATTGGGCAAGGGTGATTATAATCATAAAAGAGGCACAAAATGTACCACACACGGTTTTTCGGCTCCCTAGCCCAAGAAACCTACACCCCCGGGAGCCATGGACCGTGAGTACACTGAACTGCAGCCATCCCGAACTTTACAACCAAAAACTCATAAAAGAACACACTAATAGCAGGATGTTTATTCAAGGAAATTAATACTAATAGTTCATATTATATTGATGAATACATTATGTTAACTAAATGTTCAATTAATTAGCATAATATAATTTCCATGGTGTCCACTCTGACTCGTTCAGAGCACCTTGCTGGGGACGGCAGAGGCTACTGCTTTGGCGTTCCTCATGAGGCGCATCATTACTTAAATTATTAATTTATTGAAGTAAAGAAATTAAGTGCGTTATTAAATTTAGCGCGCGTCGAAACTTGTGCCAACCAAATTATTCTAGCCAAATTTAAATTGATCTAATTGAGATATTATGAGAACACAAGCTTAATGAGTGTACGTTTGTAATTAGAGCGAGTTTTCCAATAAGATCGTTCAAATTAAGTGTTGCACTAGATTACCTAATTCAGTGTACCTACTTCTCAACTAGGGTCTGTGCCATATATTATGTATCAGTATTTATACACGTTCACTGGTCGGCCGCTCCTGATTAATCAGTTGTAATGGTCAGGTACAAGTTTATATTTCCACCCACGATATAACATATTGGCAGTTAAACTCCGCGCACGAGAAATAGGCGGGTAGGGTGACGTCATTATCATAGCTCAATGTATCGAGTTGATGACGTATTGATTGACCCGCCTATTTCTCACGCGCGGCGTATAAAATATGAATTAATTGCAGTTGAGATGACGATATTTTCATGGGTCAAACTGCCCGTTTGGTGACGTGCCATTGCTAACTTTAGCGAAATATGGGATTATTCATTATATTCCTGGTTGCCTCATGATCATGATGACAAAGTGCACCGACATTTCTGGCACGGGTTTGTACCTGTAATATATGTATAAAGGAGGGGTTTGTTAGACAAATGAAACATGGGATATATTATGGGCTCTCCGTATATTATGATCATCATATGCGATGGTGACAACTCAACCTTTTTTGTTTTGTTGTTTCTTAAGTTTAAATCGAACCTTTTATAAATGGTTACTCCAAGTCTTTCAATATTGCTTCTAATTCGATATGCCCAAGAAGCTTGGCACAACTCATGCGTGCATTTGATATACTTCAACCCTTAAACAGTTAAACTGCCCTAATAATATGCGCGCCATTGTGGGTACGTGTCGCGTATTTTTTTATTTTAAATCGTCCTAATATAGTAACATGGGGAAAGGTGTCGAGTATTTATTTCTAGTTTAAACCGTCCTTATATGGGGAACGTGTCGAGAATCTTTAAAATCGTGATTTATAACTTCGTGTGTTTGTTCTGGGTGCTACAGTTTGCAGTGAATAGAATTTAATAATTCCCGAATATCGAGGACATGTCAAGGTTTATTGGACTTGCTCATGTTCTCGAACCTGGCGGTAATTCCTATATCATGATACGGTGAGAATTTCTCACTGAGAATTGACCAAACCCATTTCGTCAGCTTGAAGGTTAGAATTTCCGGATCTCAGTCACAAGTAAAAATTTATTCTCGTTGCCGTGGTTTGTATAGGAGTCAAGATTTATTTATATCGATCAGAAAGGTTTTTCTTGTGAAGAACCCACAGACCCGCCCAAAGATGCTAAACTTCCTTCCTTTGTCCTCGTATAAAAAGCACTATGATTCTTGCCTTCAATTCTGAGAATTAACAAAATTATAAAAAAAGATCACAGGCACAGATGTCAGAGCCATCACCTTACAAAAACCACTTCGATCAGTGACCCAAATGATACCACGCAGAACTATTGTCAATATATTGTATAGTATTGATGTTTTGGGTTAAGTTGCGTAGAATTATATGGCTGACTGTCCTGCATTAGAGATCAGTGCCATCAGACATAGACAACAAGATAGATAAAATGGTTATCATGATTACGAAATTAATTCATTATCATATGACTATTAAAATGATCGTTACTTGATTGCCTTATATCATGCTGGATGGTTCCGGTAATTGCTATGAACGTATTGACCATATTATTTTGACACCGAAGCATGGGAACTTTCCCGGGAATTGGTCGGTATCTGCCTTCTAGTTTTCAGCGGAATTAATTGAGCTACCAACTGTTGTAACATATTATATGTGTATGTGTGGGAACTGTGTAACCATTAGAGTATTAAAGTGTGCAAACCATGTGACTTCAGTTGCCCCCTTCAGCAATTAAATCCCATGCTATGAATGCTATGTGGGCAACAAGTGACCACGTTATTTTTTATCGAAGTTATATCGATCTTGTGTTTTGTATTAAAGAAATTGTTTTCGGTCGCTCGTGTCAAATAATGATTATATTGGTGTTTGCGTGGTCTGATAATTGTTAGTCATATGCTCATATAATGGTCATAATTCGCAGTTGTGAGATGATTACCGTAATATAAACCTAACAAACGTTATATAATTATCAATTGTCATATCCCTTTGAGCATATATATTATTAGCTATTGTATTAAAGTTTTTAAGTTTTTGGGAAGAAGTTGAACTAAAGTTACCCGCTAACCCATGCTTCATGCCACAGTTTATAGCCCCGTAGGCGTGGGTCACGTTATAATCTGTAATTACTAATCCCCTAAAAGTGCGCGGGTGTTAATTTGTGAGTCGCAATATATGTCTTGAAATTGTCAATATACTACCTAATTTAGATCAGCAGTGGGAGCCGGGAAGGATATAATCGTGTATTAACATTTGAGGTGGTCGGGTGCATTGATATTGGCTTATTGGATTGCGATAACTGTTTGTTACGTATTATTGACAACGTTCAAGATTTTAAGCTCCCAAAGAACAGCTCTAAGCTCGGTGATAATCGCAAAGTTTACCGAAATTTATGCACAACATTATGCAAATGTTATTAAATTTGTTGTTCCCGTGCGACGCAAAGCAACATGACTTGGTGGTTTCCAATGTTCATATATAATAGACGATTAAAGCTCAATACACTCTCTTAAGTTCATATATTATGGCCAACGTTTACAATCGCCAAATCCACTTGGTCTAAAACTCTTGCATTAAAATTTGGAGCTTCGGTTTATCTTCATGAGTTCATTATTTACTTGTCTAGACGAATCTTTGCTTGAGTCCCCCTCAAAGTTGTTTCCACTTAAATGAGTTACGTTCGAGCGTTCGGCCCCTCCATAATGTGTTTTAACGACCGTGTAAGGTATGCGGTTAACACGAAATAACACTGTCAAATAGCTTGAATTCAAATTTTATTTTATTTTTAGAGCAGAGTCCACTATTCATGTTCTTGAAACACTCCTATCAGTATGAATATCATCACTATAGAATCCTACCTAGGAATGTAGCACCCCATTCATCCTCCAGACTCTCCCTACTGACAGATATATCCGTAGTGTCCACTGAGTATCGAGTATGCTCCAGGGACATGGCCTGAAGTGGAAAATTGTTATGCTTCAGTGCGTTGAGTTCCAGTATTTTCACTTATCTACGCTAATATTCTAATGCCTGCAGCGTCTATTTTGTCCAAACAGACAAGTTTTAGTGCTTCTTTGGACTATTTTGCTTAGTTCTGTTAAAATTAGATTAATATTTTTGACTATTTAATTCAGCGTTGAATTAAGCAAAAATTCAAGTCACTCAAAATTGTGAATGGTCTCTTACTGTGTGGAACATCGCCAGTCTCTTCTGGGTTTTAAATTTTTCTAAAATTCTGATATAGTGATATAGAGGTGACTTGAACGGGGTCCGCATATGGGGGGATGAGGGATAGTCCGTAGGACGGTTAGACACTAGACAACTGCTGGGTGCGCCAAAAGTCTTGACCCCTTTTACTTTTTTGATCATTCGAAAAATACAGCAGAAATTTCGATTCTGTAAAAAGTTTCTTTAAATATAACCAAAGAATGGCGGATTCTGAGATTTTTCGGTTGCTAGGACGTCCATAGCAACCACACGAGTTCCCATAGCAACCGTCCGAAAAATGGAAAAAATCTGTAAGAAATAAAACTCGCTAATTGCCATTTAGTTGAAGTTATTGTTGATAGAAATGGTAGTAAACAATACAAAATGTTCAAATACAGTTTATCTAACTCAATAGGGGTCCAATACATGTTCGATGTTGTCTCCTTGGGTGGAATTTGGGGCTAATTTCAGTGAAAATCCTTGAAATGTAAGCCTGGTTGCTATGGGAACTTGTGTAGTTGCTATGGACTTGGACGTCATAGCAACCTAAAAATCTCAGAATGCGCCATTCTTTGGTTATATTGAAAGAAACTTTTTACAGAATCGAAATATCTTATGTATTTTTCTAATGATCAAAAAAGTATAAGGGGTCAAGACTTTTGGCGCACCCTGTAGTTCCTATAATTTCTATTTCCTTAATTTCTATTTCTATAATTTCTATTTCTATAATTTATATCTTACTATATATAATGCGTGTTGTTAATATATATATATTTATTTATTTATGGCGATTCGTTTTCAAGTAGGCGACGAAATTCTTTTTTCATCGTGTTGCAAAAACTTTATAATAAATCAGAAAATAATATGAGATTTTCTCGGCCACCCTGAGGGGCGTGGTGGGCCACGCCCTTTTTTCGCAAAAATTAAAGTTTCTAATTTTTCCAAAATTCTCTCGCCATCGAGTTGCTTATGATGAATAAAAATTTTGAGAATTTTGTCCGAATTATTGGGTCACCCTGAGAGGCGTGGGGGGCCACGCCCTTTTTTCGCAAAATTTAAACTTTCGTTTTTTTTCAAAATTCCTTCGCCATTGAGTTGCTTATGATGAATAAAAATTTTGAGAATTTTGTCCGAATTATTGGGTCACTCTGAGGAGCGTGGGAGGCCACGCCCTTTTTCGCAAAAATTAAACTTTCGAATTTTTTCAAAATTCCTTCGCCATCAAGTTGCTTATGATGAATAAAAGTTTTGAGAATTTTGTCCGAATTATTGGGTCACCCTAAGGGGCGTGGAAGCCACGCCCTTTTTCAGAAAAAAAGGATTTTCGAATTTTTTCAAAATTCCTTCGCTATGGAGTTGCTTATGATGAGTAAAGGTTTTGAGAATATTGTCGGCAATATTGGGTTACCGTTGGGGGCGTGGGAAGCTTTTTTTTCGTAGAAATTTAAGTTTCGAATTTCCCCTCCAAACTCGCTCGGTCAAATCACTGTCAAAGGGACATGTGGCCGTTAGCTCATGCGGCTGCCATCATTCGCCGTCCGTAGGACGGGAACCGACTAGTTTAAATAATTTATATCTTACTATATATAATGCGTGTTGTTAATATATATATATATATATATATGTGGTTGGCAGGCGTTAGCAACTTCAGGTAGGCAACGAAATTATGTTTTAGTCGTGTTGCAAAAACTTAGTAATAAATCAGAAAAATAATGAGAAATTTTTTCGGCCACCCTGAGGCGTGGGGGGCCACGCCCTTTTTTCGCAAAATTAAACTTTCGAATTTTTTCAAAATTCTTTCGCCATTGAGTTGCTTATGATGAATAAAAATTTTGAGAATTTTGTCCGAATTATTGGGTCACCCTGAGGGGCGTGGGAGGCCACGCCCTTTTTTTCGCAAAAATTAAACTTTCGAATTTTTTCAAAATTTCTTCTCCATTGAGTTGCTTATGACGAATAGAAATTTTGAGAATTTTGTCCGAATTATTCGGTCACCCTGAGGGGCGTGGGGGGCCACGCCCTTTTTTTTCGCAAAAATTAAACTTTCGAATTTTTTCAAAATTCCTTCGCCATCAAGTTGCTTATGATGAATAAAAGTTTTGAGAATTTTGTCCGAATTATTGGGTCACCCTAAGGGACGTGGGGGGCCGCGCCCTTTTTTCACAAAAAATAGATTTTAGAATTTTTTCTAAATTCCTTCGCTATGGAGTTGCTTATGATGAGTAAAGGTTTTGAGAATATTGTCGGCAATATTGGGTTACCGTTGGGGGCGTTGGAAGCTTTTTTTTCGAATTTCCCCTCCAAACTCGCACGGTCAAATCACTGTCAAAGGGACATGTGGCTGTTAGCTCATGCGGCTGCCATCATTCGCCGTCCGTAGGACGGGAATTTCTATAATTTCTATTTCTATAATTTCTATTTCTATGATTTCTACTTCTATAATTTCTATTTCTCTATAGTTTATTTTTCTTGCCTCGTTGACACCACTCGCCCGGTCGCCCCTGTCTCTAACCAGTGACACCACTGAACTCCGACCTGACACTGGTACAGCCACGTACACATCTGTGATCTTGTCCGAATCTGGGATAAATAAAAATAACTATTTTATAAAAATAACTATATCATACAAATAACTATTTTATTGTAGTTGAGTAAATTTATTGCAGTAGTATTTGGTGAACAAGCATTATAATTGTCTCCGGGGGGAGGCCATGGAACTTCTACAGAGCTTTTGAGCTTTTCTAAGGCTTGTGCTTGGTTTTAATTTGCTTGGTTCATTTAATATTAATATTTCTTTATTACTTGCGACATTTGAAGGGCTTTGAATATAATGCAGCCCATATTGGCAAACATTTGTAAAAGTTGACAACTTTGATTGAATAAGTACTATGTAAATAGGCAGTGCAATTTGTTAATACGGTAATGTTCCGAATAGTTAGTAGCATGTCAAGAATTACTTCGTACGCCCCGGAACTAAGCGTTTGAGGCAATTCAATAAACTTACTGACGTTCTCTAATCCTATGTGTCAAAATTTCATGGTCCTAGTCCTGTGTGGTACAGGGCTAGGACCATGAAATTTTGACACATAGGATTAGGTACAGGTTGTACCTGAGTCTGACTTTGTGATGGGAGCAGGGTATTCTAAGAACCTCCATGAATCTTCCGTAGTTTCCTTTCGTTGAGTGCTGTCCGATGATTTATTGCGTGGCGAGCGACTTCGAAGTTTCCGTATCTTATTCTTAAATCGTCCCATGGTTGTCAAGAGATGCGCTTTGAAACGCTATATCTAGTTCTAGAAAATACTAAAGTGAAAAAGAAACGGACACGAACGATATGTTTGTTTTCCGCATTCATTAACTTACGCAGAGTGTATTTGTGAAGTGTTATCTGGGTAACTTGAACCACATTACACAATGAAATATATGCTTTTGACATCACAGTACGATAAGACACTTTCACTCAAATGCTCTTATATATACTGACTTAGTGTAATTCAATAAAGCTTTTTGGCATCGAACTTAAGACCTTAAGACAAATCATCTTATTACATTGACTATGAACTGCTAAAATCTGCTAATCCAATCGCCCCTGCGCACTATAGGATCAGCTGTGTAAAGTTATGGTTGAATCAATGACAAATGGGAGTACTTTGGCAGCAAGTACTGCCAATACTACTACTGATTGGACAGCTGACTGGCTCTCTGACTTTGGGAAAGTGGGGTTTTTCTTCCTTCTCTCTGCCATCATGGTGATTGCGTGCTTTGGTGAGTGTTATATTCAGGAAGAATTCCTAACCCCATGCTATAACCTGTGATTGATTCCTATCCGGGAAAAATACTTTTTTGTCTCAATTTATCGTGCCAATGAGTCAAAATATTCATTTATTAAGCGAGACATATTAATTAATGAAATGAATTAATTGATGAAATGAACAGTTCATCTCAAAATTGAAGATGGGGGTATATCCAATGATTTATTTGTTACAAACTATAGAACTTCCCACCATTCAGGGAACATGTTGGTACTGGCTATAGCAGTCAAGACCCCCAAAATGAGGACAACCAACAACTGCTTCATCTTCAACCTGGCAACCTGTGACTTCCTGGTCGGGTGCTTTAGTATCCCTCTCATGCTCACAACAATGTACTCTGAAAGATGGGTGTTTATCAATTCGACACCATAGCATTAGCAATAGAATAAAGTAGGTAATATGCTATGATTAATGAATAATGAGTTAGGATTGTTGGTCCGTTTTATGGCGTAAACTTTTAATTAAGTTCGTGATTTGATCACCCCATCAGATGGGTATTTGGGATGACCATGTGTAAGATTGCTCTGGTTATTGATAACCTCCTTATGATGGAGAGCATTTGGACCCTGGCTGCTCTCTCTGCTTTCCGAGCACTGACAGTCATCAACCCCTTCCGAATGAAACAGGTGAGTTGGCCATTAATTACACAATTTGAAATCACCATTTACGTATTTACTTAACATGGTTGATATCAAACCTAGGACAGTAAAATGAAAATTCCAGTTGTACCCTCTCCTTTAAATGTATCTCATTACCTTCCTGATACGCATCTTCCCAGCATTCTGTTCGTAAAGATGTGCTCGTTACCCTTGCCATGCTGTGGTTACTCGCAGGAAGCTTCGTCTCAACTCCGCTACTCGGCTGGGGCTCGTAAGTCGATGAAAAATTGCTATAATTTAGAATATTTTGCAATAATTTACAAATTAAATTTATGACCTCCCCTGATTTGAATTATTATTAGAGTATTAGAACGAGTAACGTCTGCTAGAAGGCTTATCATACAATTAACCTGAATACACTTATACAGGGGTAGAATTGTACATCATTTTCAGGTACTTCTTTTCGAAGATAACCTTTAACTGTGGCGTTGGTTTCGGGACTTTCTTCGTGACGTTCATCGTCCTGGTTCTCTTCCTGCCCATCTTCATAGTCATCGTGTCCTACATCATTATCCTCTACACTCTGGCGCTATCCAACTCCATCAAGAACAAGGCTCTCAAGGAGACACGGTGAGTTTCTATTTCTAAATGATTCAAGGAGGTTTCTGAGACCTCCTAGTCACAGGAATCTTCATTCAGTTATTTGAATTCAAGAAACGTCCTGTGTTCGTATGAGATTTCAATCTTTCCATTAATTCTTAAATTTTCTTTGAACTATCTTTAAGCCTTTGGTGAAGAACTTAAGCTTTATTTGCAACTAGGTTCAAACATTAACCGCTTCTATTGTTAGGGAGATTAAAAAGGCATCCGAAGCAAAGTTCGTACTTTCGTGATAATAATATTGTGCTGCGCTCTGCTGCACTTCTTTGAATCTATAATAATTATTTAATAGCATTGTTTGCTTGTTTGTTTGTAAACCCCAGAGGGGTACCGCTGAGGGCTTCTAAAAATATGAGCACAAAATAACATTCAATCATTAACCACAGGGCAAACAACATAATTCACACTCGACATGTATAATAAGCAAAAAATAAAGAAAATTTTTCAGTTTTGTGCGAAATTTCTGTCAGATTTTAACACTTCGGTGACTCTTTAAACTTGAATAAATGAATGTCAAACCCCGCTTAACACACTGTTCACAAACCGAAATTATGAGCGCAGGGAAAAAATCGTGCCCCATCTTTTTAACCTCAGTCACTATGGTCCCAAATTCGACAATACGATTGTTAGTTGGCTTCCCCTCCTTCTTCTTCTTCTTTTTCTCTTCGATGAGGAGTTTGTGAGCTGCTCGTTCCTCCAGTGTCCTATCTGGTCGGATGAAAACTGAGCTGAACTTCTCCGAATGCCGTAACTCCCTGGCTTAGAAGCACATGTCTTGCAGTGCTGGCGCACGAAAACGTCACCTTAACCGGTCGAGGTCTCTCCTTGCTCCCAGTCTTCCCAACGCGACACACGTCAGTTGCAGGTTTCATCCCTGAAATCGACTCTGTCACAGCGCTCTGTACTGAAGCTAGAAGTTTGTCCTTGCGCATGATCTGGTCGTGTTGCTGAGCAATGATTGCCTTTTGCGACTTCACTAGGCCTGATTTCACGGTACTCAGCTCCGTCCTCAGTAGTCTCAGGCTTTCATTTTGCAGCTGAACAAAGGCGAACGCCGACAAAACATGGGTGCTATGGTGTCAAGGCTCAAACTCCGGCATTTCGCTTACGTCACGTTGGTTGGAGCGTCGCACTTCATCTCTCTCATCGCCTTTCCCATCCATACACTCGCTTTATTCATCAGTTCGTCGATCAATTGTTCATCGGGGATGGGTTGTGCGATGTGACATGTAGCCATGGTATAGGGTAATACTGTAATACACACGGCCACAATCAAGATGCAGTTCAATTATCAAACAACTGATAAGATTATTTCAACAGTTCAACACGCACACTTAAATTGTATCTAACGAATGAAAAATGGTATATAACTCAGATCAAATTTGAAAGTTAGAACATTTGCTGCCAATACTTCTGATGTGCTAATATTCGCAATCGGCAATATATCAACTCATAACTTTTTAAGCGATATAAGTATTTCAAATATAGTAACATTGTAATTTTCTAATTCATTGCTAATTATTTAATCAATAGGGATGTTAGGACAAAACAATACCTGGACTAAGCCCATTAGCACCACCTTAGAGCCGAATTTGTGTGAAATTGCTTTTCTTCTACTTTTAGTAAGTTTTAAGCCCTAATTCAACGTGTCAACCCCTTCCTTAATTAATCAGGTTCTAGAGCGGCGTTTTTACTTAATTACCGGACGGTATTTCTTCGCTGTCTGCACCTTCACATTTTCACAAATTCAAACTTTCACATGTTAATCAAATGCATTCCCTATCTTAAATGTTTTTCCTATGTTTTCTGCTGTGAGATAGGTTACTCATATCGATGTGCTTATAAATTTCAGAGCGCACTACTCAAGTCAGACAGGTACGATAACAGCCCTCGCTAGAACGAGTGACGTGTTTGCTACTCTACCCATTGAAGCGAATGGCACAAATAACGGGACTTCCAGTGAGTTTAATATATTGATCCCTTAACTCCTTAATACTTAAATCCTCTAATATCTTAATGGGGTATAGCTTTATAGGATTCATGATTATTTGCCGTGTATTTCCAGCGAAGAGATATGACTTAAAAAAGTCTAAACTCCTAAAGTCCTAAGACCAGTTTTGTCACGCTTACTCTCTTAATACTCAATTAGGGGTTAGTGTTGCTTTTATGCTCACACCAGAGTGATTGTACGCATTTTCCAGGTAACGTGCCCAAGAAAAAGTTCAAAATGTTCCAGTCAGGACCTGCGAAATCATCGCTTAGGGTACGTAATCGCTGATTATGTTCAACCTACCTGCCTCTTTTACCTCTTGTAGGTTCTTGCTCGAAATCCGAGCTAGACCATCAGCTGTTGTAGGCCACCTGTACTACAGTACAGTAACGAGTTAGAGATATTATGGGATGATGCGTTGAGAACTATTAATTAGTCATTGATCATGATCATGCATATTTTCGCCATCGGTCAACACAATTCATGGTATATTCTCTTGTGCCAATAATAATATATGGGGTACCTATATGTCAACCTGGTCAACCATCCACCGCCCAATTTCAGTTTCTTGGCAATGTTGAATTACTAAAATAATTAGGTACCTAATAAGTTGATTGTAGTTCCATTTTTTCCTATATTGTCAGGGTCAATGGACAGTCTGTAGAATGAATAGCATAGAGTAACCATCATCAAATATTGCTTGCCCGGCCGGCCGAATAACATACGTTGTATTTTTACGTGCGCCGCACGCGTTCCTTCTAGGAATTGCAGCGCGCTTTTGGCGGGAAAAAGCGCGCGAATGGCGGCGCGCCTGTGATCTGACTGGATTTTCACTTCCTAATCCTAAAGTCTCCACTGTGCTGTGTCGTGTTGGGCTGGTTGTATAATCCCAATTCCCAGTGGCATAATGTAGGGAATGAGGGAATGGCAAGCCCAGCCAAATTTTGGAACAGAATCTGTGAAATCGGACTCAAAAAGCCAAATTCACGGAAAATTGAATTAAATATTTTTTATTTAAGTGGTTGTTCGATTTTACGCCGCGCACTGCCTCACTGTGACTCATCGACTTCGAAAAAAATCTTTAATATAAAGGAAAGAGGCACTTCTACGTTTGTATGTGAATAACTGACACAAAAGGAGCTAAAAAGCCGCGATTTTTTGCAAGGCGGTAGAAAATGGATAAACTTAAAAGATAGCATGGCCAGAATTTTGATTTAGGCTTTAGATTTTTCGTAAATAACGTCGAAAGTCCGAAAAATCGACCCTAAAAAGAAGATCGCGTTCTAGGTTAAATTCACCAGTTGCGCGCGTTGCTATGGCTACATGTTGTAGCGCGCGCTAAACTGCACGTGCATTTTAACGAAGCATCTGCCATTTCGTTGCTGTGTACTTTGGAAACGTTTCAACTGTTAAAAATGGGTAAAGTCATAATTTACGTTCTCAATGGAATTTTCGATTTTGGAAAAAAAAGTTTACGACTGAGGCCTATCAAGTATCAACTCTAATCACTATTGTAGGAGAAAAGGTAAGAGTTGAACAATTTGTTCCATTGTGAAAATCAGCGATAATTCTTTCATATCAAGATAGTTTTAGTTTCGAAGGTTTGCTGCGAGGATTCGACAGGAGGAATTCATATTTACTCAAGTGAGAAGTGGGTTCTAAACCCACAAATTTGAATCCAAGCTCATTGAAATCAAAATTGTCCGCATTTTCAAAATGCGGACAATTTTGATTTCAATGAGCTTGGATTCAAATTTGTTGCCCATCTTTTCTCCGAATCTGAAGTTTGGATTAGAAAACCTGAAAACCATTGTTCTTGAGATCTTCTTATTTACTGTTAAGTGTCTTCGACATTAATTTACGACCGCAAAATCTGCATTTTTAAATTAATATTCAAATCCTATGTAAATATTTCGTAATTTCCTTACGTTGCACCCCCACCCCCAGTAACAAAAAATGCATCAATGACTTCGTTCAATCTATTGTACGTCCAACTGACTATACGTCCAATAAAACATAAAAACCCAACGGGTTTTCTCGTAATTTTATAAAGGAGCAGCATTTTGCGCAAATTTCCAATTAGCGGAACGCCGCGCTTCCCGAACCAGCCATTAAATTCCCAGCCCAGCCGGCTTGTCAGGCGTTGCCTGACCCCCTTTAAAATTTTAAATAATGGGTCTGACGACGTCAGACAACAGCCGGCTGGTTCGGGAATGTAAGTGGCTGGTTGGGGAATCTACAGATTCCTCAAAATCCTGACATATGATAAACTTACCGTCTGTCTTAACGATTTCGAAGGTGTGGGCTGACTAGTTTTGTGATCTTTTTGTGACTTTTTTATATGCCAGTCTAAAATTTAGGCAGTTCAAGGAAATTGAAAGTTTTTTTTTGCGATGGATCGAAGACCCTGCTTACTAAGTAGCTTCAAATAAACGCTTTCCCAACCTAGCTGCCACACTCCAAAAGTAGCCAGGCACTCCTAAAATCCGCTGAAGAATTACCATTGCTTGTTTATACCGCTAGGAACTGATCGTATCATTTTTTCGTCATTAAACTCAACATTTTGGAAGTTATAGCTCAAACGAGCAGTGCAACATGATTATTTGAGTAGATCCACAATATATTTCGAAAATGTAGGTCGTAGGATCATTATTTGCTATGAGAAAACTGAAGATGATCTACGAAAATGAAAATTTTAAGGGGGGGGGTTCAAGCCAAATTTTTGGGAAAACATAGACAACGGTTGACCCAAAGGTATACCCGTGGGCCAACTTTGTGGGTGGGTTTGGTACCCCCAGACCCACTGGCGCCGCCGTGGCGCCATGCCCAAATATGGGCACAAAATGGGCATATTTTTTCAAAAGCAACTTGGGCGGGATCTGAGGTGTGCAACCGATAGATAACGGTCCCCTGAGTTACCATAAAAAATTTGAAGTCGATATCTCAAAAAATGGCTGAGTTATGGCCGAAAAACGTATGCCCATATATGGGCATACGCGCGTCACGCAAGCCAATTCTGGCCCATAACTTGGGCAAATATCAATATTTTTGAATGAAACCAACTTAATTCGATAAATAGCGTTGAATTATGTATTCTCTGCAATGTTGGGGTTGATTGCTGCTTAAATGGCGATTTGAGGTCCAAAAAACCTCTTAAAAACCACAAAATCGCCATTTTCTCAGTTCGCGTTTTTTCCAAAGTGCACTTTACTCAAACGCTTATAACTTCGGCTACGATTGATATTTTTGCATAATTCTTTTTTTACGTGAAACTAGACTAAATTCCTCAGATACAAATGGACTCGGATTTTTGAGTTAGGCCTTCAAAATTTTTGGCGCCAAAAGCGCCAAATTTTTGGCAAAAATTTGGCGCTTTTGGCGCCAAAAAAATGGCGATTTTGTGGTTTTTTAGAGGTTTTTTGGACCTCAAATCGCCATTTTAGCAGCAATCAAGCCCAAACTTGCAGAGAATACATAATTTAACGCTATTTATTGAATTAAGTTGGTTTCATTCAAAAATATTGATATTTGCCCGAGTTATGGGCCAGAATTGGCTTGCGCGGCGCGCGTATGCCCATATATGGGCATACGTTTTTCGGCCATAACTCAGCCATTTTTTGAGATATCGACTTCAAATTTTTATGGTAACTCAGGGGACCATTATCTATCGATTGCACACCTCAAATTCCGCCCAAGTTGCTTTTGAAAAAATATGCCCATTTTGTAGTGGGTCTGGGGGTACCAAACCCGGCCAAAAAGTTGGCCCACGGGTATACCTTTTGGGTCAACCGTTGTCTCAGAAACGTGTTTTCCCAAAAATTTGGCTTGAACCCCCCCTTAAATTTGACTATAGTGGGGTTTGAACCATGGACCTCACGCATGACAGGTCGATGTGATGAATTTAGCGCGCGCTCTAACCAACTGAGCTACGTTCGCGTGATCCACTATGTAAATAATGTGTAACTATACGAGTAAATTTCGTTACTTCTTGATTGTTTTCGGTGTTTTATTGTGATATTGATTCAATTTCCTACATTATTTCTCAAATAATAGTCAAATTTGGCAAGCCTTCTTCACATTTCAATGATTTCGAGACATGGCAAGTAGTCTTAGATTTTAGAGACGCCAATAGACAGAAAAAGCCATTTCCCTCTAAATCCTCATTCCCAGCCACTTTTAAAAATTATTCCACTGGGTGTATAATTGTACGAGTTTTTGACTCTATGAGTTTGAAATTGACATTGAATTGTGAGGCGATTGAGACATGAGTAAATCTGCCAGCCACCGCCCTTTTTAATTATATAATTGCTTAATTGATTCAGTATTTCAATAATACCTACCTACTAGCTATCACTTAATTCCGGCACCCTCCAGGTTTTGATAATAGTTGGCGTGTTTCTCGTCTGTATCGGACCTATCCTGATCATAGCCTTCATCATGTTCCTGATGGGAGATGAGGGCAGCATTCACATGAGCCAGAATACAATGTTCATCGTTTACATCCTCTCACTCAGTCACTCGGCTATCAATCCCTGCGTCTATGGGCTCTTCGACGAGCGCTTCCGGTAAGCTAGAACTCTAGGAAGCTAGAAGTATCCAGTGCCTACCAATATATTGTCATATTAGGTACTTTAGAACTTAAATTCAGAAAGATTGAAATTTTATTGTGGAAATGTTATACAGCATACAAGGCAGTAGAAAATTGTTGCATTTGTATCACTATTACGCTTTTTAAGTGGCACTCATGACTACGTAATATACTCTCCTCAAGAGGATGGTTGGGCTTTGATTACGAGGGGGAGGGAGGGGGTTGAAAATGGCCAAAAATTGATTGCGTTGTATGTGAACGATCCCTTATTCTTATCGATGCCCTTTCTATCGCTTTTTCGATGAAACTATTTAGTATTTAACTTTTTAGTGTAAATTAGGAAACTTCAAAGAAAATCTTCTAGTTTCAATTAAGAAATTTAGAAAATTTGAATTTCACTTATATTGCTATTATTTTGTTTACTTAATTCTATCCCCAGCGAGGAGTACCGGATTATCTTCCGGGGCAGACCCCGGTCTCACAACGAAGCCGTGAGGAGCATGCGGAGCCAACAACCTCGGTCAGGAATCGAGTCAAGTGCTCTGGTCAAGAACTCGTCTATCCTCGTCAACTCCCCTCAACTTACTAATCACGGATCAAGTAAATTCCTTCCTGGAAACATTCTAACAAATAATAGTGATCGAACGGCCACCCCTGATGACAAGCGTTAGAGTATCCAACCGGGGATACCTTATTGTAACAAATTTAGTAAGCAACTAATCAATCCGCAGGAAAATAAGAAAGCAGCAAATTAAGAAACTTTTTTAAGGCTGAAAATTAATTAAGAAACTTTTTTGGAACTGGAATAAATTAAGAAACTTTCATGGCTCCATAGAATGTGAATATAAATTGTTACTGAAAATTTTTTCTCAGACGAGCAATTTATGCCTTTAAGTTTGTAAAATATTCAAATTCCGTGCTCAACCCGGCAAAAGGACATAAAAGTAAGTCAACCGAGGTGTCTCTTGAGTCTTTTTTGGCTTTCGAAGTACAATTTTTCTAATATTAATGTAAAATTAATATTACATTAAAGAGTCACGAAATTAAGGTACATAAAATTAATCTACATATAATTAAAGAAACATTAAATTAAGAAGCAGTTTATTAAGAAACTTTTTTGCCCGGTTTCTTAATAAACTGCTTTCTTAATTTCATGTAGTAAGGTATGGCCAGAGCTTTAAGAATTCAAGTGGAGAAATTGAGCTCTGAAGTCTGAAATAATTAAATCAGCCGGACATGTGCTACAGAAGATCTGACTGAAATATTTCGCCGATATGATTGTTTTCAATCTGTTATCGACAATAATCTAACTCGGCCGCTGCGTCATGAAATGATTTTGACGAATGATAAATATAATAAGCCCCACTTGCTCACACGAGCACTTGAGATACTGATTGCTGGAGGCTGGTTCATGGTTGATCACTAAATCTAAATGACAAGTAGGTTGATGGAACTCATCCTCAACTTAGAAGGTTAGAGTCCGTGATTCAAAAAGAAAAAGTTATTTTTAATAACTTAGTTGTACAAACAACGGCCAAATTTTGGCTAGTGTCCCATATAATTCCAGAGCCTTCATTATCTATGATAATGACGTCACTCGGAAAAATATAGTTAAGCGCATCTAGCGCTTTAAGTTTAAGGGTTAGGGTCAGGATCTGGATAAGGGTCAGGTTTGGTTAGGGTTAGGGTAAGGATTAAGGTAAGGGTTTTGGTTAGGGCAATAATTAGGTTTAGGATACAAAAAGATTGACGTTCACGTCTGTGACGTCACTCAGCCAGAGTTATATGGGACACATACCCAAATTTTCGGCGATGCTTTTAAATGCTGGGAGTGCAATTGCGAATGCTTCATCATATGATGCTGAACAATGATTTCACAACCAATGTATAACAGTATAACTAACATTAAGTTATTATAGTACTTGTTTGACAAGTTTCAATGTTCTTAATTTAATGTTTAACGAATAAAAAGGCTTCGTTAAAATTTGATGTCATCTTATCATGAATATGAAGTTATTATATTATATGTCATTTCAATCATTTACGTATTTTCAACAAGAGTGCCAATCCTTAGTCTGCATAAGCAGGCTGATGTACAGTCTGTACACATGTACACGATGCACATTCGCAGAGCTATGCATTTTTGGACGTGTATTGTACCAACAGTACTTGTGTACATGCATGTAAACAATGTGGATCTGTGCAGAATTATACAGACATGGCATTTGCGGCGCGTTGCTGCATGAAAAATTTGAAATGATGGATCTGACGACGTCAGACAAGTACAATTATACAGACATGGCATGTGCACAGACTGTGCATGTAAGTGTACAAACATGTATAACATAAACTGCATTTGTACTGATTGTGCATGTACGTGTACAGACTGTGCATCTGCAGTCAGACTCTGCATCTGCACAGACTGTGCATGTAAGTGTACAAACATGTATAACTATAAACTGCATTTACTGATTGTGCATGTGTACAGATTGTGCATGTGCACAGATTGTGCATGTGTACAGATTGTGCATGTGTACAGATTGTGCATGTGCACAGATTGTGCATGTGCACAGATATCTGCAGATTGTGCATGTGTACAGATTGTACAAGTGCACAGATATTTGCAGATTGTGCATGTGTACAGATATGATTAAGCATGTGTACAGCTACAGATTGTGCATGTGCACAGATGCAGATGGTGCATGTGCGCCGATTGTGAATGGGCATAGACTGTAAATGTGTAATTCGACGGGCGACGTCCGTCCCTTTCTTCTGACTTGTTGTTGCATTGGGAGGCGCAAAGTGACGTCCAAATATAAATGTGGAACGTTGCGCCGCGCGCGAGGGTAGGGTAACATCCTACGAAACATCCTACGAATGTGTAATACGTTGCCCGATTCTGCGCGCGCGGCGTTGTCGTACGATGTATAACCCGCTGACGCCAGCTGCGATGATTCTCGATGAGAATCAGCGGCGCTGATTCTCTGTTCTCGAGACGGTCTGTCAACGTCAGACAAGCGCGGCGCGCCGTCGTTCGCGTTCACCTTAGCAGGTGCTAACGGGCGCGCAGAACAGGGCGCTGGTTAGGGCAAGGCCGCGGCTTTGCCCTAACCAGCGCCCTGTTCCATTCACCTAACTCTAGGTGCTAACGCGCGCGGCCGGCCGGCCGGGCCGCGCGGTGCGCGCGTTAGCACCTAGGGTTAGGTGAAGGGAATACAGTACACGGACGTCGACATTGCCACATGTTACGTGTCCCTGTTTGTTCGCGTGCAAAATAAGGCTCCGTTTAACATACTTCCTAAGCCCGCATATGATGCGGTATGCCATGGCCAGTATGGTCCGGTATTACACCCTAAGTTCACTATGTAAACACAGTATATATTAACGTACATATTCTCCGGCTTGTTCGAAGTGGTTCATGATTGATCAATGATCATTTCAGTGAAACACAAAAATTCTCAAATATGAAATCAAACCCAAACGCTTTGCACCACAATTCAACTGTCAGTTTCGAGATAAGATATCTCTTCTTCAGGAACTCCACAAAGTGTGACACAACATTCTCAGTTAGTTAGTTTACTTAGTTTAATATGTGTTGTGTTGTAAGTTTAAAACTGTCCGGCTTATTGCAAACGGCTCTGAAGTCTATCTGAGCATTAAATGATGTTGGTGATGTTGTGATGTTGTTTCCACGACTGTAGAGACAGTATTATTGAAACACGATAAGAAGAAAAACATCATTATCTATGGAGCCCCTGGTTCCATGGATTCCCGATCAAGATCTAATTGGTGTTCTGACTTGATTGATAGTATGGATTGTTGTGACGTTGTCATAGCATCTACTGAGTACATCGGAACTGGTTCGTCTGAAACAAAGAGACCGCTATGACTGCCTCAAGTCGTCATATAATGCGAGGAAAATGCTGAATAGAGCGCCTCTGCTCAGGGACAATGATGACTACCAAGGCATATATCTCAGCAGATCTAACAGCCGATGAAAGGGCTAAAAGGAAGGCTGTTGTTGCCGTACTCAAAGAACGAATACGCAGTCATCCAGAAACTCGTTGGAAGATTGGGGGACAGTGTAGTTGATGGTGGACCTTTCAGGTGGAGGAGAGTGACGCAAGAAGTGAGGAAAACGACTCAGAGGATGAAAATAGCATCAAACTAATCCCAATTGAAGGGTCAGATATAAATACCGTGAAACTTCAACTAATCCCAGTTGATTTTTATTAACTGAAATTTGAAGGATTTTCGAGAAGTCGTGAATTTTGCCTAATGCAAATTTTTTCAACATAATGTTGTATGAAACGGAACTGGGTAGAGATAATAAGGGTATCAATGATCGAATTTTTGAGTTGGCTATGAGGCCAAAATTTTATTATTATTATTATTATTATTAAACCTATCGATGGTAACTTGGTTGGAGTTAGCCACGGAAGTTTGAGCCAGGTGCTCCACCACACACTCCGTCACGGTTATCCCCATCCCACTGTTCAGGGTGATAAATGATAATGAGGGAATCCAGCTTTCCTTCAGGAACTGTCACTTCAATGCTGGCTGGAAGGGCTGGAAAATTGTTATCAGGTTTAATCACTCACTTAGATCCTACTGCTCTCCACATTGCATTACCTAAAGAGAACATGTCGGTGTTCAAGTATTGAGTGGGAGAAAAGTTTTGCAGATTGATTTCTTGAAGAAAGTGAAACAATATCCTCAAATATATAGTATTAAATTCTGTTGAAAAGTTTAAAAGAAGAAGAGTATGTTTTTGAAGTTTTGAGAACTATTGGAGTAAAGGGTTTATCATCTGGCTATCCGGATTGTATGCATTAATCAGTGCAATTAACAATGAGGCTGCAGGCCAAATTGTTAATTGACAATCTTAATGCATTATATTAGGATGATATACACTATTTAACCATGACCCAAACGTTTGGATAGACCAGAACCACAAGATTTTGTTGGTGGTAATTTGGGGAAGGGTTAAATATTGAATTAGCCTCATATTGTTGTTCATCTTAATATTATTTACCTGTTATTAGCATGCTTGTTCCACATTGCATTCAAATCTTGCTTGCTTATTTGAAAGAGACTTGATGTGATGCAAAATCATGGGGGATAAGTTTAAATGTATCACCTTGGTGGCTTGGTTCATCATCTCAGTAGTATCAGGTTAATATCTATATTTGCTTTAAAATATGTATGTTTATCACTGTTGACTATTGAAATACCTATTTTTGGAGATAAGACATAAAACTCATGATGTTTGAAGCTGCTAACTGTAATATGTTAGCTATAAATCATCTAATCATTATTATTTCACAAAGAATAATTTCATTGCATAATTTGTAATACATGATTTTCATAGAAGATAGATGCTAAATATATCATGTTTTCAGTATCGGGTAGAGTTTCAACATATTTGCCTCATGGAAATGATGTTGGGATAGGACTTTCTACACCTATGATAATAACTTTGCAACCAGATACATGCACTTCTTGTCAGATGAATCTTGATGTAGTTCCTCCTTATTTTGCTAATGCTCAAAATGATCAGCCAATGTTGGAATTTACAAATTGCTTACTTCAGTAGGTTGAGTTCATTTCTCCTTGCAAAAGTTCAAACCATTTATTCAATTTGATAATGACAAGAATTTAAATTTAAAATGTCACCTACCTTTCGTTTTCAGGTAGATGATTTCTTTGATATCTGCTTGTAGGGTCTATGGTGATTGGTGGGAACAAGTCCTCTACTATATCAGGCATCACCCACCAGCTCCCCAGGGAGCAGAAAATCATCTGATGCTATTTAAAGCTAAATCTTGTCTGCCAAAGGGATGTACCATATAGATGCATGAAACATTTGAATTGCAATGATTTATCTCACTAATTACCATAAATTGAGCCAAATATTCATTTCAGGTATGTTGGATCCAATGTAATTGGATCCCAACTCGTAGCAGGAGATAGTATAGAAACCAGTGCAGGAATATCACTGGAATATGGGGTGTTATCTTTAAACTTTGGCATTATTGACATACCTGCAGGTAACTCCATCATACCTACTGAGTACTTAGGCAACTACTGCATTCTAACTATAAGCATCTACTACAAGCATCTGCATATGGGATGTGAGACACAAGATTGAAAACAAATTGAATGTTTTTTGCCTTTGATGTTTGATTTGGGAACAATGTACAATTTAATAATTTTGATAATTTAATTTATTTCAGGAAGTACAGACACTGAGGTTATAATATTAGTTGACATAAGAATCAAGAACCTATATTCGATTCAAAACTCGAATGTACTTACTTTACAGATAAAAGAACAAATTGGTAAGAAATGGTTATTCTTCATTAGCAAACTTTTCCTTCCATTAGAAATTAAAAGCAATCTGATATCTATTCTTCATTTTGATGTTGTAGTCCTTGCTTGCAATATCATGTTTCAATATCATTAAATCCATGAATATTTCAGATAACAAGCTTAATTTTGCAAGGGAGTCCTTGAAAGTTGTTACCCCTGACTTACCAAGGATAGTGACCTTTGAGCCATACAATCCCGGAGTTTCTTACCAAAGTAAGGACG
The DNA here is from genome assembly GCA_011033025.1 of Beroe forskalii. Taxonomy (NCBI): domain Eukaryota; kingdom Metazoa; phylum Ctenophora; class Nuda; order Beroida; family Beroidae; genus Beroe; species Beroe forskalii. The sequence continues at coordinate 29,567 of WFMF01000153.1, forward strand.
AACCGAGCATAATTTTCAGTGTTAAATTGCCTGTGACATCAGCTACTCCAGTGTACAACATATCAATTACCTGCAGTGTCAATGATGCATCACCTAACTTCTTGACTGCAACCACAAATCCTAACAGTGTCAGCATAGTCGTGGTAAGTTAGCTTTGATACTAGGTATATAATTAAAATATACATTCGACAGTCTAATATTTTCCAATTTCGACCTACCTGTGTAATGTGTGCTCAGTGAAGATAAAAGTTTCAAAATAATGTACTAAAATACAAACGCCACACTCCCAACTTTAATTGCAGGAAGAGAAGGATGAAGTCCAGTTGATCCAATTCCTGGCTGACGAGCTAAAGCCAGGTCACGTGATCGTAGGACAGTTCGGGGTGTACCTGGAGAGTTCTCTCACCCCGACAGACTCAACATTGAGATGGCAGTGGAGTCGTATAGTGCACCCGTCGAAAGAGATGGCAGGATATTAGAAACTGTTAAAAGTGAGACATACGTTGGATTTTTGTTATTCTCATACTGTTTAATATTGAGCCTATCATTATTACTGATAAATTATCGAGGATAAATGTAAAATTTTCTTGTGATTTTTAATGAATGTGCAGGTAGTCTGATTGTACCACTGAGGCTAACGTTTCCGACTCTTGGAGGGTTCTTTGTCCCCAAAACAACGCTAGTTGGCGAAGAATTCAACATGACCGTCGTTATTCATCTTCCAATCTTAAAAATCAATTACAAGTTGAAGGATTGATCATATTTTAAAGTTATAATTTGATGCATACTGTGTGGTACCTACTTTTTTCTCTTATTTAGGGTTCCTGCGATCAGGGATGCTATTCCTGGATAAATCTGAACTCCATAAAAAAGTAAAAAGTCTTCATTTTCACAATTATTAAAATTTGTTGATTTCAATTTCCTCTCAGTTGGTAGTATCGGCCCTGGTAAGCGGAGGTCCCGGTCTGAAGTTTACAGGAGTTTCTGGTGCGAAATGACGTTATCAGTAGTGGTGTTATCAGTACAACTGAGGAAATCACTGATAACAGTGTTACCTTAAGAGGGTTAGTTTATAACTGCAAGACAGTGCTCGACAAGTTTCCGAGGAAACGAGGAGCGAAATCTTGATATTTATCTCCAAGACGATACAGTGAAGAAAAACTTTCAAATAGAGCAACAAAATAATGCAATGCTATTTTGATTAACAAATTAAGAAATTATAATAATTTCAAGTTCTCTTCCTCAGTGAGGGAAGTGTGGAGGAGGAGAGTTTCCTGACGTTTGTGATAAGTGGACGAGTCAAGCCATCAGTTCAGAAACATGACAAGGTCACCATTGCCGCAGGTGAGATAATTCAGTGTAAGAAAGAATCAGTTTCAAGATGAATAAAACGTACATTTAAATGAAATATCATAATAATAAAAGGCATTTATAGAGATGTAAGGCCAAATATAAACATATAACTATATAAGAGTTTTATTACTAAAACTTATTACTAAATTCAGGGCCCAACTGTTCAATATTCACAAGCCACAAAACACAAGAATTGACAAAAGAATTGTATTATCATATCGCTCTATCGATAAGATACTAACTTACTAAAGTGTGGCGATGTAATTGAGTCACCATGGTATTGTTTTTCACCATCAGTCATTTCAAAACTTTAAATTAAATACAAACAAAATAATTTTTTACGAAATTTAAAAGTTCATCTCAGGCCCTTAAAATGAGTTGCTGAAGTCTGAAACTAAGAAATTAACTGTGACCGCATAAACGGTTACATAATTTCAGGACTTTTCTACCAGTCTAACGATATCGAAGTGAACTCTGCCACTGTATCCCACCCCATCGTCATCAAGCACCCGGAGCTGACCCTGGACATGAGCTCGGACGAGGTGGACTACGTCACCTTGGGGGAGAGTGTCTCCTACACCCTGTCCCTGTCCCACACGTCCCTGTCCGCGGTGGACGCTCACTCCCTGGTCCTGACTGTGGAGCTGTCTGTCCCGGGACAGGTCAGCAGCAGCCAGCAGGGACTCAACGTTACTCATCTCACGGGACGCAAACTACAGGTGAGTTGTAAGCATCTAAAAAGATGGAAGTTGCAGGTTATTTGAGTATTTGAGCGTTGAAATGTTCGAATGATTACGTTACATGTTATTGTAACAAATACAACTACTGTAAACTTGATTACGAGGGGGAGGCGGCCAAGAATTGATGACGTAATATGTGAACAATCCCAAGGCACCTAACCCCTTCCCACCACACAGATATATGTGGAATATCTAGGAGTGGGGGAGATCCTCACCATATCCCTGTCTGTGACACCCACCTCTAACCCTTCCCCCACAGATATATGTGGAGTATCTAGGAGTGGGGGAGATCCTCACCATATCCCTGTCTGTGACTCCCACCTCTAACCCTTCCCCCCACACAGATATATGTGGAGTATCTAGGAGTGGGGGAGATCCTCACCATATCCCTGTCTGTGACTCCCACCTCTAACCCCTTCCCCCCCACAGATATATGTGGAGTATCTAGGAGTGGGGGAGATCCTCACCATATCCCTGTCTGTGACACCCACCTCTAACCCTGTACCCCACACAGATATATGTGGAGTATCTAGGAGTGGGGGAGATCCTCACCATATCCCTGTCTGTGACACCCACCTCTAACCCTTCCCCCCACAGATATATGTGGAGTATCTTGGAGTGGGGGAGATCCTCACCATATCCCTGTCTGTGACTCCCACCTCTAACCCTTCCCCCCACACAGATATATGTGGAATATCTGGGAGTGGGAGAGATCCTCACCATATCCCTGTCTGTGACTCCCACCTCTAACCCTTCCCCCACACAGATATATGTGGAATATCTTGGAGTGGGGAGATCCTCACCATATCCCTGTCTGTGACTCCCACCTCTAACCCTTCCCCCACACAGATATATGTGAAGTATCTAGGGTGGGGGAGATCCTCACCATATCCCTGTCTGTGACTCCCACCTCTAACCCTTCCCCCCACACAGATATATGTGGAGTATCTAGGAGTGGGGGAGATCCTCACCATATCCCTGTCTGTGACTCCCACCTCTAACCCTTCCACACACAGATATATGTGGAGTATCTAGGAGTGGGGGAGATCCTCACCATATCCCTGTCTGTGACTCCCACCTCTAACCCTTCCCACCACACAGATATACGTGGAGTATCTAGGAGTTGGGGAGATCCTCACCATATCCCTGTCTGTGACTCCCACCTCTAACCCTTCCCCCCACACAGATATATGTGGAGTATCTAGGAGTGGGGGAGATCCTCACCATATCCCTGTCTGTGACTCCCACCTCTAACCCTTCCCCCACACAGATATATGTGGAGTATCTAGGAGTGGGGGAGATCCTCACCATATCCCTGTCTGTGACTCCCACCTCTAACCCTTCTCCCACAGATATATGTGGAATATCTAGGAGTGGGGGAGATCCTCACCATATCCCTGTCTGTGACTCCCACCTCTAACCCTTCTCCCACAGATATATGTGGAGTATCTAGGAGTGGGGGAGATCCTCACCATATCCCTGTCTGTGACTCCCACCTCTAACCCTTCCCCCACAGATATATGTGGAATATCTTGGAGTGGGGGAGATCCTCACCATATCCCTGTCTGTGACTCCCACCTCTAACCCTTCTCCCACAGATATATGTGGAGTATCTAGGAGTGGGGGAGATCCTCACCATATCCCTGTCTGTGACTCCCACCTCTAACCCTTCCCCCCACAGATATATGTGGAGTATCTAGGAGTGGGGGAGATCCTCACCATATCCCTGTCTGTGACTCCACCTCTAACCCTTCCCCCCACAGATATGTGGAGTATCTTGGAGTGGGGAGATCCTCACCATATCCCTGTCTGTGACTCCCACCTCTAACCCTTCTCCCACAGATATATGTGGAGTATCTAGGAGTGGGGGAGATCCTCACCATATCCCTGTCTGTGACTCCCACCTCAGATGACATGTTGGAGAACAGAATGAAGATCCTCGCAACCTATACCTACCGCAGCTGCCTTCAGTCCTTCTGCCAAACGTGAGATGGGAGATCTTTTCTCTTTTTTACATAGCTTAGACATAGATATAAAGTTATGTTCAAATCAATTTGATAAGTGTTATTGTTGTGTGATAGGATTGCTGATATTGCTGATGTCAAAAAAATTGATCGTGCTAACGTTTATAAATTGTGAAGATTTACTTCCACCGTACCAGTGATTGCATAATCAGCGATGATATATAATAGTTTAAAGAGAATTGGAAAATAACTGATTTATTCATTGAAAAAAAACTATTGATCAACTGTTGTCATGAAATGAAGAACGCCCGTGTTCATTTCATATTTCATAAAAAATTTTAATTCACTAAACTCTAATTACATACTAGTATTAAATAGACTAGTATTAAAGTTCACTCTAACAATTTGTTACCTGAGGGGTCACATTTTGGGACAGAACAATTATCCCATCTTTTAGCAGGATCAATAGTGTAGCACCATGGTCTATGATGGGCAATCTGACGGCAGAAATTGGATTCTAAATCTTCATTGGGAAATCTGAAATAATAGTTTAATAATTTTTGCAATTTGAAAATTAGATAGCTGATCGGAAAATATGACAGCAATTAAAATTTGGGCAGCCGCGTTGCTCTTATATGAAAAGTAACTCAAGGAAAAACTACATTTTATGAAAAGTAACTGAAGGAAAATCTACATAACATGAGACTATGATATTATATAATAGTAAAATGTTGCCACGTACTCCGGGTTATCATAATATTTGTGGCTATGTGGAACTTTGATATTCCAAGCCTGGCACGTTATTCCTGAGATAGTCTCGCTGACGTCACCTCGGTACTGCACGCCTGGGTCCAGATAACACACCTTATTTAATTCTGAAAATGTTAGCGTGAGAGGTTGATGTAGCTCTGTAGGTGTAAAATCAAAGCGGTAATATACTTTTATTACTTTATTACAGTATTACAAACTATTTAGGCGTGGATTTGGGAATATTCCTCTAGGCGAAACCTAGTGGAATATAGAAAATCCACACCGAAATAGTGTGTAGTTACAATATTATTTAACGATCTGAGCAAGAGTTCCTAGGGCGCTCCGTAAACTGGATATCAAACTCGGCGAACGGGCCGTAACTTTAATAATGCAGTATAGAAAATCAGTATTCTGTTGCTATGCCTATATGCTATTAAATATTGGGAAGTTGTCCACTTTTGTAGAACTTACTCAAAAGTTACAAGGCAATACCCATCGAAATGGTCAATAAATTTACCCAAACTGAAGAATCCATTGAGAAGTGAAGATATTACGATAATGACCAGTAACTGCACTTTCATATCTGATATGCCACAACACAGATAATTCAGTATTCTCTTTTGTAACATGTGATAGTTGACATTTTACTTGCTGGACTGGAAGTTAGGATACCGGTTAAAAAAGACTAGCTTATATAACATCAATATCGTAGATAATAGTACTGTGTTGGCATCAAATGTCAAACGCAAGGAAATGTCTTGATCATCCTTGAGGTATAAAGCCAACATTTGTCACTATGGTTGTTCGGATATGTGCCTAGTCTGGCGAACACAGTGGATGTCCTTGCTGAACGGCATGTTAAACAAGGAACTGAAGCTGAGAGGTTCTGTTCAGTCCGAACAGCTATTGTGTCAAACGTTGGTATTTGTACAAAGTGTGTTTCTCAACACAACCCAGATTTGTATGGATGATAAAGAGGGAAAACAGAGAGAGAGGACTACGAATAAAACGATCCAGGAGAAAACTGACTATGTTAATTCGTGATTATGTAAAGGTTTTGAGCGTGTAATTACTCCTTTATAATGGTGCAATGAACGTCCATTATGCTGCGTGAAGCGGTTCACCCATTGAAGAGTGTTTAGTCTCTGATTTAATAGCATGGGCCACGAAGAATCGTTTTTAAGTAGACTTCACGCAGCTTCATGATAATTTATCATGATGCTCTGGGTGCAAAGCCACAATGTTATGCTTATAACTTGGCGAAATTTTCCAAGGACAGAGGCAAACGCCTTTCATTATTGTGAGAGTTTACGCCCATTAAAACGAGAGCCTATTATCGCATTATGAAAAGGCGGCAAACAATCGCCAACTTGGTATAATCTTAATAAGTAATTTCCATTATAATGAACCTCATACTTTTACGATAATTTTGATGCAGCCGTATGGTTCAACTCTAATGGTCAATTGCTTTGGATCCAATTACCACTTCCCCAACATATTTGGGCCACTTATTAACCATAACTAAAAGAGTCATTGTAAAATAACCGAATTTCACTCCATGCTTGAATTATCATACACTCATACACCCAACTCTTTGAAAAGTGAGACAATAACTCAATAAACCTCCCCCCCCCCTCCAGGTACAGCCCAAGCGTGTCGGAGAGTCCCGGACTCCGCATCCACTCCACTGACATCGGGACTGAGTTCCTCCTCCCCCTCGTGGGAGTCCGGCATCCCTTCACCCTGAGAATCATCCCTGTCCGGGATGTGGAGATCTGCGAGTTCGATGCTTCCCTCACCATCCCCTCGCCACTCATTCACTTCGATGAAATGGTGGTGGATTCGGAGGAGCTCGACGCTAGTGTGGTGGAGTCGGAGAAAGGCGAACTTGTGATTTCCGTGAACTCTGGTATAGTCGGGGGTCAGTTTAAGAATCTCCAAATTAGGTTTCTGTCAGAGGTGGAGGAATCTGGTAAAATTCATACCTTTGAGCTGCGAACCTCGTATAAGGACTGCGAATCTGACCTGATTATGGATGAAACCACCAGTGCTTCAATCGAGATCTCTGAGGTGGATGTGGATATTATGGTGACGGCATCCGTTCCCACAGTCCAGAGTAAATCGGTATTCAGCTACAAGATCCTCATTGTGTTTAACAAGATGATCCCTGTTTACGACATAACTATCAATGTACTCAACTCATTCGTTGCTTTCACCGATGGTAACGATAATGTTGCTGTGACATCGGAGGGCTTCTCTGTGACTATTCCTTATCTTGATTCCGACCGGGAGATAGTTATCGAGGGAGCGGTTAAAGAAATTAAATTGTTTTCTGATACCGCTGCCTCGTGGAATTACGAGTATAACTCTGCATCGGATTCGTCAGGAAAACGATACGCTGGTGCTTTTAATCTACCAGATACAGCGATAAAACTCCCTACTTTCGATTCATTCTTGCTAAATAAGAGCCCGGGAAAAGTGACAATCGGCGAAGACTTTGTGTTTGGAGTTGAAATCCTGGCCGTTGAAATGACAATGGACTTTGTACTTGACATAGAAATACCGCGGTGCGACAACAAGCTCCTTTTTGACGTGGTTGAGATTCCTAACCCAGAACTCGGATCCCATCTGTACCTGTTCGGAGCTCCTTCTCAGCAAGTCAGCGGGGGTGTGATAAGCGTGGGCCTGGCGGTGGGGAACCAGGCCAACTTGGTGGAAGACAGCGGCGATCTCCTGACCCAGAGGGTGGTCCTACGGGCGTTATTCTCAATGCTGAACTGCCAAGACGACACATTGTCCGTCAAGTACACGGTCAGGTACGGGGTGGATCCGGTGTACAAGTCCTTCAGTGATGCCAAGTACCTTCAACTCGCTGGTGAGACATCAACATGTCTAAGATCTATTTCACATTTCAAGTAACAAGTAAAATCATGAATAAATGACATGAATAAATAACATGAATAGATAACCTGAATTTTGTTGGAATCGAATGTCAGTGAAAGGACATGTGGCGAACTATCAATTTCTGCAAGACCATTGACCAAACTTAATTCGAAATATCCCCATCGTAGGACCAGATCTAGAGACAGAATTCAGTCTTATCCCATCACTGGAACAATCGCACGATGCCAAGGATATCCTGCTGTTTGATCTGAGGCTGTGGCACAGTGACAAAACTTCAGCGCCTGCTTATAATATCAAAATGGAGATGGTGAGTACTAAATACTGAATACTGATGTTATGGTCTGCATAAGTTTATAATTAGATTCTCTCCAATGCAACCCTCTCTCCCCCACCTCCTTCTCTCCCGCAGTCTCATCCCACTCCCTCTCACTCTATTCTCTCACACTCCCACTCTCTCCCAAAGGTTTGCGAGGAAGTGAGTTTCAGTGTGATCACACACCCGCCCCCCCCACTCCCCAGTCCCCAGTCCCCCTCCCGGTTAAACCCCTCCCCCACTCCCGCCCAAAGATTCCTTACCCCTCCCACCCCATTCTCCCCCCACTCCCCCACCTCACCACTCCCATCCAACTCTCTCTGGTGTGCGAGGAAGTGAACGTTCTGAGTTTCAGCGTGATCACACCCCCATCCACTCCACTTCTTCCCCTCCATCTCAAAGCCCCCACCCCCTCCCATTCCACTCCACTCCTTCCCCTCCATCTCAAAGACCCCACCCTCCCATTCCACTCCACTCCTTCCCCTCCTACTCCCTCCCTGACCCCACCCCTCCCTCCCAGCTCCTCCACTCCCATTCTCTCCATCAGGTTTGCGAGGAAGTGAACGTGCTGAGTTTCAGTGTAATCACGCCCCCGCCACAGAACCTCGTTCAGGGGGCCGTGTCTCTGTCCTTTGATCTGCTCTCCGTGGGAGAGACCTTCGCTGCCATCGTCAGGTAGTTTTGTAATTCTTTGCATTCTATATGTACTTTAGAGGCGTAAGACGAACTCAGCTGCAAGAGCAGGCAATCATGTAAGATTTGAATGTGGAAAGCGCAGCATGACACGTATTTTAGAGTGCGATGCGAACTGAAGATGAGCCGATGCTCTAAATCATATTTCTGCGGTGAGTTTGAGCCTCTAAAATAGTAGTCAAACACTCAAACGGCAGTCGAACGGTTGACAAAATTACCTTATATGGCAATGAGCAAAATGCTTGTTTAAACATTACAAAAAGCTAAAAAGCACATAACGCCGCCGTTTTCGAGCAATTTTTATCAAACTTTCAGGATATTACCACATCTGACCAATATGATCCTGGAGTAGCTAACATTTTTGAATTGCACAAGCGGAGATATAGTCGAAAAACCGGTTTCGTGCATATCACTTATTTTTCAGCTAGACACTTCAAATTTTTGATGCACAACTGTAGACCTAGTTCTAAATCATCAAAATTTCATTAAAAAACTCCAATCACAGGCTAAGTTATCAAGGCAAGATACCCCACACTCAGGAACTCAGTAGTACGTTATAAAATTCGAGCTGTAACACGGCTCTATAACACAAAAGGCACTGTCCTCTATTAAGTAGTTCTAAAACTGTTCTAAGTTCTAAACTTTATTCATCATTATCTTTCATAATAACTTAGTCATTGCTACGCATTCTAGAATAGCTTCTTCATAATTATCTTTCCTCGTAAGACAATTGCTAGGCATCCTAGAGTGAATTATTCATTATCATCAGCCATCGTGACTACCATTCCTGACTCGTGAATTCTATTTCGTAAGAGGGAGAGTCCTAATACTACTATACAGTTCTTTTACTGACCGAGGGTGGGTTAGGTAATTGTTATAATATATGAAACTGAAAAAAGGCCTGCACGAGGATAGTTCCAAGATGGGGCTTTGCGTGCCTCTAACAGGTGAGGGTGAGGGTGGTGTGTGAGGTTCGGGGGTGAGGGTTAGTGTGAGAGTCGGGGGTGTGGAGGTTGGGGGTCGATAGATGACTGTTAATAATGACATCTCCAATATTCTTCCTCAGAACGGAACTAAAGCAGGAAGTGGAAGTGTCCCGGTGGATTGCATGCGGAGGCAAAGTGGAGTACATGTCGTGTGACAACGAGCCCAGTCTCAACTACCTCTACACCACCACCTTCCTCTACGATAGCATTCAGCTCCGAGCTCCGAGTGTATCGCTGTGGTATCTTGACAGTGACCCCCACCAGTACAGGTAATTGATATTCTAAAAATTTTCGTTATTTCTGAGTAGACTCAATTAGAAGCAGTTTTTAAATTACTCGAACTTAATTAACGTTGCGTTGTTCAACATCATATAATCTAAAAAAATGTACAAAAATGGTTAAAAAATTAATTTATTTACGCTCAGAGTTGCCAAAATTGAATAAAATTTTGTAATGTGAGGGATATTATAGCCCAGGGATTGCGGTGGGAACTCGTATAATAAGCGAAGCAATGATCTGAAATTAAAGGAATAAACTATTAAACTCAGTCTAGACTGGCAAGTCACAATTATTTCTAGCCTATGATTCATTCTAAATTTTCATGAATCATGATAATTAATCTCACTGGTGCCATCAAAACTCTAAAATGGGTTGCACCTTAATAAAAAAAAACTCATCATTATAATGATAATTATAATAACAATTTTCCAACTCTTCGTCACTTTATTATAACTCCAGAGCAATACCACTGCCATTCCCAACATCCAAATAACACACCCCTCTGCCAGCATTGAAGTGACAGTTCCTGAAGGAAAGCTGGACTCCCTCATTATCACCCTGAACAGTGGGATGGGGATAACCGTGACGGAGTGTGTGGTGGAGCACCTGGCTCTCACTTCCGTGGCTAACTCCAACCCAGTTACCATCGATAGGTCTAATGCTCAGATAGACTTCGGAGCCGTGTACAATAAGCCCGACAATCTGTACGTCAATCAGTTGAGACTTTTAACAATTATTGTTGTCTTCAGTTTAAATTTAACATTTTGGGACTTATTCTACACTGCGCCAGGAATTGTCTCCAGTCTTGAAACTTTCATTGTTAAAAATTCAGTCCAGCGAAAGAAAAAGTACGGATTTTTCAATTGCTATGTAGTTATTCTTTTGCAGAGAGAGTGGTAACGATGTAATCGTTATCCGCGCTACCCTCACTAAAGTCCCCTTCGGAGACCTCAGTTCTGTGTATGTTACCCTGGACGGTGCAGGTCAAGAGAAGGAGTATGCTGTTCAGTCTGATAATGAGTGTCATCTCCAGGTTAGTGCAGAGTTCTGCTTTGACTTTGATGAGTAAAAATTCAGTAAATTAAAACTTCAGTAAATTAAGAGTCAGGTGGTTTGAAAATTCAGTGAATTTGATGAAAAAAATAGATGATAGAAATTCACTGCATCTGGCCGTTATTATATGTAGTCTGTTGTTTGAAAATAAATGGAATTTATCATGGTTTAGGTTGTTGCTGAGGAGAGTTCAGATGATAACATTCTTCCTCTACATACTGCACAGTAGTATGAATATGAACACAAAGAAATATTATGATCCACACAAATTGACCAATTTGAAAGGTATTTAATCAAAAAGGGAGTCCAATGAACGCCAATTAACTTATGGAAAATTAACTTATGGAAAATTGACGTAATTTCCAATATCTAATGCAATGTCCAAAATTTGTATTATAGTATTATAGAACTATAGGTCGAAGGAGTAACCTAATACCACATATATGTAGTGAGCGCGAAGCGCGAACTATATATAGACGCATTATTGGCCGAAGCGAAGCTGAGGTCAATAATGGTTTGTTTTGGACGAGGCGAAGCCGAGTTCAAACAATGTGGTATTAGGTACTCCTGAGACCTATGGTGATATTACATGGCGAAACCACAAAAATTAACGCGCTAAAAATACGTAATAACGTGAAAATAGACTTTGACAAGTAGCATACAGCCGTCACACAGGTTGATGTGTAAATTTACATCCGGCCCGGATCAGAACAATTTAGTGCTAAATCGTTGGTGGTGTGTCTTGCAGGAAGAATTACAGATTTTGCCATCAACCCACTGCTGTAAATCTTGATAAAGACGTCACCTTGAACATTTTGTTCATCGTGGAATGTATAAATTCTATTACCACGGAATGCAGATCTATGTTTGTCCCATCCAAATTATGCAAATTCGATTGACACTAAACTGAGTTGCTATCATATAAGGGTTATAGGTTCGTTCCCGACCCTATAACCCCGGAAAATCCGGGGTTATAGGGTCGGAAACGACCACATAACATGGGGTTATAGGATCTGACCGACCCTATACTAAAGAAATTCCCCGATGTATATGATGGCGAATAAGGGCTTATGAGCCATGTAATATAGAACTATAGGTCGAAGGAGTAACCTAATACCACATATATGTAGTGAGCGCGAAGCGCGAACTATATATAGACGCATTATTGGCCGAAGCGAAGCTGAGGTCAATAATGGTTTGTTTTGGACGAGGCGAAGCCGAGTTCAAAACAATGTGGTATTAGGTACTCCTGAGACCTATGGTGATATTACATGGCGAAACCACAAAAATTAACGCGCTAAAAATACGTAATAACGTGCAAAATAGACTTTGACAAGTAGCATACAGCCGTCAGACAGGTTGATGTGTAAATTTACATCCGGCCCGGATCAGAACAAATTAGTGCTAAATCGTTGGTGGTGTGTCATGCATGAAGAATTACAGATTTTGCCATCAACCCACTGCTGTAAATCTTGATAAAGACGTCACCTTGAACATTTTGTTCATCGTGGAATGTATAAATTCTATTACCACAGAATGCAGATCTATGTTTGTCCCATCCAAATTATGCAAATTCGATTGACACTTTACTAATCAGCTATCATATAAGGGTTATAGATTCGTTCCCGACCCTATAACCCCGGAAAATCCGGGGTTATAGGGTCGGAAACATTCCCATAACATGGGGTTATAGGATCTGACCGACCCTATAATATAGAAATACCCCGATGTATATGGTAGCAAATAAGGGCTTATGAGCCATGTAATATGACTTACGTGACCTCTATTATTATTATTTTTTATAATTATTCTTGAATACACGAAAGGCCCTCATCAATGGTGAATGACAGACACGTCAATAACACGGCATAGAAAAAGTTCTCCTCACTTTAAATTCTCCATTCTAAAGTCTGATAATGACGTCATTTTTAAGTGCATATTATTCAAAGTCTCGCTCCTGGTCTCGTGACCTCCTAGAAAAAGAAATCCATCGTGCAAGAATGGGCACCTAGATTCGCCGTGGGTCAGCATCTTAAATAATCCCATATTACATGTACAATCGAACCATTTTCTTTTATTAATTTGCCTTGTTGAGCTGAATTTACTTTATTTTTTCAGTGCTCGCTATGTAGCTTAAACTCTATCATGAGCATTGTTAAGCATTGTACCATTATTCCTCTAGTTATCAATTTAAAGCTATAAGTTACTCAATCATCTATCACCTTGTTTTTCAGTAATTTAACAAAGCTATAAGCAGTGTCATGATTTTTAATTTTCCTCCCTTCCAGAATGATTGTCTCGGCAAGTCTAGTGCTCCTCCTGATCTGCCCCCAGCTAGATGCCAGGACTATTGGGTCCCGTCAGGAAGCTCCAGAAGGCAGGAGAAAGCGACAAGAATCCGACCTCGTAGAAACAGGCACTGAAGAATTCACCGAAAAAGTCATAGAAGACACATTCGAAGGAGTTGTGGAAGAGTATACTAAGCAGGTAGAGGAAGAAGCTACCCAACTAGTCGTTGAAGACATCCAAGTGTATCAAAATGGCTCGGTGGTTGAAGAATACACGGAAGAATACAATGAAACCTACACGAAAGTGGAAGACATAAGATACACAGAGGAAATTCAGGAAAACGCTACCGAAATAGAAGTTGAGGTATTCCACGAAGAAGATTATGTTGAAAACTGACAATGTGGATATTGCAATTGATTTAGCAGTTTTATAGTGAAGTCTGATTATGGACCTCTTTCTTTGGAAATTAAACTCAATAACATTAACAGTTGAGTTGGTTTTAATTTCAACAGACAGTGCTTCATTAATAAGGATTGTTCAGTTATTGGAGTTATTCAAAAATTTGGTATTTGATATTAATTAGTTTATTATTGTTGCTTTTATGAATGAATGTACTTATGAATAGTATTACAGTATTACCCACTAGTTTATGCTTTTCACTTTTTTACCAGGGGATCATTAGTTGGTCAGGAGGGGTTCGCCAGGGTATCAGCAGGGGTTCACGGAGGGGTCAGTAGAGGAATCATTTTTATACTCTCATGAGACCAAAAGTACTGATGTATAATTGCAGGGTAGGCACATAAGTACTTAATAATTGCACTATTGACACGTGTGATTATCAAAGTTTACCTTACTAAGTTACTACGATTCTAAAACTCATGCCACAAGTTACACTCTGCTGACAACAGCGCATTTGGCAAAATTTGTGGTATACCAAAGAAAACTTCATACTGTCATAGATTGGACATGTGTTAGATTTATGATAAAAGAATCAACCATCATCTTCAATATTGAGTGAGAATATTCTTGATTTTTATTGGAAAATTGTGCTATATTAGCACCTCTTACAAACACACTTGATAAATATATATTACAGTTTCGCTTTGTTGAGCGTTTTTAAGTTAAAATCATGCACAATAAGATATAGAAGTACATCAGCATCGTCATGCTTATTTGCATGTAAAAATACAAGTTGATCTGCCCGCCACCTTTTATAATAACTTGTACTTAAAAGAGATATCAAGGGGAAGATACAATAAAGAAGGTCAACTTAAACACTGGAAGCATTGAAATTCTGCCTTTTAAACACGGTATTATTTACGTAGATATTATGCTGAACACAAGAAATGGAGTTTTATATAAATGTTTAAAGATTAGCACTATTTTGGATAAACGTGCTATGATCTCAATGGGATACGTAAACAATGCTTTTATTTCTTTATTTGTGGTCAAACACTGCTATTGTTTAGGTCCAAGAGTTATGGTGATCGCAATTTCAGTATTTAAAGTCATTACGTGGCCTCATCCCTCCTCAAAAACTCAACATCGATGCCTGGAATTCTTTAGACATGGGCTTATCGGGCCCATTTTGGGCTACTTCCCGAGGGCACAGCCCGAGAACTTACAAAATATCCGTTTATGCGGTTTTGGCCCTCCTCGGCCTCATCCGTTATCATAAAGATTCAGGGGCACAGGTGAAGTTTGTGCCGATTACTTCATTTAGTTAATATTAATCCTTCCCTGTCCCTCCCACAGTTGAACCTAGTCCGGCGTGAGGCGGGAGCCGAGGACACTGCTGAGTTTGTGCAGGGTGGGGATGATGTGGGATACGACGCGGTCATATCACACACAACTCGCTCGAAAGCTGACTGTCTGGAGGGGAGTGTTTATCTGCCTCTGCAAGACTGTGAGTAACTGGCAGTTGGTTTGTGATTGATCCCCTGAATCTCACGGCTGTGGCGGTATATCATTTCACCTTAATATATGCCCTTTCTTCTTTAAATTCTTTCTTCCTTCATGAAATTTTTACGTCCTTTTAAGATATTACTCATATTTTCCTTATCTTTAATAATATAATCCACTGAGGACTAACAACTGATGTTTTAGTCCCGATCAGGTGAGATAAGGATGGAAAATGAAATGGAGATAAGGAGTAAAGATGGGATCCGTAAAATGGTGAACATAGACACGTCTTCTCCGGATGTTGCTGTCTTTGTAATGACCGACCTTCAACTTGGTAAACAAAGTTTTTTTTATAAGTTTATAGTTGAGGTAGTACTATCATTTCTGTTCATCATCTAACCAACTTGATTATTTGAGGCGTCAGATTGGTCGTTTATATCGGCTCCCCTGTCACAGTTGACCTCATAAAAATCCACTCGTTCATCAGTTTATCCCCCCAGGTGACGAATACACGATCCCCATCACTCTCCACATCTCGGACACCATCTACCCGGGCACCCAGATCCAGATCCAGTCCTACATCATGTACCAGTCTTCAGCAGACTCCCTCCGCCAGAAGAGCAGCACGTGTCACGCTGAGAAACTGCTGAGCGCCGTGCCGCGCACTACCGCGTCACTCATCACGCAGCACGGCGATGACGTCACGCTAGACAACGGCGATGTCACGCACCATCACCATGATAGCGATGTGGTGTCCATCGGGGAAACCGTGCTGATTGAGTGTTTGATTAGCTTGCCCCGGGGAATGATGGATTTGTCTGTTGATGCGGTGGGGGATGATATAGACTCTGTGCTTATGGCGGAAATAGAGTCAAACCTCACTACTCCATTGTATGAAAACTTGCAGAAAACATCAGGTTTGATACATGCATTAATTCTAGCGATATTCGACGTTTTTTCCTTTTTTTCGTTTGATTTGAACTAATGGAGCAAATAATGAATGCAATTTCCAATTTGCGACTTATACAGCAATACTAACTAATTAACAAAAAATCTTATTATTTCCAATTTGCCCTATTCCAGGACTGAATAATGCTCTGATCAGCTACACTCAACTCTACAACTCTCCTGAAAACCCCAGTTCTGCCGTCCTCTTCTCCATCTCCCCTCGAATCTACGACTCAGCAACGAACTACAACGGAAAGCAACTTTCCCTGTCCGTGGTTATCGGTTATTCCCTCACGGAACGGAATATGATCGAGGATGCCCTGCTGTTTTCTCTCCGGATCGTAGAGCCGATCCTGGTACTAAAACCCACGGTGACACCGGTTGCAGTGACAACAGACAAAGGAGTACGGATAATCCTGACTTTCTCCCACAGCTCCCCACCGTATCTCGAAACATCTACAGCTAATGCGTACCTGATAACGGCAGTTATTTCACCTGCCCTGAACTGCTCAAAGGAAGGGGAATCTAAGAGTGGGGCGACCTCCAGCTCTGATACCGATGTCGTGGTTTCCAATAACGTTGTTAACATGAGCGTATTGGAGTTGGGGAGTGAGATTACAGTGGAGTTGCTCTGCTTGCCGTCTCCGCTGCTGGAGTTGGGCAAACAGTCGGAGATAACTGTGGCTTTGGAGTACCTGAGTAACTCTCAAAACGGACGGAAAAGGCAATCTTTGGTCAATACTGGAGCTATCTTCAATGGACTCCAACCGTCGTTTGAGCTGATAGTTCAGGGTATAGACGGAGCAGATATGATAAAGTTTGATGAAGTCATTGAAAATGAATTCCTTATATCCATTCCAGTTGGCATATTTCCTCAATCTCAAATGATTTGGCGATCATCTTCAAATCTCAAGTTCGATATCAAATCGTGTACGTACAAGGATACGAACATCCTGCTGAAGACCTCTCGGAAAAGCATCGGCATAGAAAGTGATCTCATGTCAGTTGAGAACACTGCCATCCCTGATGATGCTGCGAGTAGTTCAGATAATAATGATGTGGTGTGTCAGGGAACCATCACTACCCACGGTGCCCCTGCCTTGAACACCGGCAGTGTTACCATCGCTCTTAATTACGGTGTTAACACCGTGATCATCACCCGAGACATCGCCATCACCTTCCCTCGTCTCTCCGCAGACTTCACCGCCCTCAGGTTTGTTTATTCTTTTGGGACGCTGGAGAATATGCTGGTATCCTTGCCTGCAATTTTGTAATTTTTCATGATCCTCAGATCTGTCTGATGCGACAAGAACTGGAGACTTATTCAATTTTTGATGGAGTAAGAAAAATCTGGCATCTAAAGTTGGGTGTCTTCCTTCTTCAAAATAAAAACTTTACCCCAGAAGCCAGGATGGGGACGAGGAGAGCGAGGAGGCAGAGAGGCGGGAGGTGGAGGGAAACGATCAAGTTACTGTGGAGTTCACGGTGTATCATGGCCAGGATTCGACAGGTGACGCATACAACGTCCGGCGGACGATCTCACTAGACGGAGCGCTTATCGGAGATGAGGCAGAGATCGATACTTTCATAGGAAAGGTAAGAATTTACTGGGAAATTCTACTAATTTGATCTCAATGAAAACCTTATACTTTGCCATTTCTTTCACCGAAATAGGTATATGCTGATTTTTTTCGCTCCAAAGACATAAGACAAGAGTTAAAAGAATTGCGATCGTTTGATAATTCCTAGCTAGCGCTTGAAAACACCCCGTGCTCCCTGCCTTGCATTGTTCTCAGTGCTCGGTTTGTAGAGTGAAACAGGGACTGGCTGTAATTTTTGCCATGATTTTCAAATTAGCAATGCTGTGTGTGGCGTCTCAGTAATCCTCAGTCGCAGTTCTATGCAAATTTACGAGTCTTAATGTAGCAAATATATTGCAATACTCACTGAAACTACCACTCAAAGTTTTAAAGACTGAACAGTGAACACACTTTATCTGCATCACCCGTGAATGAAATAATGCCAGAATGCCAGAATATTTCATCAGATTGGCTTCTGATCGCTAGAGAACATTTAGATTCACGCCTAGTTATGAAAATTCATGAACATCTAAACCCGCCACACAGTAGCCTATATTGTGTTAATGAAAAGTTGCGTTATTTATAAAGGTTGGGTGAAATCTATAGATATTTATTTGTTCTATTGCTCTGGCGTTTTGTAGGATACCTCGCTTATTAATGCTTTAATAATAACGATAAGCACCCCGAGGTTATACTGTAGATTATATTATCCATCCTCTCAATTTTATTATTTCTATTTTTGGAAAAATTAGGCATTGATTTTGCCCTCTTAATAAACTAATAAGTTAAAATTCCATTCAGGATATGAATACTACATATTTTTTACTGTCTTTCTTTGTCATGGTTCAGATAATGCGAGTAAACGGTAAGTTTATTATTCAATAAAGAAATGTAGCAATCAATTCTGTCGCGACTGGTTTTGGTGATATCTATTAGTTATTTTGGTTACTGTATCCATTTATGGTAGAATTGCTACGTACATCGTTTTATTCTATTTCGTGAAGGACAGAATTTAAATACGGCAAAATTCATTTTCAGTGTTGAGACAATCATTTGAGAGTTGCTTTACTGAGGAAATTGACGGCCGAAAGTACTTTCAACCTCTTGGTAAAATATAACCGGAATGCAAATTCATATTCACCGCCGTGTTCAATGGAAATGAGGACGAATATTGTGAAACGACCTTCAATCTCATTGATGATAGTCACCTATACATATACCACGAATCTTTCGTCATAAAGAAGATAATGCATTATGACAGAAGTGTGTACCAAAATGCACAGACAAACAATAACTGGGGCACCGAAAAGAAATCGCCCATGCCCCGTTTGGTCACAGGTGCCAATAAAATATCTGTTGTGATTGATGGAACTGGGTATTACAGAACTACCATGAACGGTCTAGATGTATCCACAACATACCCTCTAGAATTGAGTAGGCTCCAGGATTACGTGCAATTATTCATTGGTCATGCTGGGAATGGCTGCCTCCAAGTCGATATGGAGAGGAGCTTCATTATTTCCAATTGCTTAGGTAGGTAACCAGTAAAGCAGTAACCACAATAATTAATTTGTTGTGTTTCGTGACGATGCTCGTATGCCGTTGATGGGTCTCCTTCCCTACCACTCATGTTCGTTTTGTCCGTAAAAGAACTTCTAAAAGCGAGCTTCTAAACACGGTTCTCGGGCACCTCCACATACATTTTGATGTTTGAAAACCCACGATGGGGCACCTATAAGAGCTTAGAAATAAAATGTAATTAGAACAATGAAAAAACATAATAAAAAAGCACATTGACATTGAGATGGATGTGAGCCATGTGTTCGCAGTTGCAGGCAAATCTGCCAGTGATGCAACAAAAGTGAGAAAGTGAGAGAGTTGGGTGATGATTTTTCCGTTCAATGACTCTAAATATTATTCTTAAACTGATTGTGACTTTTAAAGAATTTAATTCATGGTTTTTTATGAAGATCACTGTTTATAGGAATAGGTACTATAGAACTTTGGAGCTATGGGAAAATACCTGCTATGCAACCTTATGGTCACTTATTATAAAGTATTAATAACTGTTGATAAAAAAGAATGAAGTATTGATGAGAGATTTGGATTTCCTCATCAATCATTATGCATCATTATACATTGAATTATATCAAAGTATTATGATATTTTGCATTCTTACTTAACCAAGATATCTCGTTTATCAAACTTATCAAGTTATCAGTTTGCAAAATTTCTTTTTCACGCCCATCTACCTCTCATTAACTACCTAAGCTCCTTGGAGTTGAGACCAAGTGTTGCCATGCTTGTTAGTTTGGACGATTTGGGTGTGCTCTTGATAAGTTAACCTGGTTCTACATGAGCATTTATAAGTCATGGGCGTACTTTTTAATTTTCTGTATTGTAATGCTCCCTAAAAAATAGACCAACTGGCCCTCTGTACACCAATGTGCTTATCTCAAACTATGAGCCAATTACTTATTTTCCTCGTGTGGACAATTGTGGTACATCATTACCCGCTTAACTGACCTTGGGCTCTTTGTGGAGAATTGGTTTGGATTCTTATGGAGATTACAATGCTCTCATGGATAAGAATTTGCCACTCGTATAGCTTCTAATTGATAATTTGTTAGGGGCTAAACGATTAGAATTTAGCTCATGTTGGCATTTAAAAACTCAGAAACAATTCTACCTTGATCTCTTTCTCTCTTTGTACGAACTGGATTTTTTAGCAATGTGTCATCGTAGTACAGTAATAAGACATTTTCCTGTAATACCCATGCATATCTTTTATCTATTTTTCCAACAAGATAACAAGATAACAAGATAGGTCGTAAAATACCACTTCCTGCAGTATTTTTGACAAAAGTATTAAAAAATTATTCTTGGAGATATCACCGTGTTCAGAATAATATGTACCCGACATATTTATGGACGTTCATCTTTCTCTTTCAAATATTTTTCAGTGAACGGTAAGATTATTTCCTTATTTTATTTTGACACATGGTATTAAACGCCCCCACCCCCCCCCCCATTAGGGAGCGCAGGCCCCCCTAAATTTCGGAAGGCACCCCTAGAAAAATCTCAAGGGGGCCTTTGAACTGCAAATGGAAGTTAAAATTAAGTTTAGTAATAGTCACAAATTTTCTTGAAATTCACCTTTTTCTAGTTGCATGTTTATGCAAGATAATGAAAATTAGGGCTATGAAAAATGAAAATTTGCTTATTTAAATTTTGGGCCCCTCAGTTTTCAAAGACCCCCCCCCAGCTTGAAAACGTGTGACAACGAACCTTTACAGCTAATAAACATATCATTATATGCCTTAATTTTTAAATCACTTTATCAATATTCATTGGATGCTTATCTCCTTACCTATACGTCATGATATTATGATAATCAAAATATTGGGGGAGCTAAAGACGATTTGTTTGTGCGCAGTTTTGCGAAACGCAGCAATTCTGCAACAATATTGCCCGATTTCATAGGCTAAACTTCAGATAGAGTAATTTTGAAGGTGGCCATTCGATAGAGCACAGCATAGGGAGTTCAGTGGTGAAGAGATCATTTGAATACGCCTTTCATGTCAGAAGTTATGATCAATAACACCTCGCGGCAGAAAACGAGGTTTTCCAGTAGTGGCGTGTTCAACGATTCATTGTGAAGCTCAGGAACATGATATCGAAAATCTATGATCAACTAACAATGTAGAATTTTATCCTCTATCGATTCTCGAAGGTCCCAAGTCTCTATCTTCAAAAATGTGGATTTCTATAAAAAGAAACCATGAGATGGTGTAAAAAAGTACATTACTGTCTACGAATGAGGTACCGCTGCTCTGTAGGTACCGCTGCTCCATTGCGCGCGTGATTCGACAGCGCAAATCAAGTTCCCAGTGTATTTCTGTATACTTGATCGTGCGTGTGTTTGGCCTGTTACCGATTTTGCATGGTTTCTCGCTATTCCTCTCCGGTTTAAGGAGGCCTGTTAGCCAGTTTAAATGAGAAAAATTTATAAGGTATGATATTTGGGGATTTTTTATAAATATCCCCATATTTTCATTCCCCACAAAGTTTTAAAATGACGTCATCATCATACGTTAACATGCGTAATATTCCCAAAGACTCACCTCATTGCCGGGCTTCACCATACCCGGCTCCACCTAACTTTGGACTTCACCAATGCGCCGGGATAACCCCGATACAGGGGCTAACCCGGACCAGAATCACCTCATTGCAGGGCTTCACCTTACCACTACCAGGCTCCACCGAACCTTGGGCTTCACCAATGCCTTGGGATAACCCCGATACAGGGGCTCACCCTCACCAGACTCAACCTAACCTTGGGCTTCACCATACCACGCTCCACCGAACCTCGGGCTTCACTGATGTTCTGGGCTCACCCTCAAACATGGCATCACCCATACCAGGCTCCCCCTTAGCTTGGGCTTCCTCACACTAACATAAGCTCCGCGTAGTACTAACGTGGGCTCCCCCGTACTAATTTAGGCTCCCCCAATCCCCCCACACTATTTGAGATCTCTATACAATTACAAACTCGGGCCCATACAAACTCGAGCCCTTACAAACTCGGGGCTCTATACAAACTCGGGCTCCACCACATTCTTGGGCTCAAATTAGGGCAGACTGGGAAAACACCGATTTTCAAAACATGGAAGCACAAGTGGAAACACTATTCCGAATCATAACCATAACCCTAACCATCGACCAAAACCTAACTGTTTATGGTTAGGATAAGGTTTAGCCACGAATGTTAGGGTTGCAGTTGGGATGTAAGACAGAAATAGCGCTTCCACTTCTGTTACCACTTTTGAAAATCGATGTTCTTCCAATTTGACCAATTTAGTATGGGGGAATCAATATGGAGGAATTAATGTGGAGGACTGGGGAGCCCAATTTGGGGGATTTGGGAGCCCAATTTATAGTATTGCATTGGGGAAGTTTGTATGGGGGAGTAGCCCAAATTAGTATGGGTGAGCCCAAATTAGTATGGGTGAGCCCAAATTAGTATGGGTGAGCCAAAATTAATACGGCTGAGCTCAAGTCGTAATGGGGGATTGGGGAGCCCAAGTTAATATGTGGAGCCCAAATTAGTTGTATGGAGGACCCCAAATTAGTATGGGGAACCCACAGGCCCACTTTTAAGCAGAAAATTGATCACAAAAACAGGCCCATTTGAAACATCACAGGCCCATTTGAGATAATACCAGCCCATTTGAGACAGCACTGGCCAATTTGTGACAATTTATGTCCATTAATTGATAAAACACAGGCCCATTTGAAACATAAAAAGGCCCAAATGAGACCATACAGACCATTTTGAGACAAAACAGAGTCATTTGAGACATCACAGGCCAATTGCAGGCCCAAAATTTCACCACCCCCTACCCCCTTTTTTCCAAAAACTCCTCGGAATTCGAAATTAAAGACAAAATTTCAAAATCCAGAAGAAGTTCGTTCTAGGATGCCAGCCACCAGCGCATCCAGGAAAGAAAAACCTTAGGGATTATATATAGGTGGAGCCGGGCATGGTGAACTGTGAAGCCCGGCAATGAGGTGAGTCTAGTTTGGGCTAGTACCGTGTATACTGTATAATAGAGGTGAGCCCCGGAAAATCAGGCAATACCAAGATTTAGGGAAGCGCTGTTTTGGGAAGCTTTTGGTAAGAGGTAATCCCATGTAAGGGTAATGGGTATGATATGGGTGTCGCTGTTAAGATCATATACGTGTTACCAGTCGGTGTTATTCTTGGGTCATAATGTTTCCCCCCCTATTCCCAGGCTTCCATACTCGCTAACCGCATTGGATTTGAATGCCGGTATATCCCGTGTACACTGTACAGGTGCGCCAAAGTCTTGACCCCTTTACTTTTTTGATCATTCAGAAAAATACAGCAGATATTTCGATTCTATAAAAAGTTTCTTTAAATGTAACCAAAGAATGGCGGATTCTGAGATTTTAGGTTGCTATGACAACCATAGCAACCACACGAGTCCCATAGCAACCGACCTAAACATTGAAGATTTTGGCGTTTTGACATAAATCCGGAGTAATCAAAACAGAAATTTGGTCTACAGTGGGGGGGGCCAACGTCGTCCGTTTTTGTCCCGCTTTGTCCCGTTTTGTCCCTTCCAAAAATGTCCGTTTTGGAAAAAATAGGTGAGCAACGGACAAAAAATGGGACATATGGGACATTAGGAGGACAAAGTCTGGACATTTGTCTCTTGCAGACTTCACTGCAACAAAAATTTTCATTAAATATAACCAAACAACTATTTGATATAGTCAGATACATCACTACATGGGCATTCTATACGTATATCAAAACAAAATGGAAGAGATAAGGTCGACTAAAAAGGGAGACCAAGGAGAGAGAATGGGTCCAAAATTGCTATTTTTCTTATGAAATGCGATTGTTCTTGAGTTTTCAAAACCGAAATTTGCCTAGTCTGAATGTCAGATTAAAAACTTTTGAGATGACTAGTGTCCAGTTATCCAGTATGCCAGACCAGGTATCCTTGATTCTTCGAACCCATTATTGATATACTGATGTAGGCATTAGAAATAAGGATACGTCCTGGTTTTTACGTTCTGATTATATGCTTTCAGGATTACTGGCATTTATGATCACAATGTTTCAAAATAGATGTGAAAATGTTTTTGTCCGACCTCTGTGGCACGGCACTTTCAGCAGTCAATGCCATGTTAACAAGACAGTGTTATTGTCGTGGTGTCAGAAAAAGCACGCAATTAGCCTGATAAACCAATAACCAGTAGTACTTAAGGTGATAAATTGACAAATACGCCAGACTTTGGTGTTACATCAGGAAATACATCATGTACTATACTTGCTTTCAAACCATACTATCTCTCTATGTAGACTACGTGTCAGAGATATTATCGGACACCAGTAGGTGTTGACGTCTTTTTATGTATAACGGCACGGTGCCTCACACCAGTACGTCACAGAGTATACATTGCCTACTATCTTTAAACATCAGTCACATAATTTCGCCTGACACCACAACAGCTCTGACACCAGTATAGTACTACCAACACACCAGCATTAGTAAAACATCATAGTCTCTAAAACCAGTACAAGGGTCTTTCACCACTACGCAACCCTCTAACACTAGTAAAATTTATGAAGAGTGGGTACAACAGTACTGCAGACAACCTCAAACATATTGAGACTACCCGGGGTGTCTGGCGAGTCCAGGTGAGTTCTGTCACCAGCCGGTGAGACTATGGTACCTTACACCAGTTCAGGTGATCTTTCGTTGATTTGTCAAAGCAGGTGATTCTGTCTCTGTCACCAGCAGGTGAGACTACGTGTCTGACACCAGCAGGTAGACTTCGTGTCTCTGTCACAAGCAGGTGAGGATTCGTGTCCTGTCACAAGCAGGTGAGACTACGTGTCTCTGTCACAAGCAGGTGAGACGTATCTCTGTCACCAGCAGGTGACACAACGTGTCTCTAAACACCAGCAGGTGTTCCCTGACAGCAGGTGAGATCAAATTTTGAATGACTACGTGTCTCTACACCAGCAGGTGAGACTACGTGTCTCTGACACCAGCAGGTGAGACTACGTGTCTCTGACACCAGCAGGTAGACAACGTGTCTCTCAGTTAGCAGTCTATACTACGTGTCTGTCACCAGGTGGACTACGTGTCTCTGACACAGCAGGTGAGACTACGTGTCTGACACCAGCAGGTGAGACTACGTGTCTCTGTCACCAGCAGGTGAGACTACGTGTCGGGCCACAACACACGCAGCAGGTTAAACAGGTGACGTGTCTCTGTCACCAACAGGTGAGAAGTCTACGTGTCTCTGACACCAGCAGGGTTAGACTACGTGTCTCTGACACCAGCAGGTGAGACTACGTGTCTCTCTGTCACCAGCAGGTGAGACGTGTCTCTGTCACCAGCAGCAATTCTGTCTCTGAATATTGCAGGAGGCATTGTCTCTGTCACCAGCAGGTGAGACTACGTGTTTCTGACACCAGCAGGTGAGACGTGTCTCTGTCACCAGGGTGAGACTACGTGTCTCTGACACCAGTGGGTGAGACTAGACGTGTCTCTGACACCAGTAGGTGAGACTAGGTGACTCTGAAACCAGCTGGTGAGACGTGTCTCAGACACCAGCAGGCGAGACTACTTGTCTCTGTCACCAGTAGACAAGACTCGGTGTATCTGACACCAGGTGGTGAGACTGCATGTATCTGACAGCCTGACACCAGTAGGTAAGACTTCGTGTCTTTGACACCAGTATACAGTCAGTATGTGAGACTAGGTGTCTCTGACACGAGTAGGTGATATGACGTGTCTCTGACACCAGTAGGGGGGACCATGTGTCTCCTGACACCAGGTGGTGAGACTGCGTGTATCTGACACCAGGTGGTGAGACTGCGTGTGTATGTCAGTATGTGAGACTATGTGTCTCTGACACGAGTAGGTGATATTATGACGTGTCTCTGACACCAGTAAGGGGACTACGTGTTCCTGACACCAGTATGTGAGACTGTGTGTCTACTGTCTCTGAAACCACTGGTGAGACACTAGTGTCCCTGACATCATTATGTAGAACTGGAGGTAAGACTACGTGTTTATGACACCAGTAGGTGAGACTACGTGTCTCTGACACCAGTAGGTGATACTTCGTGTTTCTGACACCAGCAGGTGCGACTACGTGTCTCTGACACCAGTAGGTGATACTACGTGTTTCTGACACCAGTAGGTGAGACTACGTGTCTCTGACACCAGTAGGCGACACTACGTGTCTCTGACACCAGTAGGCTAGACTACGTGTCTCTGACACCAGTAGGCGAGACTACGTATACTGACACCAGGTGGTGAGACTGCGTGTATCTGACAGCCTGACACCAGTAGGTAAGACTATGTGTCTCTGACACCAGTATGTGAGTATGTGAGAGACTTGGCTGACACGAGTAGGTGATATGTCGTGTCTCTGACACCAGTAGGGGGGACTGCGTGTTGCTGATACCAGTACGTAAGTCGTAAGTCTACCTCAGTTCATCACTTGTTTTGTCCGGTTTGTGCAGCTTCTACCACTTTTTCTTCACTTTTTGAGTCAAATTTGTCTCCATTGTCCTTGTCTGTTTTCATTTTCTGAGTCTCATTTGTCTCTGTCACATTTGTCCAAACTTTCCTTGTCCGTTCTCACTCGTTTGGTCAATTGCCTTTGTCCCAATTGTCCCTCTCATCCCAATTGTCCATGTCCCAATTCCATTTTTGAGCCTTATTAGTTATCCGCCAGTTATGCCATCTTTTATAGCCTGAGGCACTACTTGGCAAGGTCACATGGTCGGCGGATTTTTAATACGCGAACTGTATTCTCTGACCCAACTTTTCATGCCCAAATTCACTTTTGAGTCCCTTCTGCCCTATCCCAATTTCCTGATCCGTTTTCACTTTTTGACTCCCATTTGTCGCTGTCCAATTTATCTCAATCATTCTTGTTCATTGTCATTCTCGCCTCACAAATTTGAGTCCACACTCCTACTCTTCACTCCTCTTCAGACCATGCACAAGCTCTAACCAGTGGCATGCCCAAAGGGCACAAGGTTAAGAGGGTCGCATCACTCTCTTATTTCTTACCATAGGGATCAAGGTAGTTAATCTTCGAAGGGGCGCCCCCGACCAATTGTTACTCCTAGAGTATCACCACCTGGTAACAGGTAAGAGGTTGCTAGCAAGGCTAGTAGTGCAACCAGGTGGGTCCCAGTAGAACTCTCTGCAATTGAGAGTTGCCACCCACCCGGAAGGGGATGTGGTGGCATGTTGGATATTCTGATATTGCACCAAACAAACAAATTGTCTCGTTCTCTTGCGTACCATTTGTCATCAATGTCCCATTTGTCCCAAGTGTCCTAAAATTGTTTCCTTAAATTTTCAAAATCAAATGCATTCAAGACCATTGGGCCATTGGGGTGAGCGTTTAACTTTGCAGCATATATTTGTGAGCTATGAGGGCAAGAAAAAGTAGTCCATGAGACTGAGATCTAAGGTCAGATTTCCCACCATGAGGTCGAAAATATGCCTGGGATGAAGTTTCACCCCTTATTCAATGAATTCAATGCCCGGTGAGCCAACAAATAAACTTTTTCCTTAAATATTGGAAATTTCATATCAGAAATGTCCCAGTTTGTCCCGCAATGTCCCGCTTTGTCCCGGTTTGTCCCGCTCCAAAAAATGTCCCGCTCCAAGATTTGGGTGAGCAATGGGACAAAGCGGGACAAAGTGGGACAAAGCGGGACGTTGGCCCCCCCCCTCTACAGTAGATCTAAATGTCAAAAATGCCAAAAATCTTCAATTTCTAAGTCGATTGCTATGGACACCCGTGTGGCTGCTATGGTTGTCATAGCAAATTAAAAATCTCAGAATCCGCCATTCTTTGGTTTAAATTTCGAGAAACTTTTTACAGAATCGAAATATCTGCTGTACTTTTCGAATGATCAAAAAAGCAAAAGGGGTCAAGACTTTTGGCGCACCCTGTAAGATTAAGTTAATGTACCAAAATGCCATATGTAGAATTAATTGATAAATTGACACATTGAATTAGGTGTCAATAAATAAATACATTGTCAACAATACTTGCTGTAAATTACGATACTTGGTAGTTGGTGTCAATCATACTTGGCGTCAATTATACTTGGTGTCAACTTACTATACTTTGTGTCAACTATAGTTCATGTAAACTTGAACATTTATTCTGGTGTCAAGCACACTTTTCGCTGTTGTCAACTATGCTTACCCAAGTAGTACTGGCTTACCAAACTTTTACTTTTTTTTTATTTCTTCCGATTGATCATACATCCAATTGACGGGTTTTAATTAATATAACACCTTTTAATTATAATTTAGTAATTGGGTATTGGGTTCGTGTCGGTGTACCTATTTAGTATTTACGAAGGACTTTGTGTCGGTACCTACGTGGTTGGCATTCGTATCTGTGTATAGGGTACCTTATTGTGTTCAAATCATCTTTAGATGATTTGCAATACGAGTTGTTCTGCCATCGCTTATGGGTATCAAGAATACCAAGGCTTAGATAATATAGTCAGAACTGTATTATCGTAGCCTTGGTAATCTCGATACCCATAATCATACCCCTTCACACGTGCCCAATTACAAAACACACAAAAAGATGCGAATCCTATACACACAATGACACAGCGCCCATAAACACATTTAAAGCATTTCTAGATTGTAATCAAAATATTGAATGAATACTCAAGCTTCAGCCTTCTTCATTCACTATAGTTAGTCACTATAGTTTAGTCAAAATGTTATTTTGCAGGTACCAAAATAGTACATCAGTTAAATGTCTATACTATACAGGGATTACTGAACTAGTACACAGCATGATTTAATCAAAAAAGTCACGTGTAAAAGTTGAAAGGAAGGCTAAAGCTATGCAAAATAGGTAACGGGAAAAGCTCACGCACGAGCTAGTACACAGAAATAAACTGGGAACTTGATTTGCGCTGTCGAATCACGCGCGCAATGGAGCAGCGGTACCTACAGAGCAGCGGTACCTCATTCGTAGACAGTAATGTACTTTTTTACACCATCTCATGGTTTCTTTTTATAGAAATCCACATTTTTGAAGATAGAGACTTGGGACCTTCGAGAATCGATAGAGGATAAAATTCTACATTGTTAGTTGATCATAGATTTTCGATATCATGTTCCTGAGCTTCACAATGAATCGTTGAACACGCCACTACTGGAAAACCTCGTTTTCTGCCGCGAGGTGTTATTGATCATAACTTCTGACATGAAAGGCGTATTCAAATGATCTCTTCACCACTGAACTCCCTATGCTGTGCTCTATCGAATGGCCACCTTCAAAATTACTCTATCTGAAGTTCAGCCTATGAAATCGGGCAATATTGTTGCAGAATTGCTGCGTTTCGCAAAACTGCGCACAAACAACTAGCAGCGGAGTTATGACCGAAAAGTTATTAAGCGATAACTTTTAAACATAAAACCGGTTTATTTAAGATATCTCAATTTCTGAAGTTCAAAAATGTTAGCTACTCTAGGATTATATTGGTCATATGTTGCCCGTAATATCCTGAAAATTTGATCAAAATTGCTCAAAAAACGGCTGAGTTCTGCGCTTTTTTGTTATGTGTAAACAAGCAATTTGCTTATTACCATATAAGGTAATGTTTGCTTGTTGTGTACAGGGTGTGTCTTGTATACACCGTTCGACTACTATAGTACTTTAGAGGCTCAAACTCACCGCAGAAATATGATTTAGAGCACTCGGCTCAGCTTCGCTTCGCCTCGCACTCTAAATTATTTAAATGTCTCCAGCTGCGGTGTCGACATTTAAATATTATATAGAGCCCTGCTCTCGCAGGGCTCTATATTGTCTGCGTGTGCGTCTTACGCCTCTAAAGTACATATAAAACACAGTAACGTTTTAAACTTACCAAAGTGAAATAAGCTGTCTTCTTAAATTTTTTGAGCTACATTTTGTAATTCATAATATCATAGTACAGTATCATAGATACTCGAAAAGGTAGTTTATACGGACGGGATATATTTTCAGTGCTGAGACAATCATTTGAGAGTTGCTTTAGAAAGAGACTTGTCGACCGAAAGTACTTTCAACCTCTTGGTACTATAGAACCGGGTTGCAAATTCATAATTACGGCCGTGTTCAATGGAAATAAGGACGAATATTGTGAAACGTCCTTCAATCTCATTGATGATAGAAGCCTACACATATACCACGAAACTTTCATGGTAAAGAAGGACGGCCATGACGACAAAAGTATTGCTCAGAATTTCCAGAATAAAATCGGTCAATGGGGAACAGAAAGGAGGTCACCCATGCCTCGCTTGGTTACAGGTGTCAACAGAATATCTCTCGCGATAGATGAAGCTGATTACAAAACTTCCATGAACGGCCTTGTTATATCCGTAACATGGCCTCTAGATTCGGAAAGGCTCCAGGATTGCCGGTCATTTTATATTGAAGAACAAGGGAGTAATTGCCTTGCAAATGATATCGAGAAAAGCTTCATAATTTCCAAATACTTAGGTGAACGTTCGTAGGTACAAGTAGTAGTAGTAGTAGTAGTAGTAGTAGTAGTAGTAGTAGTAGTAGTAGTAGTAGTAGTAGTAGTAGTAGTAGTAGTAGTAGTAGTAGTAGTAGTAGTAGTAGTAGTAGTAGTAGTAGTAGTAGTAGTAGTAGTAGCTTAGTAGAAGTAGTAATAGTAGTAGTATAGTATTAGTAGTATAGTAGTAGTAGAGTAGTAGTAAAGTAGTAACTTAAGCGAACTTTCCCCTACAATCTAAATCAGTAAATCATAGGATATTGCTATTTATAACTTCAGAAAATTGAAAAAGAGTCATTTCCGTAACGTGTTGTATGCTATTTACCTTGGAGCTGTCATGGGAATAGAAGCCTCTTTGGCTACGTATTTGATAATTCCATATTTTGCCAATGCTTCAATGCGTGACTTAACCAAGATATTATATGTATGGCAACATTTCAATGTATGGTCGTCAACTTATTCTTTTGTATCCGTTTATGAGATCATAGTTCATGCCTTTTGATAATCTGGATACAGGTACTACGGAAGGTACAGTTCAACTTCAAAGGCAAATGAATTGATAAATGATAAAAGTATAAAACCCCTCACAATCACGATCTCTGCCCACCTTGTCTTTTACTTCTACCTTCATGTTTTTAAGTAATACAGAAAAGGCATGGGAGAGGTTTATTTAATTTGACACCAAAGTTCCCGGACACCAAATAGAAGTTTTCCGAACACCAAATAAAAGTTTTCGGATTGCTTCAGATTTCTCGAGGTATGAACAGCTCTTCACGTGTTACCATGATTGTCAAGGAAAACCTCTACCCTCTCACTCCGGTTGTTATGGCGACAGTCTTCAGCTACACCACTATCCCTGACACCACTGCTGCTGACACCAATGCTGCTGACACCACTGCAACTGACACCGCTCCCACTGTGTATACGTTGCCTCAGCTTATCTTCGATGATCTGTTCATTAAGAATCTCAAATACGATGTGACAACTTGTGAGAACAAAGGGCTGGTGAGTGAACGTTTTCAAATCACATATTGTTGTCCAGCTCGATAGGTCTATGTATCCTTAATTGGACCTAACCCATGTACAAGAATTTAACAAGAATGTGTGTTTAGTAATTCTTTGATTCTTGTTCGAGCCCATTACATATCACGATGTGAAGTACCTCTTGAAGTACCGGATGTTTTCTGACAGGTGCCCGTTGGCGGCTTTGGTTTTATCTGTGTCACAGTCGCACTGCCTGTCTGTCAGACGCAGATTGACATCTCTGTCAAGCACCCCATGTTAGATGATCGGGAACTTGCGGAGGTCTTCGATGGGGCCCAGGTTATTAAAAGGCTTTCATCGAACTCGTTAAATTTAGCTATGATTTAGAAGCTTATAGACTTTTAGATCCAAAATGTTCTGGCAAGAATGGGACTGAAATTGGATCTTTTCCAAATAATCTCATCTCCTGCATGAAATTACGTACCACAATAAGTTCAATTTTTCAACAGAAGCTTAAAGACTAAAGAGAGAATAGGTTAATAGTAATGAACTCCTATCAGGTGACCTCTGCGAACCCGGACACGACGACCTTCACGCAGAAAGCAGTCCGGCCCCTCATCACGCGCTCAGACCTCAGCATAACGGACATTTCCAACTCCCTTCCCGACACACTCTCCATTGAGCTGCCCATCTTCGTGTTGGCTGACGAGGATGTCCACAACAATGACGTCATCAAGTTCACCCTCACGTTGCGTCACTGGACCTACACCGGGGAGGACAGCTCGCTGGCAGAGGTGGAGTTCAGGGTGACTGAGCCCCAGTTGGAAGCCCAGATCTACCTGACTAACGAACAAACCTACACCGCGGAGAAGGACGATGTGATCGCCGTCCAGTTCACCGTCCGCCACGCGCCGCAGTCCGCCACCTCGGCGTACAAAGTCCGCCTGCTCTCCGGTAGCTCGCTGTTCGGAGACGTGTCCGATGATGTCATCACGACAGAGCTGGCTGTGGGGGAGGTGGTGTCAGGGGTGGTAGAACTGGTACTGCAGGTAAAACCCTTGTAAACCTTGTGGAAACCTTGTTAAACTAGTGAAAACCTTGTGAACAGGTAGACGCTATGTAGATTTATAGCTATTGCTGACTTCGTAGCTTTAAAATGTGTTTGATAATTGTTATAGATGGTTGGGAACGCCGACCAAAACCATGATTAAAAGTGGTGAATAAACCAAACTGAATTTATCGTGGAATTTAGCTATCTTAAACAGTTAAAATAAATTGAAAATCTTATATAATCTTTAATTCGGTCTTTCAGGAGCTTCCGGTGTTTGGAGCTGATCTGGAGATAGCCATGGTGCTGGAATTCACCAGCGCTCCGAGCGAGAAACGAGGCAGGGTGTACAGGGATGAGTTGACACCGGGTATCATTACAGCGAGTGCAGTTTCAGGTGAGTTGACAGAGTTGACACTGGTTGTCATTACAATGAAAATTATAAATTTTTACTCGCGATTATTTTGAAAATCAAAATCTATTACCTCATTAATAACTCGTATATCCCCAGCAAGTATCGAACTGTCCCGCTCCTCTGTGCCCATCGGCCAAGCATTCCAAGTTACAGTAACTCTAGAGCTGCCCAAAGCAGTGGGAGAGTTTAACGTAACGGTGGAGTGTGCCCCGCATTGTGCCATGATGGGCGGAGTAGAGGTTAGCGATCCAGCTGTGGCTCTGGGAGGGGGAGGCGTGCTACTCATCGCGGAGACTCAAGGAGGTACAGACTCACACACTTACAGACACTCTTAGTTGCTCGGGAATACTATTAATTTTAGTTTAGTTTAAATTTTAGTTTATTCAACGATACAAATATCTAAAGATTGATTTGTGCCGCAACTTGATTGAATTTATAATGTACCGTACTTTTCCCTAATTTTGCTTGATCTACACAGGTCGTCAAATCAACGCTACACTGGAGTTCTACCTGACGGACGATATCGAGGACGCCCCAAGCCTGGTCTCCGTTATAATCAAAGACACCGTGACTGCCTCCACCACCATCACCCCCACCCACATTACCCTGCAACTAACTGATCCCTCCTCATCCCCTCCCTCTGTAGACGCCGGCAATCCCCTCTCCCATCCCTTCACCCTCACCTTCAGTGACAATGTCTCCAACGTCGCTACGCGTATTGCGTGTCTCTACACTACGGATGAGAGCATTGAGTGTGATGCGGACAGTTATAACTGTCAGATCTCTGTTATTGTCGCTAACACCCTTCCTCCGGACCATGATGTCACGTGTGATGTCACGGTAACGTACACCTCCCATCCCTTCCTGGGACGGCAGTACAGCTCTGATCACGTGGTGTTGTTGGGGAGGTCACGTGGAGTGGAGTTTGGGGTGAGAACTCCTGAGCAGAAACGTTGCCATGGGAACGGAAGTTGAGATAACGTTGACTCTGTCAGTTGCTGAAGTAACTGCAGCAGTTGAGATTGAGATGTTGTGTGGTGAGAATGATGACAGGTTTATTATCAGTTCGGTGGATGTCGATGAGGAAGGTTTAGAAACTGTCCAAATGGTGGAACAGGCACGGGACATAACTGCAAACTGTGCTAGCTTAAGTCTGGATTTCGCTGTTGGAAATCCCTCAGAAGGAGTGAATTTGCAGGAAGTTACGTTGAAAATAACGGTTATTCTTGTGGATGCTGCTAATAATCCAGCCACAGTCGGATTCAAAGGGGTGGTTGATGGTGTTCAGACTTACGATAACGATCTGGAAATCACCGTCTGTACTCCTGACTTTACTGTCACTCCGATCTTGACCTCCTCCTCCCCTTACTTTGCATCAACCGACGCAATATCCTACATATCAGCTATCCGCAACATCGGACTTTGCACGTTTTACCTCCAGAAACTGCTCTACGATGTCACTGATGGTTTCAGTAACGAGGAAAACCCCGGTGGTATTGAGATGGCCCCGGGAGTTGAAGTTGAGGTGGACTTTGAGGTGGAGAGGTTCCCGGAGGGTGTCTTCGGGTTGGAGCCCACTCTTACTGTGAGCATTGTCACGGCACAGAATGCTGAACATTCCGCTGAGATATCAAGGTCAGTTTGTAATTGTGATAAGAAGCTCGAAGAACGTTTCGACTACCACCTTCCAAAAATTATACATTTTTTCTTCGACTTTTAAACTCAGAAACATTTACAATTCACAATCAATGAACATGTTATTCTTCTGAGAAATTTGAAATAAACCATGCAAGCATGCATATATTATAATAACTGCATTTAAACACACTGCTCTTCAGAGTAACAACTATTCAAAGTAACAACTTTTCAGAGTAACAACTCTGCCGGCCGTGTACCTGATAACGCCCCTGATACACATCCTACCAGCAACCCTCTCCCTCCAACCCTACCAAGATGTGGAGATATCCCTCTCCCTCAACATTCCTTATCTTCCTGATGGCAGGGGTACTCTGAGGGTTACTACCAGTGCCAGTACTGGGACCAGCTTTACTTTCAAGTCGCTCGGATCTGTCGGTTTGTTTGATAGAACACTAAGAAATGTAGTGAATCGCAGAACATACATAGAAATTTTCCGAAATTTTCGACGTAAAAATATATCAAAGATATAATGTTGGTCTCCAAACAGCTCTCAGAACTATTTCATTCCCTCAAAGCAAACTGAACTTTACTGAATATCACATTGAACTAAAATCTATACTATCACTGCTATCATACAACAGGAAGTGAGTTAGAGGTGACAGTGACATCAGCTGTCTCCCCCACCCTCTCCCTGACTGTAGTGACCTCCTCTCCTCCCTCCTCCCTCTCCTTCTCCTCCTCCACCCTCCTCACTCTCCTCTATAGTGTCAGAGTGACAGCAGATACTCATCCTCACTTCGTTACATGTGAAGTGCACCTGGGGGACAGTGTTACTCAAATCAGGCAAGTTATTCAAGTATTTTATTAATAGGGCGGATTGAAACAGGCAAGATAAAGGATAGGTTTTGTTAGCTGTACTTATATTTTAAACATATTATGTTCTCAACTAAAAACTTTCATCAAAACCGTAAAATCAAGTTTCTTTGCCCTCGCTCCAAATATGTCTTGAAGATTGCTGAGGTCCTAATCCCGTTGTATCAGGAGAGATATCAGTGTCATGACACCTGACCTGGTGGTGTCAACTGAGGGTGGAAGTAGGGGAGGTTATATACCCGGCGATACTGCTACACTCGCTCTTACTGTCCAGGTTTGTACACTGCTACACTCGCTCTTACTGTCCAGGTTTGTACACTGCTACACTCGCTCTTACTGTCCAGGTTTGTACACTGCTACTCTCGCTGTTACTGTCCAGGTTTGTACACTGCTACTCTCGCTCTTACTGTCCAGGTTTGTACACTGCTACTCTCGCTCTTACTGTCCAGGTTTGTACACTGCTACTCTCGCTCTTACTGTCCAGGTTTGTACACTGCTACTCTCGCTCTTACTGTCCAGGTTTGTACACTGCTACACTCGCTCTTACTGTCAAGGTTTGTACACTGCTACACTCGCTCTTACTGTCCAGGTTTGTACACTGCTACACTCGCTCTTACTGTCCAGGTTTGTACACTGCTACACTCGCTCTTACTGTCCAGGTTTGTACACTGCTACACTCGCTCTTACTGTCCAGGTTTGTACACTGCTACTCTCGCTCTTACTGTCCAGGTTTGTACACTGCCACTCTCGCTCTTACTGTCCAGGTTTGTACACTGCCACTCTCGCTCTTACTGTCCAGGTTTGTACACTGCTACACTCGCTCTTACTGTCAAGGTGTGGATAAAAGTTCAAGACAAGATACTATTCCAGTATCAAGTGCTAATATTTCATGAGTTTTGTAAATTTAATTTAGTAAGTAGTTAGACAAGAAAGTTAAATCCGTATAGCATTTTCCCCACGGTTTAACCAGTAAACTTGGCATGGTGTACTCAAATCTCCATTCTCTACAGTACAGCGAGGTATCCTCTACAACAGCTGATGGTGTGAAGCTGGTGTTAACCACTCCTGATATCTGTCAAGACAACACCGTCCTCAACGATACTCTACAGGTATTGAGAAGTTTAGACTCGACAGAATTCAATCCTGCCGATTGCTTCATTGGCTGATCATTGATATGCGATAACACCCTGAACTACAACTACTCTTTCATGAACGGGTTCTATTCTGAATGCACTTTTTCCTTTATTGAAAGAAAAAGGAAAGGGTATTAGGTTTTGTTCCTTACTTCCTTACTTTGAATCCCATCTTACGAAAATTTACCTTTTCACGTGCACGTCACGTTCCCCGGCTCTCCTCAATTATGTTGCAACTATCCAGGTGACAGCTGTGAACAGCACTACTCTAGAAGTATCCCTACAATTGGGTGATCTGCAAGACACAGTTCGTGTCCTGATTCAATGCCACATTCCTGCCTCAGCCGATACGGAGGGCAAGAGTTACCAGTACACTGGAATGCTGTCTTACAGGTACCTTGTAAACTGTTACGTCATTAGTTTAGCGATGGCATCGAATTGTCAACTCTTCGTGTGCGTCTTAGATATTTTTACGATTAATTCTGATGATCATTTTGCCTTTTTGGCTATTTTCTTTGTAAGTTTTTTGTACGTTTTGCGTATGATCGTATTTTGTTATCTCTGATCGCGTCTTCCTCCCAGGACCCCGATCACTGATTCCAACCTTTCTGATGGCTCGTGGGGCTACGAGAAGGAATTCAACGCTGTACTCCAGATAGGGGAGCCCCAAATAACCATAACACTGACCTCAGATCCTTCTCCCAAGGCAGTGCAGCTCGTTAAAATACAGGTTGATTAATGGCTAAGATAATACTGAGCCCTGGTGACTCTCTCCCCTTATTAATCACTAGATTTAACGTGAATTTATCATCAATGTTTTTCCTCCAAATTTTGAAATTAATCTTTTGAAAATTGTTACGAAAAGGTTTTTTGAGCGTGGGGAGTTTAACCAATTCAGGGATATAGGTATCAGGAAGCAGCTGTGAACTCCTCTCACCCTCTTCCCTCTCTTCCCAGGTGTAACCAGCTATGAACTCTTCTCACCATCTTTTCACCTTCTCCCTCAGGTGTTGCTGCGTAAAGGCAGCTCTGCCCTCCTGGTGAACGTAGCCCTCTCCGATCACTTGGTAGTACAGGGCATCACTCTGGTAGATATAGGGGAATACCTGGTGTTTGAGTCAGTGACTGGGGGCAGTGAGTTGTTAGGTAGCAGACATGTTGCAGGAGCTGGGGACAACGCTTACACCCTCTCCTTAGGTGAGTGTAGTAGCCCACATGGGATGTTTTTCAAAGCGACGATTTTAGTATTTTGTGTTTTTGTACATTGCCCTAGAATATTCAATATTTTATGTTTTATATGCCTCATTTTCATGAGAATTGTGCACGGTGATTGTCAAATCTTTGAATTGAAAAAATAATGGACAATTGGACAGTTCAAATTTTATCATGTAGCTTGAAAATTTAAATCTTTTGCGTCCAGAAAACAAAGAATACCTATATCTACCTAGTTTTTGCTCTTTAAGTCCAGAAAACAATTTCCTACGTTGCTCTGTTCCAAAGAAAACTGTTGGTTGGTGTTGCTCTGTTCCCAGAAAACAATGTCCTGTGTTGGTGTTGTTTTGTCTGCAGAAACAATGTCCTACGTTGCTCTGTTTTAGGCAACGTAGCGTGTGTTAACGAGACGTCCGACAGAGCCGCCAACTCCTTCACCATTGACATGACGGTCCTGATAGACACGGAAACCCATCCTCACCAGTGGATAGAGACTGCAGTCGAATATGGCAGGTGAGGGTTCGGGTGTTGTTACTTAGTTGACTACTGTGCTTCTAACTACAGAACTTTATATTTAAAAGTTTATTGACTGTTGAGGCTGGGTAGTTGCTTGGCGTTTTGGAAGATAAGATGAAATATATCGGGATTTTTTGGCGATAAAAGTTGGTTTTAGAAGTTTAATTAGCAACCGACAACTTTGATAGTTTCCATACTTTTAAACTTTGCTATCGATTGATCGATAGAACCATGCTTCTTAAAGTTTTCAAGCATAATTAACCACATCGAGTCAGATTCGGCAAAGTTCTGTTACGATACATGTTGTGTCAAGGAACGCTGGGATAGATTGAACCCTGTGTTTGAAAAGTGGGCGGTTCGGCGTCACCAACTCACCATTCTAAGCCATGATAATGACGTCATTTCACGTTTATGAGAATTATAGTCCGTTACCTCCCACAAAATCAAAACAACCCGCCCTAGCAGCATCACAAGCGTAGTTGGTCGAATTAACGTCATGAACAAATAATCACATATGCTCGGATATGTGTTTAATAAACAAGTAAACAATGTGCATGCTTCGTCATTGTATCAAGTCATCAGTGGTGTATATAAACTAACATTCGATTGTTGCTCATCAGTTCAGATCAGTTTGTTTGTTATCATTTCAACTATTAGATCAATACACCTAAGTTATGCGTTCTTTGGTGGCTGTCATGGCTTTTGCGGTCACAATCTTATCAGTCTTCGCTGGAATTCCAAGGGGTGATGGGACCTGATTAAGCGATGAATTATGTTTCAACTCATTTATACCCATGGATATTACCCGTTTTTTCACTAAACCGTTTGTTCATTAAGCTTCCATCTTCCATGGCACCCAGTTCAAAAGGATACAAATTAAGACAAATTCCAGAAAGAGATCTTTGAGCGTTTTAGGGGATTATCTTGAACAATAGCCCCTTAGAGCTCCTGTCTGGAACAAGACTAACATTAAAAATCCCCGGTTTATGAGTTTCCACAGCCCTCACTTTCACTTTCTGTCTCTCCCAGGGGTCCACACTTACATCCACTTTCTCTCTTATCTTCTTATGAATTAACAATCTTACTCCTGAGACTCTGTGGCTCCCCATGTATTCCCTACACTTAAACTCACTTTCTGTTTCATGAATTTACACACTTATACTCCTGTGACTCCCCAATCCCCATGTATTCCTACACTTACACTTTCTGTCTGTTTCAGGGGTGAAGACTCAGCTGAGAAGGACATCACAGTGCTGATACCAGTACTCTCCGTGGAACTAACCTGTACTGTGGATGACACCCCCTGTGGTGACGTCATAGAAGTGACGTCACAGTCACTCGTTACTTTCACCGTCACAGTACAACACACGTAAGTTAAT
Source organism: Beroe forskalii (assembly GCA_011033025.1). NCBI lineage: Eukaryota > Metazoa > Ctenophora > Nuda > Beroida > Beroidae > Beroe > Beroe forskalii. The sequence continues at coordinate 69,627 of WFMF01000153.1, forward strand.
GTGTCATGTGTCACGTGAGTTGATGTGCCCAGTTTCTCAAGAATTTAATTAATGGTGATCAGTAATTGAATAGTGATCGAACTATGAGTTTTTAGCGTTGCATCTTTAAATATTTCCTACTACTTAACCGAAACAATTGTTTCAATTCATTTACACTATTCTTTATCCTCACGGCTAATTCAACGGGTGCAGCGCACAACATCATTCTACAGCTGTACGTCTCAGAGTTCGATCTGACCGTCATTTCGTCTGCAGCCTCCGACGGTAGGTTTATTGAGAAATAAGTTAAGATTTTCTATCCAAACTATCTGATGTTTGGATTTTACTTTCAGCACATTCAGTTATTCGAGATATGCACGTCGCAAAAATTAAGGAATCTATGTAGATGTAAAAGTGTTTTCTCATAATTTTGATCATAAATAACTGTGGCTTTGATTATTTAATTTAATAAGCTGTTCTTATTATTACTTTATCATCAGCGATGTATTGTATTATCACAGGACACATAAATAGCCTTATATTGCAAGCTTTCTCGGTGTAAAAACAACATGCTGATTAAACAAACATGGCTCCATACACATGCAGCATGTAGCATGTTGTAACGTTTGTCGAGTAGCATCCCTTGATTACACCGTGTCTCAAATTCATGAGTATAAATTACTTAATTTCAACGATTGATTTGTAATTAAATTGAAATTTTGAAAGGTTTTGGAAGGTTTTGGCGTGAAGTTGTGCAATATTCTCGTTCCCAATATTAGAATATGGCTCAATATTTTGAAATTAAAAACCCTTGCTGTCCAAATTCAAAGGTTATTTTTTTGTGCAAAACTAATTCCCTGTTGTATTCCAGGTTCTGTCGAAAACTCGGGACTAGGAGTAAAGTTAACAAAACGAGAGCTGCCCCTGTCGGAGCAAATGGCATGGGTCACTGTCATGTCCGTCAGTAACTACAAGACGTTCAAAGACTGCTCTACTGCTATTGTCTCGTTAGTATTTTAGTACCGAAAGTCTCAAATATCTTGAATATTGTCTCAAAGAGCGCCTCAAAACACAACCTGTCTTCTGACTTTCCGAATTCAGGCCCCAATTTCCATCACGGTGAAATAAAACTCCTTTCCAGGTTATACGACATCTCCTCGGCTGATGACGCTTCAGTCCAGATTTTACCAATCATCATCAACTTCTTCTCTCCCAAAGTCGAGGAAGCATTCCCGTATCCAGGTAAGAAAATAGAAATGGGGCAGTCGCTCAGTAGACAACAATTTCATAGTGTTTGTTGTGACGCGCGAATATTATTTTGTGGATTTGTCGCGCGTTTTGCGCGTTTAAACCTCGTGTTTCCCGCGCGCGCGCGGTTTATGTTTCAGGGTTGGTTATTTTACTATTGCTGTGTCAGGGCTCTAAATTAAATTCTGCATATCCACAGAGATGTACGGTCAAGGTGTGCTGAGCTCCCCGCAACACCAATATATCTACATCTGCAACACGTCCTGCTACGCTACTGCTGGATCTGGGGACTTGGTCCATCTCAACTCAGCTATTCATAGCCTTATTGGTGGGTACAAACACGACCAAAATTAAGAAATTTTCATTATTCGAGGGTATTTTCGACGAAATTTTGGGCCGCTTTGGTTTATGAACCTCCCCACTTTTCGAACCTCTTCACCAATAACCTAACTAAATTTAATTGCCCATTAAAACAAAACATCTTACTAGGGCTCACAGTAACAAGAACGCAGTACATTCTGTACGGTATATCCCGTAGTGGGGCCTATGTCATGTCCACAGCCCTGGATAGCTGGATATCCATCCCTCCACAAGTCTGGGAAGGTAAGAAACTTTTATTTTCTTCAAGTTTCACCCTCTCTACTTTTGTTTCCTTCAAATCTTTGCTTCTTCAGCACCAAATTCTTAAGTCTTTCCAATTAAACTATTGCCATGACCCATATTGCATGTTTGGAATTAAAGAGTTTTCGATGAAATGGTCCCGCCAAGCAGTTTAAAACGAAATATTCCTATTGCAGGTTTGAGTGACAAGATAGAACCGAACCTAGGACCGTGGCCCCAATCCATGACAACTTCATCTGGAGATGAGTACCTAGTAACCGACTCAGGGGTAACCAAGGGCGACGCGAATGTCTTCAGCTGGTGATGATAACTGAAGACTACAGAGCCTCTCTTGGAACTGTCAGCTCAGCACTCTGACCATCGAATTATTCGAAGACTTATTACAGGGCAATTTGCAGAGTCTTACAAATCCGAAATCGATCGAAAAGTAGGAAGATCATGAACTGCTTATTGAATCTTTTAGAATATCCTACGATATGGAATGTAAGAATGTAGGAACTCTGCTATCTGTCTAGTGAAACTGAACAGGAGCTGTATTGCTCAAAACTAATTACTATGACCATATTCTCTGTAGCTCTGTAGCATATTTCTGAATCAGTCATCAAAAGACTTGGAAATGTAGGCGCTCTCTAACCACTGCCATGATGAAAGTGCTCAATTATTTTACCTGCTAGTACTACCTACCCAAAATATGTTGATTTCGTGAGGTAAATCAGAGTGAATTGGAACTTTTTTAGTTGATCAAAATTCAATTGAACAGTTTTTCCTGCAGTCTAATCCTGTATTTACATTATTATTAAGAGAAGTGGATATATTTACGTTGTCAATGTGAGGTTGTTCCATATCATTGTAAGCTTGTCCCGACGCCGCTCTCGATCCTTGGCAATTGGCTTCAGTTAATTAAATAAATATGGTAAACCATTCTGAACATGTTTTATGATGATAATCATTTTATCAAAATCAAATGATTGGTGTCCTACAACCTGAAATTTTAATGATATTATGGATGATGGTGATTGATATTTTGGATCTGAAGGGCTTGAGGCCGAGGCCAGGTCAATAATGGCGGTTTGTCAGATACTCAGATATATAGAATTAGATTTAGACTTAAAATTTAAATTGTACTAATAAACTGACGACGCGAAGAATTGTAGCTTTTAATTAAAATTTAGTGTTGAATATTAATAGTTTGATACGGATGTACATTTCATGTCGGATTATACTTTATAGTTTTCGAATTCAATAATTCATATGCCAATGTTTAATTTTACCCCGTCCTTTTAATAAAACATTGCTAAACACGTATATCGCTGTTTGCGTTTCGCGGCGCGCTTCCTCAGGAAGCGCCGCGCGCGTGCACACCTAACCTATCACCTATGCGGGCTTATAAGGAAGGTAAACACGTATATAGTAACACATTGCATTGCTAAACACGTATATAATAACACATTCCTAAACACGTTGCCTGGCCCCTGCGCGCGCGAAGCGAAGCGCGCGCGCGCCCCGAAACACGAAAAATATGGAGCAGGCAACGTTTGGCACTATGAATAAACACGTATACCTGTTTAGTTTGCGTTGCGTACTTGCGTTCCTAAGGGCCCGTATAGGTGTTTGCGCAACGCAAACAGGGATATATTGCCAGACGAATTGCCTGCCCCATATTTTTCCAATAAGTCGGGGCGCGCGCGCAGGGGCCAGGCAACGTTCGCGTTTGGCAACTCCTTCCCCTAACCAGGCGGGTGATTTTTGGAGAAAAATTTCTTTTTAATTCAAAAATCCTTTATTTTATTTTATTTTAATCATTTACAAGGATTTATTTGAATTAAAAAGAAATCTTTCTTCAAGACATCAATTTAAAAGGATTGATAGTAAAATTGAGTTATTGCAATTTGCTTCAGTGTTGTTATTTTTCTTATTTCACTTGATATCATGAAGGATCACATTAAAGATTCTTACTTCATCAATATCTTTATACCTCAGCTCATTTTCTTAACACCAGTAGGTTTATTCCTCTAACCAGAATGATTCAAAGTTGAGTCCCTTCCTCTTGTTTAAATCCTTGAAGTATAAGATCAGTATGCAGTACTTTATATTGTAATATATCCTTCAAAGATAAGACATTGGATTTCATCATTATCATTTTCATGAAGATTAGTTGCTGATGGATACTGTAGTTTCAGTTACATCTCGTATTGGCTTTACCATCCTTCGACAATACTTCATTCAAAAGCTAGAAACAGAAGACCTCACAGATAAGCAAATAATTAGTATTTTCCAAGAAAAAATCGACAAAGTTCAAAAGGACCTTCAAGTTCTTAAATTACAGAAGCTAAGATCTGCTGCTTACTTGTTTAAATGTGGAGTATCAATGTTTGAAGAAGGTGACTTTGAAGAATCAAAACGAAATTTTGATAAAGCTGAGGATGATGCTATTGAAGGATTCACAACAGAAGAAAACTAAAATTTCAGAAGAAAACTAAAATTTATTTCGCATTTCATTGAACACTATAAATATATCAAAATAAATCAACAAAAATTTTCCATTATTAGGATTCTGATTTCAGGGTGATATGGGATTTATGATATAAGATTAGAATATTCTAAAAAATAGAGGTGGGATTCTGATTTCAGGGAAAAAGGGGAGAGCTGTAACATAAACAATGGGGTTCTGATTCCAGGGAATTGGGGAATAATTTAACATTATTAAGCATTTGAACATTCTAACTTTCAACGGGGTGATCAGGACATTATAGGAATTAGTCATACATTGACTTAGCTCACGCCGACAGATGACCTACTACCCAGTATAGGTAGGCTTACAAGTGCGGGCGAAACGCAAGGTCACAAGGCTGGAGGCTTATTGCTTCCTTTAGGTGTACCAGCACTTGAAGCTAGGAAAGTCTTTATTTCTAGTATATATGATTTTAAAAATAGTTTATAGTGTTTGTATAGTGTGAGCTAAGTCTCTTTTCATAAGATGGATGAGTTTCAAACTTTTTCAACATACTTTTATTTACTTTCATTTACATACATATCATAATTCAAATTGATTGAATTGGCTTTAGTATATTGCCATAGGTAATATTGGACAAAGTTCATACCAGAGTATCCACCAACGCAACAAAAGGGGTAGATGATTTAAGAATTTGTATAATATGTGGGCATGCGACTGCTGCTGGGTTTTGCAATATTGCCAAGGTAGGAATTTTTAGTACTGGTGATACTGTAAGGCGTTCCAGGTTCCATGTTCCCATTCACCGGGATCACCTTGCATTTGGGTTTGGAAAATTTTTTCCTTAATATTAGACTTGATGGGACCTATTTTTAATGAAAAATCATAAATTTGTAAGAGGTCACGGACAACATTCCAAATGATACTACCGATATAAAAGAAATTTTTGGAGGGTGTAGGAGTCAATAGTCTTGTGTCTTTTCCATTTCTACCTGAGAGTACAAATTTCTCAAACATACACATGGGTGTCCTGAATTTGAGTATTTTAAAAATTTCGTTAGCACAGTGATAAACATAAACGTTTCGGATATTCATTATTCTGTGATTATTGAAGAGAGATTTAGTGTGTTCTCTTCTGTAGAATTCTTGGCCTAGTATTTGGTTGTCGAATTCCCTTACCCTGGCACAAGTTTTGAATTTATTGATATAAGCTTCCTTGTCTCCAAACAAAATTCTTATGCATTTCTTCTGGAGTTTGAACAGAGGCTCGATTTTGTTATTAGATACTCCTCCCCAGACTGTGATACCATATGAGAGATGACTCTCAAATAGTGTATAATATATGTTTTTAAATAACTCATTTGGAATGTTGTCTTTGATTAAGTTAATGATTCCTGCACTGCAGGAGAGTTTCTTGCCAAGCTTTTTAAGGTGAGAGTTCCAATTGAGGTTTTCATCAATTGTCACTCCGAGAAATTTGGCTTCACTAACTTGTTTGATTTTTGTGTCATTTATTTTTAATACATAGTTTTCGTCAATAATTTTGCTTGATTTTGGAATTTTGAAGTCGATGAAGCAGCATTTTGACATGTTGATGTGAAGTTTATTCACTAGCATATAAAGGCTCAAGTGGGCAAGAATTTGGTTAGCATTTTCATATACAAGTTTTTTATTTTGTACCTTTATAAATATATTAGTATCATCTGCAAAAAGAACAAATTCAGTATTATTGTTTATGTTAGGGAGATCATTTATATAGACCAGGAACAAGAGTGGGCCAAGGCAACTACCCTGAGGAACTCCAAACACAACCTTGAGTTCATCAGAGGTTTCGCCAAGAACATTCACATATTGCTTTCTATCTGTAAGATAGCTTTCAATGAGTCTGAGTGCAACACCACGTATGCCATAATTTTCGAGTTTTTTTATGAGTATGCTGTGGTCTATTGTGTCGAAAGCCTTGCTAAGGTCAATAAAAATTCCAAGTACATGATTTCCTTCCTTTATAGCTTTTTGGATGTGATCAACTGAGTAGTTAAGTGCATGTGATGTTGAGTGGCCCTGCCTGAACCCAAATTGGTTCCTGGTCAGTATACCATTAGAAGTAAAGAAGTCGTAAAGTCTAGAGTATATCATTTTTTCGAAGATTTTGCCAAATATTGGTAAGGTAGAAATCGGTCTATAGTTTTCTAAAAGCTGTTCGTCATCCTTTTTAAAAATTGGTGTGATTTTTCCGGTTTTCAATATGGATGGGAATATACCTTCAGCCAGAGTGTTATTGAAGTGCCCTGTTAGGACAGGCGTAAGGATATTTGAGAGCTTCTTAATAACACGAATTGGGAAGTCACTAGCTTTTCCATTTTCAAGTTGACTTATTATCTGCTTGACTTCATCTTCTGTGCAATCAGAAAGAAAGATAGAGCTAGGTGTTGGGAGGCATAAATTGCTTGAAATCAATGGATGCATTTTCAACTATTGCAGTGGTCTCATCATTAAGTTTAGTTGCTAGGGATGCAAAATAATGGTTAAATTTGTTGGCTATCACTCTGCGCTGAAGGATAACAACCCCATCCACTAAGAAACACGGCTTCATAGACTTCTTACACTTGCCCCTGAGTTGATTAATGATCTCCCATGTTTTCTTAATGTCGCCAGAGCATTGAGCAATTTTGTTTTTATAGAAGCTGGACTTCTGGCCTTTTATAATTTTCTTAAGGCAATAACGATATTTGCTGAATTTTTCAGCACCAGACCTTGATTGGAAAGAGCTTGCAACTAAAATTTCAGTATCATCACATATTTGGCGTAGGATCATTTTGGTCCAATATCCAAATATTGATGCTGTAATCAGACAAATTATGTTACATCTGCAAAGATTGACAGATGATGATATTATCAAAAACAATGTTAAGACACATCTTGATCCTAGCTTTGGTATCATGCGCAAGATAAATGAAGAAAAAAGGAAAGATATCATAAGAAGATTTGTCATTCTACATCAGAGTTGTAGACAAATTCTGTTTGATAACTTCTTAGAAATTTTGCCTAGCATGGCCATAGAATATCAGCCAGGAAAATATGTGAAAACTCAAACATTAGCTATTCCATATTCACAGGGATCTGCTCAAAATGATATGGTTCCTTACAGTCCTAATCAATGTAAAGTTGCTCAAACTTCACCTCTCATAGATTGTTGGGAGAATGTGACAATCAGTTGTGATGAAGGCATGCTTACAATGGTTGCACAGGGTTCTGGAAATGATGTTGGTGTTCTGTATAAATGTTGCCGTATGTCATATGAGCTACCTGGAAATATCAATCCTATCAAAAAGTGGTTCATATTTCCCATTAATCATTCAGAAGATTTTGAAATTGTTTTTCTGGCAATAAATATTAAATATGTTGTTGTAAAGACACCAGTGAAAGCATGTATAATTTTAAAGGATTCAAAATTTAACGTTATGACCGATTATCGAGATGCATCACATATTGGGTCATGGATAGACTTGCATGAAGAATTTTTCAGGTATCATGAACTTATCAAAGAGATTAATGAAGGACCAGATAAGATTGTTTTAGAAATAAGTGTTCATGAGGTTGTGGATATAGCTAGTGTGACTATATCCCTTCACCATAGAAAGAAAAACATTGTGTGCAAAGGAGTCTCTGGTCTAACTAATCTGCTATAATCAATTTGCTGTTTCTTATTGAAGCACCAAATAGTGGATTGAAAGTATTGAAACGAATAAATCTGACAGGTATACAGTAGGACACGAGGTTGGGGGACACAAGATCAGTGGACAGGAGGTTGGCAACAGAAAACCAGTGTGGACATTAGGTTGCAAGTCCTACAGGGTGAGTGCATGGTCAGCAGCCCTTTCCTATTTTATTTCTTCCCTTTAATGTGTTGCTCATACAGTAGATCTCTTGGTATTACATTGGGAACATTATCAGTTAGTGGGATGTGGCAATGTGATCCGGTGATCACAACTGTAGGGTAACCGCTGTAGGGTAATTACTGATGATTCACAACTTTGTCTCTTCCACCTCTCATGTCAATCCTTGAATTAGAAAATCGATATGCAGTATTTTATTATGTTTGTAGTATACCCATACACCTCTATAGATGAGTCATTGGATTGTGTACACTGAAACAGAACCAGAGATGTATCCATCAACATGTCTAGTCTACTACACTACCAAGAACCTATGAACATCTGGTCCCCTGCTGACTCCAATGCTGCTGAGTCCCACTCCAAGATCAATGAGATGGCTGCCACAGCCACCACAATGACTGGTCCTCTTCCTGCTGACATCCTCAACAACCTCCCTCCTGAGGATGCCCTCAAAAAAGTTGCTCAACATGCCAGACAGGAGCACTCCAAAGTGCTCCCCAACTCTTCTACTAGATCCTCATACTATAACATGTGATTAAGCTTGATGACTTGGATACGTCGCCGGCTGAGTTCAAAACAATCTGAGTGCAAAAAAATCCTATCTCCATTTTTTGTGTACAGCCTCCTGAAAGGCCCCTCTACCCTTTAGAATCGATTTCAGTATCATAGCATGCTATTTAGGCATGTTATACAATTTTGAAAATTATCTTAAATCCACCTTTTAAATATTTTGAGTAAGAAAAGCCTAAGGTACCTTAAGATAATTGATAGATTGATATGCAAAATAATTGATTCCAACTAAGGAGATAGGATACTTTATCCTTGACAAGTATCCTATCTCCAGTCATGTTAGAATATTTTTGTCAGTCGTTCTATTTAAGACCTATATTAAATTTGGAGATAGGATACCTAGATGCAAAACATCTTATTAAGCAATACTTTTACACAGCATTGTAATACGTAATAGTGCTATTATTTTCCCATTAATATTGATACTTAAAAGCTTACTTTTAACCTAAAGCTTAAAAAGACTAGGTACGGTATGATTACTCAATCTATATGCCAATAAGCATCATGGAAAAGACAGGGTATGTTCTTTTTTAAGTTTTAAAAAGGTTGCAGGTGTAACCTTGTTCTTGGATAATGAGACTGGGGCACTTCGATGGGTCTTTTAAGTGTTAGTGTTGTGCCTTGTGGTACAACCAGGTTATCAATCTGTCCTGAGGCTTATATAGTTATATCACTCGACTTCACCAAAAGGTATGAGTAAATGACCTCACTCGAATGGCACCTCGTGGAATTAGAACTGGTAACCCACTCTACCTCAATTCATAAGTAGTTCATGAGGGAGAGTGTCGTGTTAGCAATCAAAAGGTTGCTGGTTTGATTCCCACCCTGACTACTGTGCTAAAGGAGAGGGCTCTTACCTACAGAGCCACACGGTTCACTCAACTGTGGGGGATTGTAGCCCAAAAAACCAAAAAAAACCCAGCCCAAGATCCCAAATTTAGAGTAGGATATGTTTTTTGTTGTTTTTGGTTTTGAACTTTTCGGTCATTTCACACCAATGTGTTTTTTTTGTTCATATTATGTTCTTATTGATACTCAATGGTTTCCAATCATTACAGATGGCTTAAATCAATATTTTAAGGACTTTAAATTAGCATTTTAGGAGCATTTTAAGAGCCCTCAGTGCTTTTTGATAAGGATCAACGGAAAAACATGATATAGCACGGGACCTTGGTCCAACAGTGATTAGATAGGAACAGCAAAGGATCAAAAGGTGTCGAATCAGACGATACTGGTCTAAACAAGAGAGCCCTGGCCACTCATTACCACGTAGAAGTTAGTCAAGATCCGAGGGTTCTTCAAAATATCGTTCTTGGCCGGATGAAGAAAGGCCAGGGAATCACCAAGAGTTTCATCGCATCTCAGGGCGAGATAAGAGTCAGGGTGGAGGCTTCATGAGGATGCAGGACTTGTGTCACCAGAGGGCCAGGGAAGTGCTGCAGGGAGTCACTAGGGGAAGGAAAGGACCAACACGGCACCAGGTGAAGGTCAATTTCGGCCAGTTGAGAGCCATTTAGCATTCTTGCTTCAATGATGATTGAAAAGGGTGCTGCCAAGAGTCTGGTTCATGCAGGACGGTATTTGGCCAGAAGATCAGATCAGAATGACCAGTGGGTTACGTGATCAGCTAATAGTCAGCAGTGGGACAGTCAAGAAATACCAACTGGGTCATCAGCTAAGTGTTGTAAACTTGCCACCAGTGGTTTTGGCAAGATCAGAAACGCATGTAGGTCAGGCTCAGGTAGGATTGGGAGTCTCAGATAGGGTCAGGAGACACCAGCTGTAGGTCAGGTAGGATCAGTACACGCCAGTTAAGCAGTTATAGGTCAGGTAGGATCAGGAGACGCCAGTAGTTCACTTACGATCAGGAGACACCAGTACACAGTAGTGAGAAGGTCAGCTTGACCTGGCCAGGTAGGATCAGGAGACACCAGCTGTAGGTCAGGTAGGATCAGGACACGCCAGTTAAGCAGTTATAGGTCAGGTAGGATCAGGAGACGCCAGTAGTTCACTTAGGATCAGGAGACACCAGAAGGCCTTGTAGGATCAGGAGATGCCAGTAGGTCAGGAAACGCCATTTGATCAGGTACGATCAGGAGACACCCGTAGGTCAGATAGGATTTAGAGGCTCAGGTAGGATCAGGAGACACCAGCAATAGGTCAGGTTGGATCAGAGGATCAGGACACGCCAGATAAGCAGTTATAGGTCAGGTAGGATCAGGAGACGCCAGTAGTTCACTTAGGATCAGGAGACACCAGAAGGTCAGGTAGGATCAGGAGATGCCAGTAGGTCAGGTACAATCAGGAGACGCCATTAGATCAGGTAGAATCAGGAGACGCCAATAGGTCAGGTAAGATCAGGAGACACCAGCTGTAGATCAGGTTGGATCAGGAGGCGCCATTACCAGCTGTAGGTCAGGTTGGATCAGGAGATGTCAATAGGTTAGGTTGGATCAGGAGACGCCAATAGGTCAGGTTGGATGAGAAGAGGCCAGAAATAGGTCAGGTAGGATCAGGAGACGCCAGTAGATCAGGTAGGATCAGGAGATGCCAGTAGGTCAGGTAGGATCAGGAGACGCTAATGGCTCAAACAGATACATATTCAAGTGTCACTAGTTAGACGTAGGTCACCCAAGAAGTACCAGCTGGGTCAACACTCAACAGGAAAGTGTCTGCTGTCACATATTATGGTCAATGGTCAGGCTATGGTCGAAAGTCAGAAATTAGGGCAGGTAAGAGTTGCCAGTAGGCAAGATTCGTCAATAGGTCAGGTAAGGATCGTCACTAGGACAGGTAAAAGTCGCCAGTGGTTCAGATTAGATTCCTCAGGATGTCAGGTAGGGTCGTCAGTATGTCAGGTAAGAGACGCCAATAGGTCAAGTAGGAGGCGCCAGGAGATCAGGTTACAGTTTCCAGTGGTCCGATGGGCAGCTGGGTCATGGGGAGTAACCAGTCAGTGAGGCATTCAGGCAACATGCAGGTCATCCGAGGTCACGATTTGGTCAGGCAAAAGTCATCATTCAGTCAGGCAATAGAGCAAGAGGCCCTAGTTGGTCAAGTCAGAGTCACCGATGAATTTGGCAAGAGTTCCAAAGCTTGGCAGCACTCAGCAGGTCAGCCAGGAGTGACAGACGATTAGGCAAGAGGTCCCATTGAACAGGTTATAGCCACCAGTGAGTTAGGCAAGAGTTACAAGCTGGGTCTGGCATAAGTCACCAGTCACTGAGGCAAGAGTCACCAGAAGGTCATCAAGAGTTTCCAGTTAGGCATGCAATATTGTACATTTCACTGTTAGGTGATACCTTAGCCCTTCAAGCTCTGGAAGCATGAAAATAACCGTATCAAATAAACTTTAAGAGCCACTGAATGTAAAATATAAGTTCAAAAACAACTGATTCATTGGAAAAAGCCCCAGAAATTAATAAAATGTAACCCAAAAACCTGAAAAAACCAAAAAAACTAGCCCAAGAATCGAAAAATAGGGTAGGGCTAGGTTTTTTTGGGCTACAATCCCCCAACTGTATATTAATTGAATCTTGCCATAGGTGATATTCTATACAAGTCGAGTATACTAACTTACTAACTCCAAAATAATATACTCAGAACAGTGACTGTTTTGAATATTTCTCATTTTTGACTATCTTAACTCCATTTGTTTCTATCTTTTAACTCTGACTAATATCATTGAAATCATAACTCTGATTATTCTTAAATCCACAAATATCCTATCTCCAGATAAATAGAATACTGATTATTCTAACTCCAAATACTATCATTAAAATCAGTAAATCTGAACTATGATTTAAATCCACAACTATCTTATCTCCAAATAATTAACAAACCAATTATCCTAACTCCAATTTTAAAATTCAAATGCTGATTTTCCAACATGCTTTGAGCATTGATAAAAAAGCAATGATTGAGATCCATAGACAATAACCCAATATAAAATAATAGACAAAAAGGGTATTTCCAATCAAGCAGTATTGGAGGATAATTAGTTTTTTTTGATTATCTCGAAAACTAAAAGTGGGTGGAGATAAGATAGTTGGATATAGGATTGTTTTGAACTGGACCGGCGAAGTAATTAGCTGCTGCTGACCACACGTCCACTCTGTGGGGATTTGCAGACCTAACCTCTTCCCTGGTTTTCCGTCGCCAACCTCGTGTCCCCTGACCTCATGTCTGGTTCCCAAATCTGACCAATTTTGTGTGTATAATATATTATAGAAGAGAGGCCAGACTGTGTATTTTTCATAACATTACATTGATTTTTTATACCCTCTTGTTTTTTTGGTGTTATATGATGTTAAATTTGTTTAAGTTTAGATCTTATTTTTCACAGTATTTCAGTATATTAATTAAATTATTTCTAGTTTCTTAACTGAGTCTCTGTTGTTGTATAAGTTGAATTTTTTGTTCTGGCTTTGATGCGTAAATGAACAGTTGCTCTGATTCGAAAATGGAATCTTTTTATTGACACTTTCATAATATATTGTGTGGTATTCAATTCAGCCCACAGTGTATTTCAGAATGTTAAATGTAAGGCATTGCTTGAAGAATGGAACAAAATTATTAAGACAACTGTCCAGCATCTCAACTGAGGGACTTGATGTAAGGACACATAATGATGGCAAAGTTTTAATTTTGAGTCTAAGAAATGAAGGGCGAATGAACTGCATGACTGAGAAAATTGCCTCTGAATTTAAAACTGTGGTGAATGAAATAAATCGAGATTATCCTTCAGCACTGTGTTTGATTTTAACTGGTCATGGTAACAGTTTTGCTGCTGGTGCTGACTTAAACTGGCTGGAAGAAAGAACAAAAACCAGATCTGAAAAGAATGTCGAAATTATGAAGGATTACTACAACTACTTTTCTGGATTGGCATCTCTTCCAATTCCCTCCATAGCTGCTATTAATGGTCCTGCTATTGGGGCTGGATTTTGCATATCCATGTTTTGCGACATCAGGATAACTTCGAAAGACTCTAAACTTGGTGCTAATTTCGTGAAGTTGGGTATAAGTCCTGGAATGGGCGGAACCTTCACAATCCCTCTCAAAGTTCCTAACCAAGTGGCCTGGGAACTGCTATTGACTGGCAAAGTCATGTCTGGTGAGGAAGCTAAAGAAAAAGGCCTTGTTTTATCATGTGTGGATACTAAGGATCTTGTACTTCCTGAAGCATTGTCATTAGCTGATAAAATTGTATCTGGGTCACCTTTAGCGATAAAAGAAACTACAGCACTGCTTCGTCATTCCTCAGAACAGTTGTTGAAGGATCAGCTTGTTATGGAAGCTGAAGCACAAGGTCGATGTTTTTCAGGAATTGATATCCAAATAGGTCTTCAAGCTATCAAAAATAAGAAGATGCCCAAATTCTAGCATCAATAAAAGTTGATTTAAGTAAGATTTAGGGCATTTTTGCCATTTGTAAATATTCGTGATAATGACAATGTTTGTATAGACTATAGTGTATATTTGCCTAGTTATAGAGGTTGCATTTCAGTATTTGTATCCATGATTCAATTGAAAACCCAAGTTGGATTATGTATGATTAGGGTAAAGCGGGGTGAAGTGGGACAATTTGAGACATATTCAGGTGCAACAGTCACACTTTTAACGAAAAATTAATTTTTGGTTGATGATTTTAGCAATGAACCCATCCTCTTTCCATAGAATTGGTCGGAAAAATCTCAACCAATGGTTTTCATATAGAAAAAGCTGTCCATCTTTCCCGCAGCATGTCCCACTTCACCCCTCATGTGGAGGTAAAGAGGGACAGTCTCTGTAGCCCTGAGATAACCATTTGAGAAGTTTATTCTTCATTGGACATGTACAGTTCTTTAGAATAAGTCGAATAAACCACTTTGGAACAGAGAAAGATTGAGTCTAATTGGGCAAATTGGAGAATTGAATGAATTGGTCCACTTTACCCCAAAAATTATTCTTTTAGATTTAAACTTTCAAATTTCATAAAGAGGTTCATATATGGCCAAACATGGAAAATAAGTACCTCTTTGGCAAGAATTTTGGTTTTTGGTCATTTTACAGCCTTTTTAAAAATGTCCCACTTTACCCGCGCTCACCTAAAAACTTCGTAAATTTGTTGTATGGGAACCATTTATCGATTTTTCTCCATTCCAACGGTTCAGTTGTCATCTGAGTGAAGCCCAAAATGACGAAATTTAATAAGAAAATGTAATTACCTATAATTAACACGTTGTGGGGGAAAGAGGGACACTGATAGTTAACAAGGATAATTATCACAATATAAGCAATAAAAGCATTTGCAATTCATAATTTGTTTATTAAAACATCCCTTATAAGTTTCTCAGGCATGAAATTTTATTTTCATTGAAAATCATGTTAATGGGGAAAGTGGGACAGTCAAGTCAGATCAAATGAAATCATGTATTCCTAAGGAAACAATTATGCTGTGGAGGTTGTTTTTCATCAAGATTTTTCACTTTGGTTGTAGTATACTTTATAGCACTAAAAATAGCACTAAATGATATGGTATAATAATTTTGGGGGGAAAGTGGGACAGTTGCGCAAAAATTGTCAAAAATTCAATAAAAATCAATAATTTTAATTCGTGATGCTGTATTAAAAGTTTTGATAGGCATTATTGATATTCTCACATACATAAGTCACAAAAACAGGGCGATTTTCGATTAGTTCCATACTTTTTATCAATTGTCCCACATTACCCCACCAATCCAATAATCAAGATTAAATTCCTGTTCCACTTTCCCCACTCACCTGTAAAGTCTTGTTGGCAATAGAATTCCATCTAAATTATAAAAAATAAATGTCTAGATCATTATAAAAATCAATTGTTATTGCTGTACCACTTTACCCCACAATGGGTAAAATATACAAAATATGACTGTCCCACTTTACCCAGTGGCTTTTATTGCATGAAATACTGTTGGGGTGTTGCTTTGGAAAATTTTCGAAAATTTGTCCCACTTTACCCAATATATCGGTCTTATGCATCATTTTGACAGTGTTCCTCTTTACCCAAAGTGTAGTCTTCACCATAGCTTTGCATAGGTGAAGGTTTTTTGAAATTTCGTTAAGTGTCCCACTTCCCCCCCAGGTGTTCCATTTCACCCCAATTTGTCCCTCTTTACCTCCTGTCCCACTCCACCCCGTTTTACCCTAGGTAGTTTCATCATATTATATCATTACTTTTTCAAAACTTTTGTCAACATATATAACAGTATTCAATGATATATGGTTATTACTGTCTCTAGCTCTATTAATGTTGGCATAATAATACCATGGGTGCTGACCAAAGCCGGAACGAAGGAGCAGGAGTAGTGTCGGTTAATGACAGTGTTTGTAATGATTCGTCACTGGCACATAAGGAAGATGTAACAGCTGTGTATACACTCTTACCATCATCTTGAACTTGGCTTCCATATTAGCATGAAATATGGCATATCATGACTTAAATGTGATTTTCAATCGTGATAGTTGATAAGTATGCTATTAATTTATAGATTTAGTTGGAGATGTTCAGGTCTTGCATAATTTTATATTGGTTTCAGCGGGTTTCATCACATGATGGCTTTATTGCCATCTGGAATTTGCTCTAACTTAATTAATCTTGATATAATTATTGTGTATTGTTATTATATAATATCTAGTTTTGAAGCCCACTGGTGTTTTTCAAAAAAAGGATATATTATTATTAAGTTATTATACTCGATCTGTTTACTCGAAACTGTTGTTTAATAAAGCAGTGCAGATCCAACCTAAGATGCTGGATTTTTCTTACTCCATCAAAAATTTAAAAAAGTCTCCATTGTTTGTCTTTTCTGACGAAACTGAGAATCATGAAAAATTTCAGAATTGCAGGCAACGATACCAGCATCTCCAGTGCCCCTCAAAAAAAAACCATCATCCAGATTTATTATATGCATTATGTAAATCCCCTCATCTTTGTCAAATTTGTCTCTTGACAATCTAATCCATACCTAATGATAAACTTACTAGTTAACTCATGAAATTTTGCAAATGAGTAAGTACAGTTTGATCCAACTAAGAAAGGTCCATTTCAGAATCACAGGAATTTCCCGGCCCATTTCACCATTGAGCACCACTCAAACCCCCAATTTTTGGCCTAAAATGGACTTCTTCAGGTTATAACCGTCACACAAGGACCAAATATAAGGCTGAAATATGCTTTTTTCCGTGTGACTGCCTTCCAGAGAGTGTACTAGAACCAAATAATGATGCATTTACAAACAGAGTTTTCCACAAGTCCAATGGTGTCAGAGTATTTTCTGAATTTTGATCAGCATCTCGGGGGGGTCGTCCATTAAACTTACTAGTTAACTCATGAAATTTTGCAGGTCAGTACAGTTTGATCCAACTAAGAAAATGCTGCTTTCAGAATTTTGAATTTCGGCCATTTTCACGATTTACAGCCTCTCAAAACCCAATTTTTGGCCTAAAATGGACTTCTTTGGTTATAATTGTCCACAAGGACCAAATATAAGGCTAAAATATGCTTTTTCCCGTGACTGCCTTCCAGAGAGTGTACTAGAACCAAATAATGATGCATTTATTAACAGAGTTTTTCCACAGGCCAATGGTGTCAGGTATTTTCTGAATTTTGATCAGCATCTCAGGTCTCTATTAAACTTACTGGACCACTCGCTGTGAAATTTTGCAGCAAAAAGCTTTCAGAATTTGAGACATCACAGGCCCATATTTGAGATAATCAAAAACCCAATTTTTGAGAAAATGGACTTCCTTGGTTATAATTGTACAAGGACCAATGTATGCTGAAATTGCCTTGATACATGACTGCCTTCCAGAGAGTGTAGAGACAAATAAAGGCCCAAATTTTCCACAAGTCACCTGTTTGAGATTTTCTGAATCCATTTGAGACATCACAGGCCACCTTGGACATTGCAGGCCACTGAAATTTGCAGGTCAGTACAGTTTGATCCAACTGAAAATGCTGCTTTCAAATTTTGAATTCGGATTTCTGAAATAGCACAAAACCCCTTTTTTGGCCAAAATGGACTTCCTTTTATAATTGTCCCCCAAAAGGACCCAAAATAAGGCTAAATATCTTTTTCCCTTTTGACTGCCCCCAGGGGGTGTAGTAGCCCAAAAAATGATGCATTTTTAACAGAGTTTTCCACAAGTCCAATTTGTCAGTATTTTCTGAATTTTGATCAGTATCTCGGGGGGGGGGGTCCTCCTACTAAACTTACCAGTTAACTCATGAAATTTTTGCAGGTCAGTACAGTTTGATCCAACTAAGAAAATGGTTTTCAGAATTTTAATTTCTTTTCACGATTTAACCCCTCAAAACCCCAAATTTTAAAAAATGGACTTCTTTTTATAAAATTTAATTTTCCAAGAAATAAGGCTAAAATATGCTTTTCCCGGGGCTGTTAGAGGGGTTTTTTTTTGCAGGTCATCGTTTGTAACTAAGAAATCTGTTTCAGAATTTTTGAAAACGATTTTCACGATTTACATCTCAAAACCCAATTTTGGCCTAAAAATGGACTTCCTTGGTTTAATTGCCACAGGGCCAAATATAACAAATATCTTTTCCCGGTGGACTGCCCTTCCCGAGAGTGTACTAGAACCCAAATAATGATGATTTTAACAGGTTTTTCCATTAGTCCCAAGGGGTCAAATTTTCTGAATTTTTTCAGCCCGGGAGGGGGGGCCCTACTAAACTTACTATTAACTCAAAATTTTGAGGTCAAAAATTTTTCCCCAAGAAAATTCTTTCAGTTTTTTTTCCCATTTTCCGATTTCAGGGCTCAAAACCCCCCTTTGGCTAAAAAAGGGTTTTTGGTTATAATTTTCCCCAAGGGCCAAATTTAAGGCTGAAAAATTTTTTTGATGTTCAGATTTCTAAACCAAATAATGATGCATTTATTAAAGAGTTTTTCCATTAGTCCCAATGGTGTCAGAGTATTTTCAATTTTGATCAGCATCTGGGGGGGGCGTCCTTAAAAAATTCTAGTTAATCATGAAATTTTGCAGGATTGTTTGATCCAATAAGAAAATGCTTTCAAATTTAATTTGCCATTTTAAATTTTCACCTCAAAACCCCAAATTTTTCCAAAAAAAGGGCCTTTGGTTAAATAAAACCAAAATTTAGCTAAAATTTCTTTTTTCCCGTTTTGTCAAAGGCAAAAAAAAATTGATCATTTTTTCAATTTTCCAAAGTCCAATGTTCGGTATTTTCTAATTTTATATATTCGGGGGGGGGGCCTTCAAATTAGAACTAGAAATTTTGAGTTTAAAAATTTTTTCCAATAAAAATTTTCAAATTTTTTTAAATTTGGCCATTTTCACGTTTCAACCCCCAAAAACCCAAAATTTTGGGTTGGGCTTCCCTTTTAAAATTGCCCAAAAAGGGCCAAATAAGGCTAAATATGCTTTTCCCTTATCCTTCAGGGGAGTGTACTGAACAAAATGATTATTTATTAACAAGTTTTTATTGTCCCAAAGGTGTCAAATATTTTTTAATTTTTGTCAGATCTCAAGCCTTAAATTAATAATAAAAATTTGCCCCCGGGCCAAAAACCCCTTTTCCCAAAAAAAGGCTTTTTTTTTTAATTTCAAAAACCAAATTTTAAAAGTTTAAGGTTCCCCAATTTTGCCAAAAAGATCTTTTTAAATTTTCCACAAGCCAATTTAGAGTACTGTTTTTGACAGTTTTGGGGGCTAAAATTTAATGATGAAAATTTTAGGCAATTTTCCCCAAAAATGTTTTTTAAAATTTTTTTTCCCGGCCAAATTTTTAATTTAAAATCTTTTTAAAAAACCCCCAATTTTTGGCTAAAACCTTGGTTTTTAATTTCCACAAGGCCAAAATTGCAAAATATTTTTTTTTTACCCTTCCGGGTCTAAAACAAATAATATATTTTTAACAAATTTAAAAAATTTTGAATTTTCAATTTTTTAATTCCGGGGGGGGCCTTTAAAAATTTAATTAACCATGAAATTTTCCGGTAGTACAGGACCAATAAGAAAATGCCTTTTTCAAATTTTTTTTCCTTTCAGATTTAAACCTTCAAAACCCCAATTTTCCTAAAATGGACCGGTTTTAATTTCCGGGCCCAAAATTGGCTAAAATGCTTTTTTCCCCTGATTTTCCTTTAGAGTTATAACAAAAATGTGCATTTATTCAATTTTCCATTTCCCTGGGTTTAAGTATTTTTCTAATTTTGTGATTCAAAGGCCCCCAAAAAGCTGAAAAATCTTTTTCCCGGGTCCCAAAACAGACCCAATAAAAATACTTTTTCTTTAGTTTTTAATTTCCCGGCCAAAATTTTAGTTTTCAGGTTAAAACCCAATTTTTGGCCAAAATGATTCTTTTTAAATTTCCACAAGGCCAAATTTTGACTAAAATTTTTCTAATCCTTTGGGTTCTAAACCTAATATGATTTTATTAACAAGTTTTCCAAAGAATTTCGGATTTTTGAATTTTTTATCAGTCCTTCCCAAAATTTAGTTTATAAATTTTGGGGCCAAAACCAAAAATTCTAAAAATGGCTTTTTGTTATTTTCCCCAAGGTTAAATAGAAACCAAAATAATACTTTTATTTTATTTTCCTTTTTTTCCCCAAAATTTTTGAACAAATTTTGGGGTTTATAAAATTTTAAAGTTTAATGGTTTAGAGTTTTTCTGTCTAGTGGGTTCTAAAACTAAGAATTGATTCTCAAAAACTTTTAAATTGGGAAAAGGTTTCCCAAAATTTTTGGGGAAAAAATTGGAAAAACAACAAAATTCAAATAAAACCAAAATTTTGGGAAAAAAATTTTTTTAAATTTTTTATAATTGCCACAGCCAGGCTAATTGCTTTTCCCCCTGACCCGCTCCAAAGGGGGTTACCCGAGGGCAAATTTTAAAATTTTTATTTTTAACAGTTTTTCCCTAGCAAAATTTCCCAATTTATTTTCGAAAAACCCATTTTCCAAAAAGTTCCCCGGTTTAAAATTTTTAAAAGTTTGGTTTTGGGAAAAAAAGGGTTTGGGAAAACAACTTTTCTTAATTTTGGGTCTCTAATTCCTTTAAAACTTTTTTTGGTTCCCGAAATCTTGAATGAAAAAACTTTCAAATTTTTGAAATTAAAATTTAAATATTAAAAACCAAAAATCACAAAAAACCCCCGAAATTTAAAAAAAGTAATTTTTCATTTAATTTTTAAATTGAAAACCCCAATCCGGGAAAAACCCTTCCCGAACGGGAGCCTTTAAAGGGGGGTTTAAAACTTCGAAAATATTTTTCCAAATAATTTCATTCTTTGCCCTTTAAAAAAAATCCCCCCCAAAAAAAAAAAAAATTTTTTTTTTCCGGGGGGGGGGAAGGTTTTTTTGGTCACAGTTTTTTTTTTAAAAAGAGGGCGTTTTTTTTTTTTTTAAAAATTTTTTACCCCCCCGGGGGGGGGCCCCACTGTAATGAAAGACTTCAATGAATCATTGAGGTATTTTTCATTGAGGAGCATTGACAATTAATAACGAAATAAATGTACAAGGATTCATGTATGGGTCCAAAATCAAATCACTGATAAAATTGGGGAATGAAAAATTGTATCATCTTGTTACCTCACTTTCTCTGAATTGGCTGGGCGTGATGGTGAGTGGTAAACTGTTTGTCAATCTGACAAGACACAACTGGTGACCCCTGCAAATTTTAGATTATAACCTAATTAATCGTATGGAAGTCCCTTCGAGATATATTTTGTCATAAATGAAGAAAAAAATGGATTGAACAGATAAAAGCTCTTACATATAAACAATAAAACAGCTACTATACTCACAATACTGGGCTATCATCATTCTCAACTTGAGCATGGAACTGTAGAGTGATAGTAGTTTCATTACGATCCACCTCCTCAGCGAAGACCATCTTCTCACCACGCTGTTCAATGCTCTCCCCATCACTATTTCCTTCAATCTTCACATCATTCGGACTATTATCATTATTTCCTTGCACCTCTTCCTGATCTCCCTCATCACTATTTCCTTCAATCTTCACATCATTCGGACTGCTATCACCATTTGCTTGCACCTCTCCCAGACCATCTTCCTGATCTCCCTTTGGGGGTTTCCTCTGATTCTTCTCCTGTTTCCAGACTCTCTCTGATATTACTGGGCTTATCCTCTCCGATAGGCAGCACTTCCCCTTCACGATCACCTTGGTTACGATTTATTACTATCCTCTCATTTGTAAGATCGTCCTCATTCCTCGAAGGATAGTTCTCCGGCAACTGTTGCATCTCAACTTCATGACTTATCTTGTGACCTTCTTCCGTTATTTCTGAGATTCCTTTTTCTGAATCATAAACTTTATCACTTTTTTGGTTCATGTCGGGATAGATTTCTTGCGGTGATGATAATCTAGATTTTTGAAGTGGAGGATAGAGGTCGGGAGAACTGTCAACAAGTTGGATGAGTTCCAGCTTCTCTATGGTAGACGGTGAGAGGAGGTTTAGTTCCTGATAGTTTGAGAGATGTCATTTGAAACTGTTTATTGGATAATGCAAAAGGATACTAGGTTACTTTCAAATTAAAGATACAATTAAGAAAGTTAGAAGTTAAAACAATGTCCAGCATTATGATATTATTTCATAACCACCTCGTCCGCAGCATCCCTCCAGTCCGTGATATCAGCTGCACTGTGAGGGGCATGAAGACTGTGGGGCAGATACTGAGCAAACCCTGAAACAAAACCAAACTAGTTATAACGAAGCCCAGAGTACATTGGCAACACTGTGGAATTCAACATGATTTGTATTAAGTCAAGTCTTCTGACAACTGATAGCCGCGTTATGTTTTACTGTTTTAGTTGATTCTAAAAAGTCACATTTTGGACAAGTTTAGAACAAGCTCCATATTCTGGGAGGTTCAAACGTTTTAAAGAGCAATAGGTCTATAATAGTTTGAACATGTCCAGATTTTGAAGGTTATGAGGTCTCACTTCTCGGGAGACTAGAATAGTAAAATCGTATGAATTATTTGCAGATCGGCAACTAATTGACAAAATCAGTATCGAGTCAACCAATGCTAAGAAGTTAAACTACCTTATCAACTCACCACTTGTTGAGATTGTGAGAACGAGAAAGCATTGCAGAAGCATGAGTCTACCATTTGCAGAGATGAAATTCCACTTCACATAATGCCATGGACAGTACCTATCCTATATGTATGATGTTTGGTTAGAAATCATAGACATTCAAGGAACGGGCTCATGGCAATGATTGTGATTTATACTGTACACTTGCACAGAATTAACTAATTATGCACCTTCCAGGCATGTTTATGCTATGTATTCAAAAACCCTATAGGCATCAGGGTACCGTGCGCAACAAATTATTACGCACTGAAGTGCCAAAATCAGGATTTATTTCGCACTGTAGGTCATAATAATTTATTATGGTGTGCGTAATAATTTATTTCGCACAGCCGACCCAGTTGTACCTTCATATCATAAATTAAAACATTTCCTTGTGTTTGAAATTATCCCCTTTTTTACGAGTAATTACGGTGCATAATTCAGTTTAATAACTCGTAAAAATTGCAAACCTCTGCAATAAAAACCTCGGCCTTCGGCCTCGGTTCTTAATGCGATATAACACACTCGGGCCTTCGGCCCTCGTGTGTTATATCAAGGTTAGCAATTTTTACTCGTTACTAAACCTTTCATTAATTAATAATGTAAAAGTGAAAAACGTAAAAGTAAAACCATGCAAAGGTTTAAACGTGTAGAAGTGCAAAAGATTTTAAGAGCAGAAGGGCAAAAGTGCAAAAGTTTAATGAAAATTGATAGAATAGTCTAATTGCAGAAGTATCATGGTATCAAATGGATCAAGCTGCCATATACCAGCGAGTTCCTACGGCAAAAAATGCATTACAAATCCTCCAACCTCCCCCCCCCCCTGTGTTACAAAACAATTTGAATTATTTGACATCTGAATTTTGAGAATCCATAAAACATTTAGAGTGTTTCGGTAACGAAAATAAACATCTGCCGCAAATGGAGTTGAAACCTCGGGATTTTTACAGAGTGTGAGATCAGATCAAAATGTCAAAAGGAGCATCAAAAGGAATGTATTAGAAGTCAATTACGTATTCTGGAAAGCTTCAGGCTTGTTGGAGCAACAATATGATCATTTTATTCGAGTCATATCTATGGTAATGCGCGCACACGTGCAAATAATCATTATTCAACAGGCCATATTTACTTCTCTATTATATTTAGTGCATTTACAGGAGTTATTATAAGTGTTTGGATAACAAATTCTGTAAGTTGAAAAGAAGCAAAGTTTTATAATATATGTGCTGATTTCAAACTTATGAATTTTGAATTGAATCGAAGTACTTAGTGTCTCTACTTAATTCAATACAGGACACTCGAGGGTTCTCTATACCTACTCACTTGTGTTTCACGATGGACCTAGGAATAAGATTTCTGTCAGATAAGCATTTCAGTGATAAAAATATAATCAACTTCAAGACTCAAGAGTCAATAGTTTCAGTGCTCTGCCGCCCTGGCCTCTCAATCAGACACAATAGATAGCATTATTTAAACTTTTTCGTGTTTTCATCAGTAATGTGGATGAGCATGAATTTTAAAGATCTAAGCAACTTTTGAAATACCGACCTCTTTCTCTAGCCGAAGTTCGTTCTGAGCAGTTTCACACTTGTTTTTCCATCGCGTCACTTCTGCTTTCAACTTTTTATGTTCATCTTTAAGAAGTATCAACTCTGAAAGATAAACAAAAGATTAAAAAATATGCAAAAAACCGAACCGAGATGAAGCCACTCCAAACGCCCCTGACCCATACTCTCCTAACTCTGGCCCCTGATTTTTTGTTCTATCGTCAGATTTAAGGAGGTTCACTGAGTTTATTAAGTTATTAAGTTTCAATAAAACAACTAAACAGGTATACCTAACTCAACAAGAGATACACACCAACCTTTTTGAGTGGGCCCAAAGAACTTGTACGAATGGAGAACGTCTTTGTTTATTATCTGAAAAAATAATTCATTGAGCTCATTCCGAAGACATTTGCCTTGAAAGGGAGGCTGCTACAAGCTGACGTGGAGTGCTTCAAAATTCCTTACGGAATTTTGAAACGTTTTAAATTATCAGTTACGGATAAAGGAAATGCTTACATAAATTCTTCTTTGTTCTCAGTATTACTGTATTAAGCATATAAGTATCAAATTTAAAGTGAAACATCCACCCATCAAATTTGAAATTTATTTAACAAAGTAAATTTGGCATTTTCTTTCATTGCCACATCTGGAGCTTCTGAATTGTCAAAGGAAGACTGAAGCTAAAAGTTTCACAATCTTGTGTAATGTGTTACAATGAGAATTTAAACTTTATCAAAGGTGCCAAGGTGAAAGAAAGGCGTTAGATTGATAAAATGGAGTCATAAATAATCAACGTCAAAGAGGAGTCATCGCACCTTTTGACACTTACAGTCTAAAACAGTGCCAGAACATGGTGTCGTTGATTAGCAAATTTCACAGTTCATTGCACTGCACTCGAAGGTGTCACTTACCACGAGACATCTGGCACAACTGAGTTCTAAAACGGCTGGCGTTTATATAAACTGCCGTGAAGTTTGAGACCCACTCATAATTCACAACTTTTCATATTGACGGAGACATGAAGTTACTGGTACTAGTAGCAGCAATCCTCTCCCTGACTGTGTCAGAAGATGTTCGGGATTTGTTTCGGCAAGCAATGGCAAAGTATGCTGAAGCTGATGGTATCCTGAAGTCCGAATCCCCAGCAATGATGGAGAAGCGGTTCAGATCTTTCCTCAAATTCCATGCTATGGTGGAAGAAGTGAACAACGATGATTCACTGCCCTACACGGCTGCTGACAACTTTATGTCCGTTCTAACCGAGGAGGAGCGAATGCTCCGTCTTGGTTTGAATATCACCGGACATGAATCAGACAACTCTGATGAAAACAGTGAGATCAAGCTCCTAAGCAACTCCAACATCCCGGACAAGAGAGACTTCAGTCAGGTCATATCTGATGTCAAGGATCAGGGAACATGTGGTTCCTGCTGGACGTTTGGAGCTACAGGGGCCCTGGAAGGAGAGATTTACTTCACCACAGGTACTAAGAAAGTGAGTCTGGCAGAGCGGGAGTACATGGAGTGTGTCAATAACCGGGATGCTTGCAGAGGAGGGTGGCCCACTGACTGCTATGCTTACTCCAAGTACAAAGACAGGGTAGCACCTACCAGCGCCTATCCTTATGCTACCCGGGACAGAGGGGAGTGCTACGTAACTTCAAGCACTCCTAATGCTCTAAAGGACAACAATGTGAAGGTTGTTGGCTATAAATACACCGGAATAGGGGACTCCAACCTGCTTATTGCTGCAGCTACTCACATAGTCTCAGTTGCGATATATGCCAATGGCTATTTCCAAGCCTACAACAAGGGAATGTACATAGACAGCAGATGTCAGCATGAAGTCAACCACGCAGTGAACGTGGTGGGCTATGGAGTGCACAGCACTGGGAGGAATTACTGGAAGATAAGGAACAGCTGGGGACAATACTGGGGAGAAAAGGGTCACATGTTCATGGACAGAGAGAAGGATAACATGTGCCAGATCTCGTCGTACGCTTACATCCCAACAGTGACATGCAGGAATGGTGGCTGTGTGGCTCCCAACCCGAATGATGGTGATAGTTCCGATGAGGAAGAGGAGGAAAAGGAGGAGAACGAAGACTTTACATATGATAACGCCTGTTGGACTAAGCGTTGGTTCAGTGGTTGCAAAAGATGGCCGAAACAAGCTGAAAAGGAATGCAATAAAAAGCCTGACCAGCCCTGCATTACAGCCAAGACAAGTAGCAGGTGCCACTTGGGAACTGGTTCATTGAGCTACAGTAAAAACCATGTTGAAATTCCCGGAAAATGCACAGATGGTTCATCCTCCACCGGAGATGCAAACTGCAAAGAAAAATCATACCTCAGCAACTGCTGGACATCGAGAGCAGCAGCCCTGAAAACTTGCAAGAAACAAGTTGATGCCGCAAAGTGTCTGATTGTGAAAGAAGGTAATTGTTACCATGCTACAACCTCGGCTACTGCCGGCTCCTACTGGATAGAACGACCTGTCAAGTGTGAGGAACAGTGCAACACTGCAGGAGGCATGGTGCTGTGCAGTGACTGCAACTGCTGCAAGCACAAGCACTTCTGTCCTGACACTAACGGGCCCTAACCATGACATTCTTATTCAACTGATATAGGAATGCATTTATGCATTACACAGTATGAGTATCATACATATTATATCCCTTCTACTCCTATATTTTGCTTGACCCGTGTTTCATTGTATTATTAGAGTGATAAGTTTCTTGAAATGTTAAACAGATATTTAATATTGATATTGATAATAGCAGATATCATATAATAACATTAGATATCGTGCTAGTTCGGACTGCACTAACTAGGTAACTGCGGATTTTCATCAGAAATTTCTGAGTGTAACTTTTGAATGGAAGATTGAAATGACATTTACAGCGAATATTGATAGTACTCACAATATTGATAGTAATCATGATTGTGAAGCTGTGCTATAATTTTGGCTGAAATAATAGAATAGCCTGATAATGTTTCCACTGTCACACAAAAATTGTAGTGATAACAAATACCTGGTAAAATCGTTATTTGAATGAACAATCAATTTGTAGGGTCGGGAAATCTTTGGAAGTGCATAAACATGGGAATTGGAGGGACAATCCTCCAATTTTGCTCAAGGAATAACAAAATTTGTTATCAAAACAGGCTGCAAAACAAGACCCCCCACTTTACAGAGCTATCCTCATCATGAAGATGAAAATATACCTCAACCAATCAATATATGGAAAAAAAAACTCAAAATTGAGATGCTTACATATCCAGAGCTTACAGCCTATAGCTATATCCCAAGCTGACCATGATTATCACATGATATTCTAAACCACCTGATATTATGATTCCAGAAATCAGTCACTAGTTAGGCTCCCCAACACAGTCCGGACTGCATGAGTCACCAAATAGCTCGCCTTTGCTAGTTAAATGACTGCACGCCATAGCAAGTGGATTTTGGCATAATTACATTATTGCAGGACTTGCCTTAAATGATGCATGCTTTCCATAAGACATATTGAATAAAGCATGCATGTGGAAGCAAAGCTCGCAAAAAGTTGAGCAGTTTTCTTATAGTCGGAGCAGTCTTTTTACAAATGACTACATTCCTACCTTTGACATGTAAAGCAAACTCAACAGACGCATGTTTTTCGTTATGGGGTAGTTGTCACGAGGCCTTGCCAATTCCACCCCTATGCAAGAGGAAATATCACATGCATTCTTTTTCCTAGTGGATACGCTGGCCTTCATTATCATATGCATGCTTTTTTGTACAACATTGACCTACACTTGTGATCTCGTACAACAGATGCATGCTTTTTGTTATGGAGTAGTCGTGCCAATTCACCCCTATGCAGGAGGAAATAACAAATGCATGCCTTTTCTTTCTGTATGCGTAGGCTTAAATTATCGTATGCATGCTTTTTTGTGTATCATTCACATATTATATCTCTGCAATCTGGCACAACAGATGCACGCTTTTGGTTATGGAGAGTTAACACATAGTTAAGCTTACTCCATTCCTATGCCGGACGTTATAATACGTGCATGCTTTTTCTTTGCGACCCTTCATAACATATGCATGCCTTTTATTATGGAGTAGATGTCACGAGATCAAGCTGACTCCATCCCTTATATATGCAGGACGTAATATCACATGCAGGCCTTTGTTTTCGTAGGTGTATGAAATTATCATAATATGCAAGCCTTTGGTTGGTACTTAGTGCTAATCAAATTGAAACAACAGTAGAACTATACATAAACACATATCATATGCACAAACAAATATTTATATGTACCTACTTTAAATGCTCTTATGTAGAAAAATTTACATCGTAGGTACCATCTCTGCAGGCTCAGGTTTCTGCATGCATGCTTCCGATTAACAGGGGACGACACATAATTTGATCACCTGTAGTTGAGTAAATAATTTTATATCTTTGTCGTGTGTAAGTACATAGGTACAACACCATACATTCAACACCACACACTCACACTCAGCTGATCTATCCCTGTTCTGAAATTTGGGCCAAAAAACAATGTAGAATTAACTAAATACTTAAATACAAAAATTACGCTGGTCCCTCCCCCAGAAACTTAGAGTGAGAACCTAATCTAGCAATAATAGAAATAGAATTATTCCACAATAAATTATTCCACAATAAATTTATAATTATATAAATGTATAAATACACCTCTAAGATAGGTACTTATCGAACCTTTAATTTGCCTTAAAAGCTTATATGCCTCTGCCTTTCCCCTACGGAACAAATATGTATAATAAGAGGCATATAAGAAATTTGGACCGAAAGAATTTGAAACGTCAAATATGTTGCTGCCCAAAATCTTTGAAACTCTTCAAAAAGTTGCAGCGATTCGATCAACTCACGTGATTGTGTTGCAATTTATACTTGTTTATTTATTGACCATTTAAAAACATAAATTTAATTAGGCAAATTGAATCAGACAGGGCAAATCACTAATGACAGGATGTAATAAGAGCATTTTTCGGAAAAATCCCCATTTTTCACATACCATGACTGTTCAAAATGACGTCATTATCATATGTTAACTAGAGTAATGACGTGAGAAGGATCTCCCAATTGCAACCTACCAAACTTGTACTCCACATTAATACACCTCTAAGGTACCTAAAATATTTTCTCGTACGGGAGATTGGAATAAACTTCAGAACAGGGTAGATCAGCTGAGTGTGAGTGTATGGTGTAAATGTAATTACACACATGACAAAATATATAAAATCATTTACTAAACTATGTGTCGTCCTCTGTTAATCGGAAGCATGCATGCAGAAACCTTAGCCTGCAGACAAACCTTAGGTTTGTCTTGATTAGCACCACGCACTAACCAAAGGCTTGCAAACGATAACTTAGGCCTGCATATACACTTCTACACTTAGAAAAGGCATGCATGTGATACTTCGTCTTGCATAGGGGTGGAGTCAGCTTGATCTCGTGACATCTACTCCATAATAAAAGGCATGCATATGTTATGAAGGGTCGTAAAGAAAAAGCATGCACGTATTATAACGTCCGGCATAGGAATGGAGTAAGCTTAACTATGTGTTAACTCCTCCATAACCAAAAGCGTGCATCTGTTGTGCCAGTGCAGAGATATAATATGTGAATGATACACAAAAAGCATGCATACGATAATTTAAGCCTGCGCATACAGAAAGAAAAGGCATGCATTTGTTATTTCCTCCTGCATAGGGGTGGAATTGGCACGACTACTCCATAACAAAAGCATGCATCTGTTGTACGAGATTGCAAGTGTAGGTCAATGTTGTACAAAAAAGCATGCATATATATGATAATGTAGGCCAGCATATCCACTAGGAAAAGGCATGCATGCGATACTTCCTCTCGCATAGGGGTGGCACCCTGTAACAAAAAGCCTGCATACCTTAACATCACTTATATGCAGTCCGGAGTCCGGGAGGGAGCCTCTAGTTCTCAACTTTTACCCTTAACTCCTAGACGTGAGTTTGCATTCCTTCACAGCACAAGCATAGTGTGATGGAGCCCTTATCAGGGGATACCCCAGCATTTGAAGAATCATGGGTATGAAAGGTCTCAAATTTGCATTTTCCAACACAGAAATTAGGGCTCTCTGCACTCTCAACTTGCAAGCCCCATAGGTAAGTTCTATAAAAAGGACCTCATGATTTCAAAGTGTACTGATTGGAAATCCAACTAAAAGGGTTGATCAATTCACTATTGAACCACCTTGTGCAGAATTAATATTGCTGTAGAACACAAAAAATTACCTGCGGAATTGTCTCTTTGATTTTATCCAACTCAATTTGTGCATAACTCAGGCATTTGAAAACTTGTGATCCATCCATATCTGAAAATCTTGCATTCGTGTATTGTGTAACTAAATTAGGAATTTTAGTTAGTTTGTCATTGATAATGATATTATATAAGCAAGCATAGTTTTGTAGAGAAATCATAATATTCAGGTATACCATGAAAAATTAGGACAGAAGATCCTTCACAGCTTCACCCTAAAGATGGTGGCAATGAATGATAAATGAATAAGGGAAGATACATAAAAATAGGTATCATGTTACAGTTTGTACTAATATAGTTCAAAGTGTCCACCTTGACTGTTTGAAATTTGAAGATTAAAAATCAATTCTTGAGAAATAAATGTCATTTTTCATTTTGGCACCCATAATCTCATGGGTCATTTTCATTAATGTAATGAACCAACCTCACAAGGTATGATATAGATAAAGCTTAGCTTATCATTTACAATCTATTGTAGCTCAATTAGCACCAAATGAATTACACTTAATACATAAATATTGCATATTCCAGGATAACTGTATCTGTTGGAATCTTCAACGGAAAATGAAAATCTCAAGGGGCCATCCATAAAGGACATCCGCAATGAGGGGGGGGAGTCTGGCCAATGCGGACATTTGCGGACATAGGGAGGAGGGGGGTGTTTGGTCGAATGCGGATGTCCGCAATTTATGGAAATTTGGTCAATTTGACGGTTATTTCACTAGAAAATTGTGAAATTTTGGGCCCAAAAATGATGACCCAAAAGATTTTCAAGGAAAATGTGGATGTAAAATAAAATAAAATAAAGTATTTTGATTAACACATCAACAATGTTTTCATAAATCAACTGCCTTCAAACTTCCACTATTAACTGGATCTTCCAGCCTCTAATGAGACAATTAAAATTAAAAATATGTCTATTTGAATTAAAAAGAAAACTTTCTTCAAGACATCAATCTGCAAGACTTTTCTCCAACTCCGTACTTGAACTCCAACATGATCCCTTTAGGTAATGCGATGTAGAGAGCAGCAGGATCTAAATGAGTCACACCAAGATGAGTGGTGTGCAGGCATCTTCATGATCTTCAGTCCAATACCTACCTCAGCTTTCGGGGTGTTTAAATTGTGAGAGCTTTTTATGAGGTAGGCCCCCCAGCAGTCACCCCCTGGTACCAGGGTATAGCACCGTCAAGTGCAGTGACCACCTGCCTGAATGAAACTGAAACTTGCTCTTCGGTCTTTGAATGTACTCCAAGCATCAAGAAATTAAGCAACAAACTTAGTGAAGAGGAGTAGAGGACCAGTGGATGGATCCGGGTTAATTGTGTCTAGGTAACAAAACCTGCAATAATGAAAAGGAATGATAACCAGAGGGGAAGATAACCAGAGGGGAATGATAACCAGAGGGGAGAGGGAGGGGTTTCTAAAATATGGACGTTAGCAGACAAGGGGGAGGGAGGAGTCTAAAAAGGCCGAAATTTTGTGGATGTCCTTTATGGATGGCCCCCAATATAATATAGCAAATTAATAAGTCAAACGCCTCCTGATAAGGCGGTGAAGTACCTACCTGCCCAACTATGCAGCCCTACGCAGCAGCGATCCTAGAGAGCTATCGAGCAGCTCGTAACCCGATACCCCAGCCCTCACCACACCAGAGGTGCGTGTGCGTGACACGCGTGAGGAGCTCCTATGACGTCACGTGAGAAGGTCCTACGAGGAGGCGCACAACTCAAGACCTCCAGTCGCGTCCTGACTCCCGAGAGCATGTGAGTGTTATTCTAAGTAGCCGACCGTCTCGCTTTCCGCCCAGTCCCTTCTAAGTCCTTTTAAGTCCTTCCTTGTTCCTAAGTTTTCAAGTATAACTCCAGTCTTTTCCTAGTTTATACTTATAGCTTTCATACTCAGGTACTACGCCGTTGATGTTTGCGGCCGAGAGTCAGTGAGAAGCCAAGTTTCCTTACCTAGAGTAGAAGTAGATAGTCACATCGAAGTCTTAGTCCTTATAGATCTTGGTACGTCCTTTGACTTTTTAGTTTTAGTAGTTTTAGTAGTACTAGTAGTAGTAGTAGTAGAGGCATGGTACTGGTAGTTAGTTGTCGTTCTCCTTAATATCGCCCAGATCCCAAAACGGTGTTTATCTAGCCTATAGTCGTACTTTATCCCACTCTATTTCAGAATCACAGTCGTTATCGTTGCTGCGTCTTCCACTGATCCCTACAGACACAGTGCCATAGATCATCGTCCCTCCAACGTACTGAGCCACGAGCATTCACGATAGGATATAGGATTTATTATTGATATTATTTATTTATAGTTTTGTTAAAAGACACGCTGTGTGAGTGAGATATTTATATTTATAGTGAGTTAAGTGAGAGGTTTTATTTTTGATAAGATATTATTATTGTTTTGATCATGATGTTGTGCTGGAAACCATTTCGTATATTTATTGTTCCAGCAAGATTGTGTTTCTCTAAGAGTCTCGTTGTTCTAAACTCATGGTTATGGTGATACCAACTATGGAAGAAATTGACACGATTCCCGGCCCCGCTCTCTGACTGAACTTTAGACCATGGCCTACGAATCCGCAACCGCCCGAGAACGTTGAGATTTGCGCAGACTTGAGTGTGATTGAAGATTAGTAACAGGTCTGGCTATATGCTGGAGCCTTGCTTGTTATCGCAGAAACAAATGCTATAGTCAGCTGTCCTGTAAGAGCTATGTGAGATCGAGAGTTCTGTGATCGCATATATCATGGTTGTGGACCCGTAGTAAAACGTCACACTTTCCTATCCTGGCCGCGTCAAAATTCCCTGGATTATCAGCTCCCACCAAATTTGACCATGCGCATCATCGCCCGAGCAAGTCCCAGGCCGATCCTTACTCCCATCACCACTTAGCCACGGCCGCACCCTTCCAATTTACCAACACATAACCTAACAGATAACAAACTGGAGCTGATACGGTTTCTTCTCACCATAGCCGTGATTTTGTTGTTCTCACGACTGTTATCGTTCTCGTTCCTGTTGCCTTATCATACTTTCATATTATTACTATTTTAATTTTCTCGGTTATTCTGCAGTACTATATTAAGAGTTCACTAATTAGATTAACCCCAAGTTGAGAATTGCAGTGACATTATCCACATAACCTAAATAGGCAATAAAAGTTACGTAAGAATTCTTGATTATGTAAATTGTAAATTGTAGTATAGATCAAGGACGTGAGAGCGGAACTATTTTCTCTAAATCAATTTTAGGTCAAGAATAGGTCAAGTCATATTAATTTAGTTCAAGATTTCGAGCATTTATCAGTAATGATTTTCCTTTATCTGTATCAATATCAATTACGTTCCGCCGAAAGTGCTAAAGTTCATTCCATTCTCTGGTGGTGAATATGCCCGAAACAAGCGAAACAAGCGAAACAACCCGAAACAAGCGAATCAACCCGAAACAACCCGAAACAAGCAGTTTTGTATTTTCCACTTGTTTCGGCTTGTTTCGGCTTGTTTCAGCTTGTTTCGCTGATTCGCTTGTTTCGGGTTGGTTCGCCTTGTTTCGCTTGATACGACAGAAAAAACACGAAACAACCCGAATCAAGCCCGAATCAAGCCAATTTTTTTACTAAAACCTGGAACAACCCGAAACAAGCCGAATCACCCCGAAACAAGCCGAATCACCCCGAAACAAGCCGAATCAACCCAAAACAAGCGACTCAACCCGAAAAAAGCGAAACAACCCGAAACAAGCGAATCAACTCGAAACAACCCGAAACAAGCAGTTTTGCATTTTCCACTTGTTTCGGCTTGTTTCGGGTTGATTCGCTTGTTTCGGCTTGTTTCGCTTGTTTCGGCTTGTTTCAGCTTGTTTCGGGTTGATTCACTTGTTTCGGCTTGTTTCGGGTTGATTCGCTTGTTTCAGCTTGTTTCGCCTGTTTCGGCTTGTTTCGCTTGTTTCGAGTAAATCAACCGAATCAAACGATTCAACCCGAATCAATATCGAAACGAGCCGAATCAATCTGAAGCCGGCCATGATCAATCCGGAATAAGTGTCAGAGTCAAGGTGAATCAACCCGTATAATTATGGGACATAACTAATAGGATATTTATTGATATTCAGTTTGTCAAGAAATATGTTCTTCTAGTCATCTAGCTATCTAGGCACTCTTAGGATGTGTATACACAAATCTTATGAACTTATAATTGTATCTCCTTAGTCCTTTTCATGATAGGCGACTTTATTACTCCAATCCCAGCTCATTCGGCTCATTTTACCTGTCAACTGTGAAACACTGCGTACACTGCACATATTTGTATATTATGCATATCCTGATCTCACAGATCTCTATTTTTCTATTTTTCCCTTTCCAACTAACTATTTAGAGTTGACTGTGGATCCTTATTAGCACTTCCGTACTGTAGTATGTAGATAAAATACTCTGGCTACGTTATCTCTTTTCACCATTCATCACCACCCTATTCTTGATAACTGATCAACTGTCTCTGACTGATAATAACATAATAACGTAATCACTCGAGAGGTCGAATGTTTTCAGGTTCCTATCACTCGTTTACTCATTCAAGGCACGGTACTTAACAGTCTTGTTTTGCTAACAGTCATCAAATTATGACAAGTATGATCTTTCTCAAGCTGACAACAAAATGATACTAATGATATCCTTATTCGTGGTAAAAATGATCATTTTAAATGCAACGTCATTAATCATTATAATTAATCATGTTATTCCCTTAATTTGCAACAAAATGAAATGCAACTCACAATTCGTAATGGAGAAAATTATTTGCGGGTCAGTTATCATTCATGTTTGACTATATAACTCATGAATTGGTGTTTAAAGTTATGACATTTACTAAAACTTATGTTCGTATTATCAGTATCATCGTCATCCGTGTTTTAGTCTCAAAATGACACGACTCCAATTCGGACAACACTCGAATCAATTCGGAAATTGTCCCACTCGATATCAATTCATTCAAGTTTACCGGGCGAATTTACTGGGCTACGTGGCATAGAGATGCCAATTTAGAGATGCTTCTCGAGTTCTTGCATTTTCACATAAAGACATAGAGGTGAATAAGATGAACGTACGGTCGAATTACATGAAAGCGATGGAGATAAGTGCACGGGCCGTATGAGCAATGAACTTACTGTACTGCAACGAAATGAAGGATTCTCACGCAACCAATGACACATTTGCGACATTTCCCTTACTGCCGCTGAACCTGCCCGGGCATGTTATGCGTCGCGCGCGAACAATAGGCGCAAGAATTTATACTGTCACTGACAGTGTCAGGGGCATATTGTTCGTGTGCGACTTACTATTTGTGTGCGATGCTACCCTCGGCAAAATCTTCTATCATTTCAAACAAATGTCAGATGTTTCGTTGTGAATTACATTATGATTGTTTTAATGGATCAGAATTTGCACATTCGGGCCCAAATAAAGTGATGCAATTATAACGTTGTTTTAAGAACGTTATGGGTCAAAAAAGTGTTACCATGCATGGTTTCAAAAGTTCAAAGCACCTTTACTCTTTTATGGAGCTTGTGTGACTGCCTTAGCTCTAACGTTTATGGGTCTTCATTGGTCGAAAGTAACAGCTTAAGTAGTTTGCCGTAGGCTGTAGCCCCAGTTTGGAGGATTTTCTCTACAAGAATAAACAAATTCTTATGTTTTTACCTACTACCTATTTCCCTATTTCTCTTGTAGATTAAAACCACCATATATGCAATTACCCGGCCACTGAGGATCTTTCTTTCTTTTGCACTTTCAACATATCAGTAACGAGCTTGAACTTGGTCGTCGGGCTCGTACTTCGTAGCTCAAGCTTCCACAAGTCATTGATACATGTCATGATTTACGATTTTAAGTCGAACTCAGTGTTCAATCCATGTTAATAGTGATATAATAGTGCTGTTATTTCTCCAAACCCCGCTCTTGCATTGGATACCTTAGGAGGTCTATTTATAAAGGTTGTAATTTGGGGATTTTTCGAAAAATCCCCATATTTTCAACCTACCAAAATTTTGCCCGCCACAATTTTACTCCCCGATTTAATTCAACCCGCTTTCGAAATTTCTTGAACTATCTGTACTAAAACAGTACAATTTCGTTTCAGAGATAGGTTTTCAGATAGTTACAGATAGTTTAGTCAAAGTCAAATGGTTAAAAGAATTGAAATTCAAAAATTTAGAACAGTAATTTATGAAGCAGAGGCTCAGGAAGACGGTCAAGAATTCGATTTGTAATATTAGAATTAATCTAATTTTCCATTGTTTTCCGCAAGAAATCTTTAATTTGTCAGCAAAAAGTTAGAAAAATCACCCAATTTTATTTGGTGGGTGAAATTTGGGGATTTTTGAAAAAAATCCCCATATTTTCAACCTACCAAAATTTCAAACACCGCAATTTCAACCCACATAAATAGACCTCCTAAGGTAGTCATTTTTTTGCCACAAGAACTTTCTGTTCGTTTTAAAATTCTTTGAAGATTTATACTCAAACTTTCAACATTTCCTTTCTAGAAGAGCAAATTTCTCAAAAAAAGCTCCCGAGAATGAATAGGTATTGGATTTAAATGGATATATCGCAGTGAAGTAATTGCCCAGAATAGAAAATCTGCCCCAAAATTCGCTCTCCAGGTATTATAAATTGATACACGTATGGATTGGGGATGCTATATTTGAGCGGGGCCGTGGAGTGTGGACACTAGACATATCCATGAGAAATTTAAATTCTTACTTGCACAAGAAGTGAAATAGCCCATGTCAGTGTCAACTCTGCAACATGCTGGAGGATGGAAGTCAAGCTACTAATACAGTACTACAGTTATACAAACTTTTACCATGGGCTTTCCTTGAATTCACAGTTTATCGTGTTAATTCGGGTTGTTTGGGGTTGATTTGCTTTTTTCTGTGTTGATTCCGCTTGTTTCGGGTTGATTTGCCTTGTTTCGGGTTGTTGTGGGTTGATTCAACTTGTTTCGCCGAAACAAGGCGAAATTTCGGGTTGATTCGCTTGTTTCGGGTTGATTCGCTTGTTTCGGGTTGATTCGCTTGTTTCGGCTTGTTTCGGCTTGTTTCGGCGAAACAAGTTGAATCAACCCACAACAACCCGAAACAAGCGATTCAACCCGAAACAAGCGAATCAACCGGAAACAAGCGAATCAACCCGAAATAAGCGAATCAACCCGAAACAAGCGAATCAACCCGAAACAACCCGAATCGCCGAATCGACATGAACTACATATGAAAATTGCAATTTTTCAAATTGAAAGTACGATTCGAAAATTGAAATTTCAAAATTTCAAAATTTAATGAGCTGATTGAAATTTAATTAAAATTCGCACAAAAATTCTCTTGACGTTTTGATGACAAATTTATAAAATTTTGGACGAAAATTGAGCAATCACGAAATTTGACGAAATAATTTTGGCATTTTACGAAAATTTACATAATTTCACGAAGAAAAAATTCATTAACATAGAGATGATAAGAATTTTACGGAAAATTTGAAAGTTCATTCATGAAATTTGAGCAAGATAGACGAAAAATTTACATTGATATGAAAATTTTGCGGAAAAATTTAACGAAAAATTTACGAAAATTTTTAGATTTATTCCATAAAAATTGAGCGTAATTTATGAAAATTTTACGCGAAAAATTTGAATGTTTTTACGAAATGTTTAAAATGTTATGCGACGAAAAATCCTGCATGAGTTAAGTTAGAACGAATTTATCGGATTAAATTGGAAATTTGAATTTGGAAGTCAAATGTTTGAAGATTTTGGGAATGATTATAAAGTTTCAAATGATTGTTAAGTTGTGAAAGCGTCTCGAGCCGGCTCAGGGATTATGGCATTGGAAAATTTTGCGGACGGGATGGCGGTGGCTAATTTTATGTGTGGTGATCGGGGTAGTAGGTGCACTACGAGGGCTTAACCTGGTTTTATACAAAGTACACGTTATGACCAGTCATACCTTTCTTGCACTGAAACCTTGCTTCATAAGCAAGAATTAGAACCGGATAGAAAATTCGACCACAAAGATCGGGAAAATGTTTGTTAATAAAATGATTATGATACGTTTGAAGTTTTTCAGTGGTCGCGGATATTTATTTAAGATAGTGAGACGCAAAATATGATACTATGATACGATGAAAATATTATGAAGTTATGAAATGTTGTGGAAATGTTAAAATACGCGAGATCTCTTCAAGTCACAGAATTTTATGGTGGGACAGATGAAAATTTGTGTTGAAATTGGAAAATTGGTAGACTCCGGAGTATAAAATGGATGGGATTTAAATACGATGAAGATAATTTACGTTTTATGGAAATTAATTAGAATTGATCATATTTTTGGGGAGAATTAAATCAGAAAGATTCTCATGCAGGTGAAATTTTGAAACTTTCATTCCAAATTTAGACAGTAAAATTGCGTGTTTCTAAGCGAATCGTAAACAAAATTTTAGTTCACAAAAATTTAATGATGTCAATTAAGTCTGATGTTAGGTGTGGATGTCCATGTATATTTTTAGTTTATTTACAATGTAATGTATTGTATACTGTTAAATTGTCATGTATAATGTAATGTATTGTTATGTATTGCGCATTGATGTGAAAGAGATGTGAAAGTGATATGAAACTGATGTATAAGTGTTTTGAAAGTGATTCTGTGTCATGCATGGAGCCCATAAATAATTATGCATTGCGAGCTGTACATAGCAATGCATAGTGATTCGTGTATAGTAATGTATTGTGTTGCATGCATTTGATTCATGCTGTTAAGAAGTGTGTATAGTGATGTATGGTGTGGTATGCATGTCGATGAATGGTCGTTAATACTTATAGTGACACATGGTGTGGCATGCATGTTAATGCATGGTGTTGAGAAATGTGTTCAGTGATGTAAGGCGTGGCATGCATATGGGTGCATGGTGTGGCATGCATATTGATGCATGGTGTGAGAGTTTGTGAGTCGTATATTGATTATGCATTTTGATGCATGCTGTTAGTATAGTTTGTGTATATGTGTGATGCATGGTGTTGCATGCATTGATGCATGCTGATGCATGGTGTTGAGAATTGTGTATAGTGATGCATGGTGTGACATGCATAGTGATGCATGGTGCTGAGAGTTGTTTATAGTGATGTATGGTGAGGTGTGCATTTTGATGCATGGTGCTGAAATTTATGTAAAGTGAAAAGTGATGTATGATATAAGATGCATGTTGATGCATGTTGTTGAGAATTGTGTATAGTGATGAATGATGTGGTATGCATGCTGATGACAAGAGTTGTGCATAGTGATTGATGGTGTTGCATGTATATCGGCCCATGTGTTGTAAATTGCGAATAGTGATAAGTGATGTATGGAGAGGCATGCATGTTAATGCATGGTGTTGAGACTTGTATATAGTGATGAATGGTGAGACATGCATGATGATGCATGTTGTTGAGAATTATGAAGAGTGATGTATGGTGTGACATGCATATTGATGCATGGTGCGAGAGTCGTGTAAAGTGATGTATGGTGTAATATGAATGTTGATGTATGGTGTTGAGAAATCTGTTAAGTGATGTATGGCGTGAGAGAAGTGATGGTGATGTATGATGTGGAGTAATATAAGGGATGCATAGCTAGTCTTGTCAAGTGGTGAATGGTGATGTATGATGTATGCATAGTGACGCATAGTATGTTAAGTGTTGTGAGATAGGATGATGACATTGCAAGTTTTGTGTGCTTGTATAGTGAGGAATGATGTGATATGCATGTTGATGCATATGTGAGATGTGTATAGTGAGGAATGATGCGATATGCATGTTGATGCATATGTGAGATGTGTATAGTGAGGAATGATGCGATATGCATGTTGATGCATATGTGAGATGTGTATAGTGAGGAATGATGTGATATGCATGTTGATGCATATGCATGTCGATGCATCGTGAGTTGAGTTTAGAGAGTTGAGTTTAGAGAGAAATGGTGAGTTGAGTTTAGAGAGATGAGCTGAGTTTAGAGAGAAATGATGAGTTTAGAGAGAAATGGTGAGTTGAGTTTAGAGAGAAATGATGAGTTTAGAGAGAAATGGTGAGTTGAGTTAGAGAGAAATGATGCGAAAGGCATGTCGATGCAAAGTGAGCTGATCAGTTTATTAAGAATGTGTGATGCATGGGAGTTGTTTAGTGAGGAAAGCTGTGATATGCATGTGATGCATGGTGAGTTGTTTCTAGTGAGGAAAGATGTGATGCAATTTTATGAGTTATGCTTATTGAGGAATAATGTGCGCATAGTGATACATAGGTGATACTGTGATGGAAAAGTGATGTGAATGATTGAGTGTGTATTGTGAATAAGCGTTGAATTGCGGAGTTAACTGTGAAGTGAGAACTGGACATCAGTGATGTGTGTCTTTAAGTATGTCTTTTTATTTATATTTTATTCACAGTCGGTAGTGAAATCTGCAATTTAGTCATGCAGTAGATAGTTGCAGTATTTTCGTAGTGGCAGTGAACGGTCGGCTTTTTCATTCTCGTTCTCTCGGAAAATTTTAACTCGATTTTCGTTTGTTTCGTAATTGTTTAAGATCGTAGCAGTATCGTGAGTGTCCCACCTAAGGTGGAGCTTTATTCTATTGCTTGAGATAGCATTATCGTGAGTGTCCCACCTAAGGTGGAGCTTTATCGTATTGTTTAAGATAGCATAATCATTAATCATGAGTGTCCCGCCTAAGGTGGAGCTTTATTATTAAGGCGTTCTTTTCTGATTGCTAAAACGATGATCGTGTTTATAAGTTCTAAGTCATTCAGTGTCCCGCCTAAGGTGGAGCTGTTATGCTTGATGAATTTAATCTTAAAATTATTAAATAGAGTAAGTCCCAGTTAATCCAAAGTTAAAGTTCTTGGAAATGGAATTAATGACCGCTGTATTACTGAAATAGGTGAAGCACCCTGAATAAACCCTTCAAATCAGTGTGCACCCCAAGCACCCTGAAAGCACCCAGTGTACAGTCAGCAGTCTGGTAGGAGTCAGTGACCAGTCAGCAGCCTGGCATGAGCATCAAAATGTATCTATCGATGACCAGTCAGCAGTATGGTACGAGGCAGTGCCCATAATGAGCATTTTCAGTC
The DNA here is from genome assembly GCA_011033025.1 of Beroe forskalii. NCBI lineage: Eukaryota > Metazoa > Ctenophora > Nuda > Beroida > Beroidae > Beroe > Beroe forskalii. The sequence continues at coordinate 111,519 of WFMF01000153.1, forward strand.
AAGTTGTCAATTCAAAACTGCATACATCATGCCAGTGAGCAGCCAAGCTCGAAACAAATTTCTAATGCCATCGCAAAATGGAAACACTAAGTCGGTGCTGGCTTGCAAAACAACGCAGGGTCATGGTAGTTCCCGTCCCATCTTAAAATGTCCGATCTTAATTCTTAAAATGTGACTTCGAATCATACATCATCATCATGACTATACACAGCAATACAATCATTCGATACGCAGAACTGCAGAATTAAAAAGCAAAATGTACTGCAACTGCAAAACAGTATAAATCGTGTAGCACACAGGGCTCGAAGGGGCTGACAAAGCCTATGTAGAGGACGAAAATTTTTAAGGTATCGAATCAAAGCATGGATCAATCTCAAAGGTCTTGCAATCGAAAGATTATTGGCTAAAAATGTGCTGAGATGAAACACTAGCAATTTTTGAAGTACAAACGATAATGGGAAAACAAAGAAAGGAGAAAATGAATTAATCTTGGTAGCATGTCACTTTGTGAAACGCCTCAGTTACAACAGAACTTGGAAAGAGATACAAAATGATGAAAGGAAATGACTAAAAATGAGCGAATTTACATTTGGTGAAACTCTTTTTTGCAGCACAGTAATAATAAACAAATGAGAATGACGTAATTACTATGGTTGAATATGGTATGTCAATGACTTAAAGTGCCTATTTTACATTTCTCACGGGATAGTAATTGCACAATGTACCAAACTGCAAACCGGTAATTAGGCGACATTTATCGTCCGCTCCTCCGTGTGTGAGAAAAAGTAATACACCATTGTTACTAATGATAATGACGTATTGCTCAGTGCTCTCACTCAACTCTTGCTATTTCCGAAGAATGTGTTACCATGGCAACATGGCAATGCAACTGATCAAAACAAATCAAATGCAAATTCCACACTTTATTTCATGATATTGTATTTCATTCTTTCGTTTTTGGTTTTGTATCTTTTTACATAATATCTTGCATATTATGATTTTAACTTTCTCGAAATGATTGCTTCCACAGAGTTGGGGCTGCTGCTATCACTGCTTTCACTGCAGTTCACTGTTTTCTCTGCTATTTGATTCGACTTTTGTCTATTCTTGGCCTTATATTTTTGCAGTAAAGTTCCTACATCAATCAGTCGGAATTAACACAACCTTCAATGCTTCAATGGAATGCCATAATTATATAGGATAGAAAATACAGGAGAAGAAACAAAATACAGAGTGGCAACACTACAGAAATGAGAAGGCACAGCAAGATATGAACGATACACATATAGAAAGATTGGTGCTATTTGTGTTTCCCACTATTTACTATGTTTCCCGCACTCTTGGAATGCAGCGCGCTGATTGGTCAATGACTGTGTGTGTTGTAGCGCTACATCTCACCGCTACCGTGCGTTTTGGTTTTTTGTACCATCGTGAAACTTTCCACCGCTATCACGTGACCATGCGCGTGATCTTTTCGTCACTGCACGTGATTAGTGGTGACAAATCTCACCGATATTGAAAACGGACGGAGTTTTGATTTCACCACAAAGATTTCACCGATTGTGGTGAAAACTGTCACCTCTCCTGAGGTCGGTGATACTTTTCACCACTTTTCTCACCACGTTTTCATATCTCACGAAAAGTGGCCTTAAAAAAATGAAATCGCACGATAGGTAAAATCCGAATTTTGGTGAGATATGAAAGTTTCCACGATTTTTGTCCCCGTGCGATTTGGCCCTTAATGAGGTTCAGGGCACTATAAGTTTAAGGTTGGAGGAATTACGGGTGTCCTGCCCAAGGCAGAACCAGTAACTTCATTCTTGAATTGGTTTATAGCTTAACTTTAATCAATGTAAATAGATTTCTCAGAAGTTTCGCAAGCTTGTTACGATTCAAAAATGCGAAATTTTCAATTGTAACACTAATTCTTTCAGAGTGTCATTGGATGACATAATATTTTTAAATAAAAAAGTTTTCAGGATTCCAGTACTCAGAGCTGAATTATCCTCACTATATAATGTTTCTATTTCAGATTCGTGTTCATAGAGAAAATTAAAAAAAAATATCTGACGCTAAAATTAATAAAGGTTCAGATCCAAGACGTTTGTCTTGTTTCACTTTTGAGACTTACAAGTTTCAGCCATTTTTGATATAGCTGAAAATCCTGTGCGATAGCACGTATTTTTCATTAAAAAAGGCCAAAATTTCAATTTCCAATAGCGTTTTCAAAATTTAATTTTGTTCAAAATTACCATAGCATCAATAATTAGCAAAATTTTGACTTCAATAAATTTAGTTTCATAATTTTCTTGTTTAATTTTATTGTTAAGAAAATTAATCACCAACTGATGGCTAATTTCATTTTATTAAAATACAAAAAAAGCTGGAACGAAGCGCGAAAACTTCCATTTGCTGTGTTTCAATTTGGAAAAGTGATGATTTCTAGGCCATTATATTTTAAATTTTAAATTATTTTCTGTATGGTATATTGTAGGGTTTATTAAGAGATTAGGGAGCTAGTGCAAGAAATTTTTATCATAAAATCAGAAGTTTTCGAAGATCTTATGACCGACAATTTGATTTTAATAAGGTAGTTATTAGTTAGTTATACAAGGCCTAATTCTATAAATTTTTTCCCTCCCCATTGGCCTTTTTGTGAATACAAAAAGGCAAATGAGAGGGTTGGCAGAGATCGTGGTTTGGGAAGTTTAGAAATAGGATATGTGTATAGCAGGTTCAGATTTGCAATACAACTACTGTAATTTCTGGAAAGTGCCCAGATTGCTCCTTTATAATATCAGTCGCGAAAATGTCCCTCCCTCCCTCCGTCCGTCCGTCCGTCCATCCGTCCTTCCGTCCGTCCCCTTATCACAAATCTTCAAAATCACGAATTTTATAATCATTGGCTGTCGGTTGTCAAAACTAAAGTCTGACTTGATCCATCCGTGGGAAAAGCTCAAATTCTTTAAAATTACTAGTCGGTTCCCGTCCTACGGACGGCGAATGATGGCAGCCGCATGAGCTAAGGGCCACATGTCCCTTTGACAGTGATTTGACCGAGCAAGTTTGGAGGGGAAATTCGAAACTTTAATTTCTGCGAAAAAAAGCTTCCCACGCCCCCAACGGTAACCCAATATTGCCGACAATATTCTCAAAACCTTTACTCATCATAAGCAACTTGATGGCGAAGGAATTTTGACAAAAATTCGAAAATCTATTTTTTCCGAAAAAAGGGCGTGGCCCCCACGCCCCTCAAGGTGGCCCAATAATTCGGACAAAATTCTCAAAACTTTTATTCATCATAAGCAACTTGACGGCGAAGGAATTTTGAAAAAAATTCGAAAGTTTAATTTTTGTGAAAAAAAGGGCGTGGCCTCCCACGCTCCTCAGAGTGACCCAATAATTCGGACAAAATTCTCAAAATTTTTATTCATCATAAGCAGCTCAATGGCGAAGGAATTTTGAAAAAATTCGAAAGTTTAATTTTTGCGAAAAAAAGGGCGTGGCCCTCCACGCCCCTCAGGGTGACCCAATAATTCGGACAAAATTCTCAAAATTTTTATTCATCATAAGCAACTCGATGGCGAAAGAATTTTGGAAAAATTCGAAACTTTAATTTTTGCGAAAAAAAGGGCGTGGCCCACCACGCCCCTCAGGGTGGCCGAAAAAATCTCGTATTATTTTTCTGATTTATTATAAAGTTTTTGCAACACGATGAAAAAAGAATTTCGTTGCCTACTTGAAAACGAATCGCCATAAATAAATAAATAAATAAATATATATATATTAACAACACGCATTATATATAGTAAGATGATAAATTCTAAATTGAAGGGCTGTTGAAGAATTCGTGACTTGGGCTATGGATTGAGGGATAAAATGATAAGGCTTCGGTTCTGTATTAGTTTTAGTACCAAACTGTATAGTGTATCACTATTCGACTGTATACAGAATTCGACTAAGTTCAAAAAATACGGTGGGTCGATGTGATTTGTGAAAGACGAATGATTCTTTTCGGAACGAGTGACAGCATTGAAACAGAAAGCATGAAATTTGAAATTTTGAAGATCAGATGAAAAGTGACATCAACTGTCAAGTGATATCAACAGTCAAGAAAATACAGCGCGTGAACAAACGGTTACACAATCTGATGCGAAACGTAAACCAATTCAACGAAATGGCGCGAAATCTACAACGAACTGATTACAACAACTTGGTACGTAAGAACGCGCGCGCATAAATTTCAGTAGAAATGGCACGTGCCAATGCATGTTCTCGGTGGTCGCGCGCAGCATTGACGCAATATTTATACTCCTACTAGGAGTGCCTGTTGTAGAATGATGCTAAGGTTACATCAAGCACCGCCGGGGAGGGAAATTAAGCGCCTGCATACGGGTACATCCCACCAACAAGCATTGAAGAATTAAGCCCGCAGGCGCAATTCTTGTTTGAAATTTAATCGGGTTCGTGTTAGTGATATTTTCATAATTTAAGAATTTAAAAAAAGCAGTGAATGGAAAACTAAATTGCGTTAATATTATATTTTGTGTTTATTTTATCTATTTTGGCATTTAATTTTTAAAGCAAATTAACTCGTTCTCAATAAAACGTAGTGCCAAATTCAGCATGATAATCAGAATGCAGCTAAATTTTTCAATAATTATTTTCAATCGGCATAATTGATTATTTAGAATTGATTATTTAGATTTTTTAAATAGCCGTAGTCGTACCATTTAGTATTTCCAAAAATTGAGTGCTTCGGCTTAAATTTGAAATTTGATTAAATTTAACAAGTTTAAAAAATGAAAATATATGTTTTAGTGACAAAATATTTTAAATTTGCACAAATGGAACATTTCAACTGATAGATATTGAGCAGTTGATACATTTGATTGACACTTGAATATTGACCCAAGTTTGAAATTTAAATTTGAATGCTATGGAATACCATTTTTCTCAAGGTGCAAATCTGCATCGACTTAAAATCCACAAGTCCAACAATCATTGATGAAAATATGGTATTCCAAAGTAAATCTTGTCACATTTATGATATGTGTCACTGAGTGTGATGCAGTGCCTGTGAATGGCAGAAAATTCCTAAGATTTTAAATTTGATCTTAATCTCGTGAAGCAGTTTTTAAAATTAAAATTTTTAAGTTTCTAAAACTAGAAGAAGAATAATAAAACAAATAATTTTAATAAAACAAATAATTTATATTTTGTAGCCATTACACCAAAGTCTTAACATATCAATTCTTTTCAATGCTATAGCAATTATGATTCAGATTTCATTGTCAATAGGCATAGAACATATTCAATAATTTAAACTAGAACATATAAAAATCAATTGAGAATATTCTAGATAATATAATATTAAGCTAATTAAAAACAATATCTACCTTTTTATACATAAAAAACGGTATAATATTAAAAACGATAGCAATGGCATATGAAGTACCTTAACCAATTATTAATATTAACATAATAAAGTACTTAGCAGCAAAAATAAAACTGTAGAAGATAAGAGCAATTGAGTTGTGCTGCGGCTACAGGAAATACTTGTGGGAACTTGAGTACCACCCTTGATAATTTAACATTAAAATAAATTCTAAAAATTTAATGGAATTAATGACTTAATGAGGTTCAGGGCACTATATAGTATTAAAGTTGTAGGAATTGCGGGTGTCCTGCCCAAGGCAGAACCAGTAACTTCATTCTTGAATTGGGTTATAGCTTAACTGGGTTATAACTTAACTTGCTTATTGTAAATAGATTTCTCAGAAGTTTCGCCAACTTGCTACGATTCAAAATGCGAAATTTATAATTGAAACATTTATTCTTTCAGAGCGTCATTGTGACGACGCCAATTTTTAATTAAAAAAATCTTTTCAGCTTTTCAGGATCTCAGAACTCAGAGCTGAATAATTCTCACTAATCTTTCTATTTCAGATTCGTGTTCATTGTGAAATTTAAAATTTAAAAGTTTTATCTGAAGCTAGAATTAAATTCAGCTTCAGATGGGTACAAGACGTTTTGTCTTGTTTGAAAATGAAACCTTCAAATTTTAGCAATTTTTGATACGGCAATATCATGTGCAATAGCACGTATTTTTCATTAAAAAAGCCAAAATCTCATGAAAGCCAAAATTTCAATTTCCAATAGCGTTTCCAAAATTTAATTTTGTTCAAAATTACCATAGCATCAATAATTAGCAAAATTTTGACTTCAATAAATTTAATTTCATAATTTTCTTGTTTAATTTTATTGTTAAGAAAATTAATCACCAACTGATGGCTAATTTCATTTTATTAAATACAAAAAAAGCTGGAACGAAGCGCGAAAACTTCCATTTGCTGTGTTTCAATTTGGAAAAGTGATGATTTCTAGGCCATTATATTTTAAATTTTAAATTATTTTCTGTATGGTATATTGTAGGGTTTATTAAGAGATTAAGGAGCTAGTGCGAGAAATTTTTATCATAAAATCAGAAGTTTTCAAAAAAAAATATGATCGTCAATTTATTTTTAATGAAGTAGTTATTAGTTAAGTTAGTTAAGTGCCTAATTCCACAAATTTTTGAAATTCAATCGGGTTCGTGTTAGTGAAATTTTCATAATTTAAGAATTATTATTAAAAAAAGCACAGCGAATGGAAAACTAAATTGCGTTAATATAATTGGTTTATTTTATTTATTTTGGTATTTAATTTAAAAAGTCCGGGTAAATTTTTAATCAAAGTATCTCGTTCTCAATGAAAACGTAGTGATTGATGTTGCCACAGCCAAATTCAGCATGTTAATCACAATGCTGAATTTTCAAATTAATTTTAATCGCACAATTTATTATTTATAAATTTTTCTCAATAAATTCCTTGATAAGCCGTACCATTAAGTTTTTCAAAATTTGAGTGCTTTGGCTTCTATAGGACGTAAATTTGAAACTTGATTAAATTTTACAAGTTTGAAAAGTGAAAATATATGTTTTAGTGACAAAATGTTTAAATTTGCACAAATGGAACATTTTAACTTAAACATTAACTTATAGATTGAGCAGTTGATACATTTGATTGACACTTGATCGAATTCGAGTTTGGAATTTAAATTTGAATGCTATGGAATACCATTTTTCTCAAGGTGCAAATCTTAGAAGAAAATCGTGGCAAATGACCACATTGCAAAATCGCCGACTCGGCGCCGATCGGCGCCCGTCCGGCGCCGATCAGCGCTGATCGGCGCCGATCGGCGCTGATCGGCGCTGGTCGGCGCCGATCAGCGCCGGCGCGTCGATCGGTACCGCCGATCGGCGCTGATCGGCGCCGATCGGCGCCGATGGGAAATCGGCATCTTTCATCGGCGGTCGTAGGCGCTGATCGGCGCCGATCAGCGCCGATCAGCGCCGATCGGCGCCGATCAGCGCCGGCCAGCCCCGATCGGCGCCGACGGCGCCGATCAGCGCTGATCGGCGCCGATCAGCGCCGATAAAAACACCTGTATAAGGGAAGCTGTCTGGTGCATTTTATTCCAGATTTCCCCGTGATTTTCCCATCGGCGCCGATCGGCGCTGATCGGCGCCGATCGGCGCCGATGGGGAATTTTTTAAAAATTTCAAGCTTGGACAGGAAAATGAGATATCCGCGGATTTTATCGCATTTGACCGACTCTAACGATCAGGATTATGTTATGGTTTGTAATTATATATGTTTTATATGCTTGGACGTCATTGTCATACTCATAGATAAATGATAATGAAGGCTCCCGTTTACATGGGAGGCCGACCTTATTAACTTAAAATGTAAGAATACCTGATGATAATATTAATACGTCGATGATTTCAAATAAAAGACATGCAATGGACGCAGAACGAAACACTGTAGTGATGAATGATTTTGCACGTGTTGCTTTGCACGTGTAACCATAGTAACGGCGGGTAGTACAAGTAATAGTATTGTTTAGATGGAGCCGATTTTAGCGTTCGCACTTTTACAGAAAAAACTTTAGGTTAGATGGACTTTTAAACAAGCGCTATCCTCGGGCACCTCTCGGACTCGAACGGACTTCGGCGGACTTCAGCGGTCTCCGCCAAAATTTTTGGTATCTGTCCCATATAACTCCGGCCGAGTGACGCCACAGATCAACACCTCAATCTTTATGAGTTTATGTATCCTAAACCTTATTTTTGCCCTAACCATAACCATAACCTCAATCCTGGCCCTAAACCTAACAAATGCTGACCGGGACCCTAATCCTGATCCTTTAGCCCCAACACTTTTTGGGTTAGGGTAAATTTGGGCTAGGGTTTGTGTTTGGGTTTGGGTTAGGGTGAGGGTTTGGGTTCCGGTTAGGGGTTGAGTTTGGGTCAGGGTTTTGGTTAGGGTTTGGGTTCGGGTTTGGGTTTGGGTTAGCTTTTGGGTTAGGGTTTGGTTTGGGTTTAGTTTGGGTTGGATTTGGGTTAGAGTTTGGGTTAGGGTTTGGTTTAGGATTTGGTTTAGGTTTGGGTTTGGGTGATTGGGTGACGGTTTGGGAGTTTGGGTTACGGTTTCAGGGGTTGAGTTAACCCTTATCAAACCCTAACCCAAAAATCTATCCCGAACCCTAACCCAAACCTTAACCCAAAACTAACCAAAACCCTAACCCTAACCCAAACCCAAGCCCAAACCCGAACCCAAACCCTAACCAAAAACCCTAACCCAAACTCAACCCCTAACCGGAACCCCTAACCAAAACCCAAACCCAAACCCAAGCCCAAACCCAAACCCAAGCCCAAACCCAAACCCAAGCCCAAACCCAAACCCAACCCCTAACCCAAACCCTAGCCCAAACCCTAACCCTAACCCAAAAAGTGTTGGGGCTAAAGGATCAGGATGAGGGTCAGCATTTGTTAGGTTTAGGGCCAGGATTGAGGTTATGGTTATGGTTAGGGCAAAAATAAGGTTTAGGATACATAAACTCATAAAGATTGAGGTGTTGATCTGTGGCGTCACTCGGCCGGAGTTATATGGGACAGATACCAAAAATTTTGGCGGAGACCGCTGAAGTCCGCCGAAGTCCGTGCGGTGTCCAAGAGGTGCCCGGGGATAGCGCTTGTTTAAAAGTCCATCCAACCAAAAGTTTTTTCTGTAAAAGTGCGAACGCTAAAATCGGCTCCATCTAAACAATACTAAATATTACTTGTACTACCCGCCGTTACTATGGTTACACGTGCAAAGCAACACGTGCAAAAATCATTCATCACTACAGTGTTTCCGTTCTGCGTCCATTGCATGTCTTTTTATTTGAAATCATCGACGTATTAATATTATCATCAGGTATTCTTACATTTTAAGTTAATAAGGTCGGCCTCCCATGTAAACGGGAGCCTTCATTATCAATATCTATGAGTATGACAATGACGTCCAAGCATATAAAACATATATAATTACAAACCATAACATAATCCTGATCGTTAGAGTCGGTCAAATGCGATAAAATCCGCGGATATCTCATTTTCCTGTCCAAGCTTGAAATTTTTTAAAAATTCCCCATCGGCGCCGATCGGCGCCGATGGGAAAATCACGGGGAAATCTGGAATAAAATGCACCAGACAGCTTCCCTTATACAGGTGTTTTTATCGGCGCTGATCGGCGCCGATCGAAGTAGATCGGCGCCGTCGGCGCCGATCGGGGCTGGCCGGCGCTGATCGGCGCCGATCGGCGCTGATCGGCGCTGATCGGCGCCGATCAGCGCCTACGACCGCCGATGAAAAGATGCCGATTTCCCATCGGCGCCGATCGGCGCCGATCAGCGCCGATCGGCGGTACCACCGATCGGCGCCTAGCCGGCGCTGATCGGCGCCGACCAGCGCCGATCAGCGCCGATCGGCGCCGATCAGCGCTGATCGGCGCCGGACGGGCGCCGATCGGCGCCGAGTCGGCGATTTTGCAATGTGGTCATTTGCCAAAATCGTTAGATAGTAGCGAGTTAACTTAGTGTTCCAGATTCCCAGACGGGCGTGAACGAGACGCCGAGGACGGCTCTTATTCTGGAGGGGATGATGTAATGGCCCCGCCTCCTGATAAGGCGGTGAAGTACCTACCTACCCAGCTACGCAGCCCTACAGCAGCAGCGATCCTAGAGAGCTATCGAGCAGCTCGTAACCGGATACCCCAGCCCTCACCACACCAGAGGTGCGTGTGCGTGACACGCGTGAGGAGCTCCTATGACGTCACGTGAGAAGGTCCTACGAGGAGGCGCACAACTCAAGACCTCCAGTCGCGTCCTGACTCCCGAGAGCATGTACTACGCCGTTGATGTTTGCGGCCGAGAGTCAGTGAGATGCCAAGTTTCCTTACCTAGAGTAGAAGTAGATAGTCACATCGAAGTCTTAGTCCTTATAGATCTTGGTACGTCCTTTTACTTTTTAGTTTCAGTAGTTTTAGTAGTACTTATACTTATAGTTATAGTAGGCATGGTAGTTAAGTAGTTAGTTGTCGTTCTCCTTAATATCGTCCAGATTGAGATTGATCCAAAAACGGGTGTTTATCCTTATTATATTTCAGAACCACAGTCCTTATAGTTGCTGCTTCTTCCCACTGATCCCTATACGCAGTGCCCTAGATCATCGCCCCTCCGAAGTACTAAGCCACGAGCTCACGTAGAGCTATAGGATTTATTATTGATATTACTTATTGATTTATTTATAGTTTACTAAAAGACACGCTGTGTGAGTGAGATGTATTTTATATTATACGGTTTGTTTATGATTATTCAGTTGATATCATTATTGTTTTGTCATGGACTGCTGGAAAGTATTACGTATTTATCGTTCCAGCAAGATTGTGTTTTTCTAAGAGTCTCGTTGTTCTAAACTCATGGTTATGGTGATACCAACTATAGAAGAAATTGACACGATTCCCGGCCCCGCTCTCTGACTGAACTTTAGACCATGGCCTACGAATCCGCAACCGCCCAAGAACGTTGAGATTTGCGCAGACTTGAGTGTGATTGAAGATTAGTAACAGGTCTGGCTATATGCTGGAGCCTTGCTTGTTATCGCAGAAACAAATGCTATAGTCAGCTGTCCTGTAAGAGCTATTTGAGATCGAGAGTTCTGTGATCGCATATATCATGGTTGTGGATCCGTAGTAAAACGTCACACTTTCTTATCCTGGCCTCAAATTTCCCTGGATTATCAGCTCCCATAAAAGTTGACCGTGCGCATCATCGTCCGAGCAAATCCCAGGCCGATCCTTACTCCCATCACCACTTAGCCACGGCCGCACCCTTCCATCCAACTTACAAACTAACCCATAACCTAAAAGATAACAATATCCCTGTTATCGTCGCGCGGCGCTTCCTCAGGGAAGCGCGCGGCGCGTACACACCTATGCGGGCTTAGGAAGGCGCTTCCCTAACAGGGATATACGTGTTTAGCAAAAAATAATGGTCAGACAACGCGAACGTCTGACAACCAAAGCTTGTCAGACGTTGTCTGCCTGCGGCGGACGCGCACTAGGCGCGCTTAAATTTATTTTTGAGTGACGTCATTAATTTCATTAAAATAGTCGTAGGATGTTACCCTACCGTCGCGCGCGCGGCGCAACGTTCCTTACCACATGTTATGTGTCCCTGTTTGTTCGCGCTTGCGCGCGCTTTTCGTAGAAAAGGCGCGCTTCGTAGAAGAGGCGCGCTTGCGCGCGCAAAATAAGGCTCCGTAACATGGAGTAAAACGTTCCAAATTTGGATTTTGGACGTCACTTTGCGCATGTCACTATGTCAGAGGAAATAGACGGGCAACGTCCGTCGATTAAAATAAATAATGAGGAGCTTAAAGTTTTGCTCTAACCAGATCCCTATTTTTACGCACGCGCCCCGCGCCTTGCTCCAACACCCCTGGTTAGAGGAACCTAGACTCTAGAGTTATATAGGACACTAGCCAGAAGTAGACGGGCAAAAAAGAGTGATGTTTTCCCCTTGGTCCGTGTTAAGTGTGTTTTTTTGAACACTTGGTTAATTTGTAATGTTCAGGACTTATAATATATTTTTATTTTACTTTTTAAACTTAAATTATATTGATGATGCTTTGTGAAGTTGTGATATACACTATTGGTGATGCACCTCTAGTGCTTTCTCAGAATATATTTATATTATTTCATTCTCTTCGGAGATTTTTCAAAAAAAGTTTTTACGTCAAGCATTTAGAAATTAAGCAACATACTTAGTGAAGAGAAATTGAAGACCCCTTGATGGATGTGAGTTATTTGTGACCTTACACATGCATTCTGATCCATTCTAATCCATCTTGAAAGATGCCTTCCTCCTGAAATTCAGGTTTTATTTTATTTTAAAACATATCCAAATGGTAAAGAAATCTTTCTTTCAGACATCAAAATGCAAGACTTTCCTCTAACTCCATACTTGAACACCAACATGATCCCTTTAGACAATGCGGTTTGCAGGCATCATCAGTCCTATACCTATTTCAGCTTTCAGGGTGTTGGTTGCCCTAACCAGGACCCTGGTTTTGTGTCCCTGGTTAGGTAGGAGTAGGTCCCCAGCAGTCACCCCTGGTACCAAGGTATAGCAACATCAAATGCAGTGACCATCTGCCTGAATGAAACTGAAAATTGCTTTCTGGTCTATGTTTTTACTCCAGATCCAAGCATCGAGAAATTAAGCAACACATTTTAAGTGAAGAGAAGGAGAGGATGTTTGAAGTGATTGATCATTTCAGTGAAACACAAAAATTCTCAAATATGAAATCAAACCCATACACTTTGCACCGCTATTCAACTGTCAGTTTCGAGATAACATATCTCTTCTTCAGGAACTCCACAAACATTCTCAGTTAGTTAATTTAATATGTGTTGTGTTGTAAATTTAAAAGGAGAGGATGGGTGGAATGATCTGGGTTATTTTGTGACCTTTTACATAGTGCATTAATAAAATTCATGAGAGTTGCATGCATCCTGATCTAATACTCCATCTTGAGAGATGCTTTCCTCCTGAAATTCAGGGTTAATACATATTCAAATTGTAAAGAAAACTTTCTTCAGGGCATCAATCTGCAAGACTTTTCTTGAAATCCATACTTGAACAGCAACATGATCCCTTTAGGTGATTAAATGTTGGGAGCAGTAGGATCTAAGTGAGACACATCAAGATGAGTAGTGTTCAGGCAATTTGCTAAACACATATACCCCTGTTCTTGTCACGTACACACACCTGTGTGGGCTTAGGAAGCAGGCAATAGGCATCTTCAGTCCAATACCTGCCTCAGCTTTAAATTGCAAGACCTTTTTATGAGGTAGGCCCCCAGCAGCTATCCCTTTGTACCAACTCATCATTCAGTGTGATGAGTTTTTCCTGCTTATTTAAAATTCTCAAAATGGAATATCTGGTAATAAAGTTAAAATTACAATCTTTGCTAACCAAAATTTTGTTTATGGAGATTTACAAGCAATTTCTTGCCTTCTGCAACCACCATTTATCTGGTTAGATTGTATGGGCTTTTTGATTTCTTCATATTGTATTGAAAGTAAAATGTAGCAAGGCTTGATTTCCTCAATAAATGAGTAGCTCATGTATAATTGCAAAACTACCATATTCTTTGATTTTTCCTTATTCCATGATGAACACATACAGATTAAATTTTTGTATAGCTTTGACTACATCATAACTAATGAAAGTTACTTACAGATGATAACACATAATGAAAGTTCAAGTACTTCAGATGGAGACACAAGTACATCTGATAATGAGAATCGTCCTTCACAACTTGAGGATAATGAAGAATTATCTGAAGTAAATCAAGTTGAGTTTGAAGCTTATCCACCAGCTGATGAAGATTGGTCAGGGGTAAGGTTTTTGTTGGAAAGCCTTTTTCAAGGGATATCACATGATATTGGCTATTTTTCTCAAACTCTAATTGACAACTACAAAGTTGGTACTGTTATAAAGGGTGCAGATATTGAAGTTGGGGAGGATGATCCAGTCTTTGCTGTTGCATCTTTGTTGCCATTGCAGTTATTCAATGACAAAAATAAGTTAGATAAGCTCATCACTTCTCTTTGCAGCAACAGTGAAGATGATAAAAGTGCTGAAAGTATGAAAAAAGTTCTCCTAAGTTCAGATACAGCATTTCTCATCAATGCAAAGTTTTCAAATCTCCCTTTACAGATAACTGCTCAGCTCTACAAAGCTCTGAAAATGGAATTAATTACTGAAAGAAAAGAGAATCCAGCTTATGATGTGAAAAATTTGGTCATAATTTGTAAATCATATCATATACCAGAGCAGAGGAAAAACAAGAAAGCCAAACTAGCCCATATTGAAGTCAATTACCAAAGTTCAGACTTAGAATTATTTGCTTCATGTGCTTCTCAGAAATTTTCGTGGAAAATTCAAGATGAGACTCTTGCTCCTGTTGGCACAGTCCCATGTGACGATGCATGGCAAGGATATAGAACTGCTTTGGTTGTACCAACTGAAGTTTTCCTGAGTAGTGTAGATAAGATAATTGAAACATTAAGTAGTGAAACCTGAAATATTAACAGATATAGTATATTAATGTTGACTAGGTCTCTATTTGATATTTATTTAGGCTTTCATGTACATGGAACTTGGAAGCATATGTTTGACCACAGTGCACTATAACCTTTTATACATTTCCAGGTCTGTCATTATGTATATTGATTTTTAATAAGAAACTTATTGGAAACCTAGGCTACAAGTTTCTTATTTTTTCACGATTTTGAGCCTAAAAGTTTCTTAATCGGTTTCTTAATTCTACATACCGACATACCGTACAGCAAAATGTTTACCAAATTTCCAATATAGGAACCTGAATAAAAAAAAAACAAAAAATTTGAATAAAACAAAAATTGAAATTTTATGCCATTTAACAAAAACATTGAATAATTTAATATCAGAGTGAATATGGGATGGAATAATTAATTAATTGTTGCCTTAAGGTGGTTAATATGGTTTTTCTGGGCAAGGTTTATAGACTATTATGTATAATGGTCAACAATTATCCCATAGTGTAATCTTACATGTAGCCAATTATTACAAAGTCTGGGGCATAGGAATCACACTTGCTGGGGCTATTGTGTGAACCGAAACAGAGAATGTAAGACTAAGTCAAGCCAATAGTTATATGTTAAGCAAGGTGAGGAGTTGATTCTAAGTGGCTACTGTGTAAGATTCACTAGGATGGACAGTTTTGAGGTGTTGGATAGGGTAGATAAAGTAAATTTTAACTAGAGACTTAAATGAAAATATTTATAAGAACTTTATTGAATCATAATTCACACGCATATTTACTTTCAAGCATTTAATTATATATAAACATACGAAATTATACTATATACCTTTCAAACTTACACAACAATACCTTTAGTACCAAAACTATCACCTGGACAAGGACACCACCTGGACCTGAATTTGGGATAATGTGGTCGTCATTAGTATCTAGACGAAGTGGTTACTAGGGTAGTTGCATGTGAATTCTGCAATAATTGAATAAGGTTTAGAAATAAGGTTTCGAAATAAGGTTTCGAAATAAGGTTTAAAATCTACTTTGTAGACTGTAGTTGAGGATTAAAATCGAACCTTTTGATATTTTTAGGTAAATTATACACTTTTAAGCATGTACCTACCTACCTATCTTAAAAGATTTGTGCAACTGTAAACAATGTTCAGGGATCTTCATCAAATGTTCTTCCAAAAAGTTCATGAATTTTAAAATTTAGATAATATCTAAATCCTATAAAGATTTACCTAGCCGAGCTTAATGCTTGGAACTTTTGGAGATATATATGGAACTGTAATAGTGTCCTGTCTCAACAACAATTTCTAAATTTCTGTTTTGTGCTTGGTAATAAAAGTCCAATGGAAGTACTTTATTACCTAGTTTCGAAATGTTCACAATCAAAAAGTGGGGGTCTGGGGGCGCAGCCCCCAGAAGGCAGACGTTTCATGTTAAAAGAATTTCAGTTGCAATAGGATTTTATACACAAATTTCAAAATTCTAGGCTAGAAGTTTCTTAATTTCTTAATTGTAAATCGTTTAAGTTTCTTAATTTTTCCGAAATTCTAGGCTAAGTTTCTTAAATTTTCGGAAATCCTAGGCTAAGTTTCTTATAGACAGTTTCTTATTAAAAAAAACTGAGTGTATATTGATTTTGAATAGCAACCACCCATACATTCTGCCGCTTTTTCAAAACAGGGGGTAACTCCAAAAAATCGAAAATCACAAATTTGGTATCATCGTGATCAGCTCACTGAGCTGCACAAGATAAAATAATTCTCGTATCGTAATTTTACTGTTTCAGTTTCACTTTAGGGGGTAATTCCACCTATCTGGGAGATTTTTCTGCATTTTCTACACCAATTGTCTCAGAAAATGAAGTAACTCCACAGTTACCCCCTTTTTCTGAGAGAAATGGAGTTACCCCCTGATCAGATTTCATTATTTTGGGGATGATGGTACAGTTACCTCCTTTCTTGAGCTAACATGACAACAAATATTCATCATACTGGGGGTAAATCCAAAAATAAACACACAAACCATTTCACATCCTATTTAAGTTTAATTGAAAAATGTGGATTTACCCCCAGATATCTAGATCTTCAGTCACTTTTCTCTCAAGAAAGGAGGTAAGTGTATGCTTTTCTCAGAATAGAGGGTAAGTCCAAGGTGCAAATTAAAATTTAGCAGAAATTCCTACGAAAATTCATTTTTAATGATATTTGTGTTCATCTTATCAAGTTGAAATTGGTACTAAAATTTAAGTCTAAGTTTCAGCTAGCATTATTCCTAAAATTAAAGAAAATTTGGTGGAATTAAAAGTTCTTAAATATTACAAACACAAAAGTTGTAATATCTCAAAAACATGTCGATGGCACTTACCCCCTCTTTTGAAAAAGCGGCAGCATTGTACCTCAACTTAAAGCCTTTGATTAGATACCTTTCTATAAAAGTCAGATCAAAGCAGCATTAAAATAAGATAATTAAAAATTTAAGATTTTAAGATGCCCACCAATTGACATTGATTAACTTTTCTTTAAATATATTTGCTCATCTACACATTTAATTCACACCTGTGTTACTGTTAAATTCTTATTTCAATGTTGACATTTTCCAGTAGACTTCTTGATATAACAGTATTCAGTATATTAGATGCCAATTATGCAGCATGGTTCTTACTAATCGAATTTAATTGCCACTAACAAGATCCTCAATTTGGTTCAGTGGCATTTCCTGATTTGCCAGAAGTCCAGGCCTACCAAAAATTGTGATGGAGTATTTTCAACAAAATTTAAAATGTCTGTGCTACATTTCTGCATCCATGCAATCGATGATGTATTTATTGTACTTTACTAATAATAATATTGTTTTAAGTAGTTGCTTGATTGCCCTAGTCTGGATTTGGGATCCAATGTTTTTTCATTTTCAGATTGCCTGATTTGACCAATTGACAAGTTTCTGATCTCTATATTGCCTAATATTGTTTCTTAGAACACTATGGTTACTTTAAGACTAAACAGCAGGACTTGAGATTCTTGTGAAGTTCACACCTTCAAATTACTCACCCCCTTATTCATTAGCTAGGTGAAGTAGCTCCACAGATCATGATCTCATCAGTGGTTGGTTTTGACATTGGTTACAGTTCATGTTACGTTTCTATTGCCCGGGGTGGGGGCATTGAAATCATTGACAATGAATACAGCAAGAGAGACAACCCGTGAGTTTTATCTGTGTATTCATTATAAATTTAAATATTGTGATATTCATTAAATAATATATTATTATTCAGATATATGTAGACGTTTCTTGATTGTTATACTTATGTAGAAATTAATGTTAATATATAATACATTTCTACTGTCAGCAACTTATTATATATTGAGGTTTAATCAGGTGATGGTCAGTCTTGTTAAATTGACTTGTTCAATGGATACAAGAGATAATTAAGTGATTAGATGATTGCTAACCATAGAGATTATTATATAACTATAATAGTTTGATTTTTGGCTAATGAATAATAGATCATCTATTGTAATAAATATTATAGTAACTGGCATTTGAATCATGTTTATGACTTTATGGACTGACACTTACTATCAAATTCAATAGGTATAATATAGTTTACGATGTATGTATTCGTGATAAACTCTATTTCACAAAATAGTACACTGTCAAATCTCAGATACTTAACAAACCGTCCCAAGAGAGTTTATTCATAAGAGCTGCGATTATTCGTTTCTTTTATCACATTATTATTGCCTTTAAAATGAAGAATATAGCTACGTCCTTCCCAGACTCTCAGACTGTTTTATTATTGTGTTTCATATATTTTGATAGAAATTTACATCTTTAGGTTATCTAACAGCGTCTCCCTATGCCATTATTCTAAACTTCACCACGAGGATTCGCCCTAAATCCTCGTGGATTAGGTTGACTTCAGGCTTTTAGGATAATGCCTCTCGTTCCTTTCTGCTTATCTTATAGAAACTTCATTTGAGAATGAAGTCGCAATAACGTAGCATGATTGAGCCATGCAAGTTAAGCACAGTATCTTCCTTGTCTTATCCCGTTTAATCCCATCTAATCTCAGCTCTGTTATCTCCCACAGGACGGTTGTTGGATATGGGCCCTGTACTGACGGTCGGAAAATGGCTCTCTCAGCGAAAACCCAGGTTCATTTTACACTTATCTTTCGGTATAAGGTTACACTTACTTTGATACCTGAAAATGTTATGGTTGATTATTAATTGAAATTAGGGATGCTTTCAGTACCTATATTTTGCCAATTGTAATGATGGATAACAGTCACTTTCTATTTCCAAATATGACACTTTTCTTCAATTTCAGATGTCCACTAACTTAAAGTCAACGGTGTTAGGATTCAAACCACTGATCGGGCGAGAGTTTGAAGACCCAATGATACAAACGGACGTCAGAGACATGTTTACTGAGGTTGTAAAGAGGGAGGACAACACCATCGCCTTCAAAGTAGATTACGAAATAATTTATATTCAATGTAAGTTACGAAACAAGTTCTTTTTAACGCAAAATCAACAAACCACACGCCTCCGCATACGCGAGAGGTGGTGGCAGCTCTCCATTGCAAAGAGCTCTGCTGGGACCCATCTGGATGCAAAAAAAAGAGTTATTCAACGTAATTCATTCAATAATCATGATAGTCATTTGTGATAGTTAAGCGAAAGGTTTAAAGACTAAAGTGAAAGTTTTAAATTGAATACCCAATGAAACAAAAGAATGCATAGCAGGGAACAATTCAACTCAGTATTATAGACCACTTGCCAGTCTCCACGCTCAATACAATATGACACTGGTCCCTCGGCCCTTTGCCATAGGTTGCATCATAAGTCAAATTTGATTGTATAAAGTACCTAGTTTTGTAAGATTTAAAAATTCTAGCATGAAAGAAATAAAACCCGGGAAATTCAAGCCAACTTTATAAAAGTGGACTGAAGTAAGCGCGAAATCTTGATAAGGTTGCAATATTATCTGCCCCCGACCCTTGAAAACGAACACAGCCCTTTCTTCGAAGCGAGAATCAGCTTTGGTTTTGCTCCAGAGTCCAGGTGACCAACCTCTGTTGACTGTCCCCCCATCCTTCCAGTGTCTGTTGAACTTCATCCTCATTCAATTAGAAGATTTTAGTTGGTCCCTTTAATAACGTAGTGTATTTTTATGTTTTTCTCATATATTTTTACTCATTTTCATCTCCATCCTATTTATTCATACAGTACAGAGTTGCTGTAATATGATTAACCATGTCTTTAGAGCTATAAAGTGTCAGCTGTAAACCACCCACTAATATGACTCAATCATTGGTTGTGCTCACTCCACCGCAGACCTCTTTAAACATAGTAACCCATGTGACGTCACCAAGCACTGCGGCGCACTACAAAAGTTGGTGTAACCGGTGGATTACTAATGCGTTGATATATTATTTCTCTACAAATTGACAGACCAAATCCACGCACTCCGGCACCACCCTAGAAAGGTAGCTGGTAACTGGGAATAGCGACTCCACAAAACCCACATGGCCCCCACCAGCGGTACTCCACAGCACGACACACGGGTTATTGTGGATCAGGTCCAGGTTGAAGTCCGGGAAGGGAGACAGGAAGTCATCCCGGGAGTTTATCCAGATCAGGGGCTTACAAACATCCGGAATCTTGTGTGCAGGAGATGCTTTCAAGTAGTATTCTGCAGCCCCACTCCATCCGTAAATCCTGGAAAAAACGTACTCTTCAAGTTCCCATAACGTCTTCAAACTATACATCTCCCTGCTATTAATACGACACTCACTGAACCATTCCTCTTTTAGATCCCTCTCAGCCTCATTGGAGTACCTACAGAGTTTGGCGACATAGTTTCTTATCTGTTTTCTATAGAAAAGATGGTAATAAATCCCACTCGAGACGTTGTTGTTCCCTTTTTTGTATTCCCACACGCAAGAGTGGACTACTCCTCCGACCACCTTGGGATTGTCAGCAGCGTGAGATGTAGCCAGGTAGTCGATGACACACTGTCCTCCCATACATACTCCTACTAGCAGCACCTGGGGAAAGATGATGTTATAATACCCCTACTAGCATCACCTTTTGAGAGATGATTTTTTAATACCCCTATATTTACTTATTTAGTCTTCAATTGGAGGCCCTCTTATAAACATATTTCAAAGTTGTCTTGGTGCTTACTCTCAGTGCACCCCAAATGTCTATCAATATAAAAGACTATTGAGTAACTAGATAAATTGAATGTGCTTTAAAAATATTATAATATTATATAATTGAATTCACCTTCCTCCCCGGATACCGTCTCATCAGCTCCTCCACTGAGGCTCTGATGTCATTGAACCCCTCACAAGGGTGACAGAGCTGCTTAGTCATCAAGGGGATGGAACAGGAGCCTCGGTAGTTCATGACATGGATCGTTGGGTATCCTGCCTGGATCAGATCGTGTGCCATGTTGAGTATGTTCGGGGTGTGAGTGCTTGATCCAACCCCGGGTGTCAACAGAACCACGTACTCTGATCTCAGCTCTGATCTCAGCTCTGATCTCACATACTCTCTTGATTGGTTCTCCTGATGGTTTTCTAGGGTGCTGTCAGTGATTTGATCGAATGCTATGACTCCTTTGTCTGGGAGGGTTAGGGTATCCTTGTAAATCCTCACAGGAGGAGTTTTCTCAAACTTAGCTCTGATGTAGAACTGGAGTGCTGGGTTCAGGCAAAGTAGTGGAGGGCAGTAGCGCTCGTGAACCACTTTTCCCCTGAAGTAATTGGTATTTATAAGTGTCGAAAGAATCTCATTTCGTATAACTTGCATCATCTTAGTCATACCTACAAATGAATGGAACAAGATGGTTCTATTCATCGTGGCTAAAGAATTGTAGTTTTTTTAAACTACAATTATTTTAAAAAAATCTTTTTTAAAAATTTTTTACGTATTTAAAAAAAAATACTATTACTAAAATACGTGGCAGTTATATTACTGCGTTACTAGTTCAATGGTTGGCTGATAGGACATCAATTTTTTATAAGTTTTATCCAGGAGTCCAACGTTGTTATCAAGTGTTAAGTAATACATTAATTGGAACTTAAGATACCTTTCTAAGATAAACTTTTTGAGATGTCCAGAGCCGAAAAGTTCAGGTTTCTGCCACTTTTTGATGAAAATTGAAAGCATTAGTCCATAAGAAATGATCGAAAACGGTTCTGTCCTCAAATCTGACATTATAAAAGTACCAACAATTTATTATCAATAATGGTGATGATTGTTGACAACAAATCGTCAATGAATCGCCTTTGGCGACAAGAAATTCATTTTTGACGTCGTTGTCGACAATGGCTATGGCGATAACAAATCTTTGTCGACAATGGCGTAAATTAATTCTTTTTCGACAACTGGTCGCCATCGATTATAAGTCAATATCTTAAAGGGTCACGATTATATTGTAGAAAACGAACAAAATGTCACAATTGTCGACACTGTAAAGTGTCGACAATTAAATTTTCCAAATCACTATGAATCAAAAGCAGTCGTCTGCTTTTCAAAGACTTGAGACTGCCACACAGCTGCCAATTTTCCCTCCTTTTGCCCTCCCTCGCAGAGCATGCACTGCTTTCGCAGATCAAATCCAGAAAAGTACCTAATTTGAACGATTTTGTTGCAAAAAGTGGCTTCAAAAGGCAAAAAGGGTATATATAATATTCAAAAAGGTGCTTATATCATACCCGAAAAATTGGGGTTTTTAAAATATGTTCCTAGATTGCACTCGAATAAATTGAGACTTCTAATTACCGAAAAGGTACCAATAAGGTACCAACAATGTCTCTATGTTACTTAAAATTACAAAAATGTACCTTTATTAATTGCCCTTTAATGCGAGGGTAAATTTTTGGACTTGAAATCATGCCCTGCATTGGGCTTTTCAAGATTTTGCAGCTATGGACTACCTTAGGAAATAACACAGTTTGCTTTCATTGCTGATTAGATGATACGGGTGCAAAAAGGAAACTGCAGTAATACGTGTCTGTGCCCGTTATCGGAGTCATTCGAATATATACGAGTTCTTTAAACGGTGTTGAATAGGACATTATTCCTTATTAATAATTAAACAGCATTCTAATGCTGTTTGATTAATAAGAAACAATATCCTATTCAACTCAGTTTAAAAAACTCGTTACCAACTATATTATTAATTAACTTCTATGAATGAATAAATAAATTTCAACATTTATTACACGCTTAGACATCGTCAAGTAAATACAATTATACCCCTCCCAAGCTTGTTTTAGCGACCGTGTAAGTTTGGTTATACGGTCTCCACTAAATTACAGTGCAAAAAAGGTTAAAATGAAATTTGATTTTATGAAGGAGCACTCAAAAATCTACTTAAGCGTTGAATCCGTACGAGGGTCGTCAGACCCGAGTAGGAAGAAATACTGTTGCTTGGTCAGATAATAATAGGCCCCAGCTGTTTCCGGTCGGGGTATAATCCGGTTCCATGATCTCAGCTGTGACCGTATACCTTCGATAATGAACTCGGCACGCCTCGTCCATTATCCAACTTACACAGTCTCGGCTGTCGCCTCGACCATGTAAGTTGCGGTATACGGTCACCACTTCGACATGTAACCGCTTAATACATATCAGGAGAGGGAAATATTTTAGCCATCTAAGGGGGCCGGGGGTCTGAGGTCGATTTCCCGTTTTTGTTGTTTTTTTTGATGGAGCTGAACGCCAGCTACCAGTAGGTTTTAACCTCATCAAAAAATATTGTTCCTAGCCAAAGTTATGAATTTTTCAAATCTCGATTTTGCCTGTAAAATTACAGTGCGCACGCAAACTTCCGACGCGATTTGCCGAAAATCAACTTTAAAATCTATCTCCTCGTACAGTTTTTATGTTTTCGTACAGTATTTATGTTCTAGGGCATGAAACAAAACTTTTGATCGGTCAGAATTTTTATTTAGGCCTCAGAAGTGAATGAAATAGTCATTATCAAGTCTTACGCTCATTCTCTTTGTATCTCTCAAAGAGATGAGGTCACTCAAATACTTGGGAGCAAGGTTATTGATGCACTTGAAGACCAAAAGGGCAGTCTTGAATTGAATTCTATACAAAACAGGTGAAAAGTGAAGTTCTTTTAAGTAGGGGCTAATTGATGTCCATTTATTTTTACCATTCAGCTTGAAAATAGATCTTACAGCATTATTTTGGATCTTCTGAAGTTTTGTTAAAGTATTTTTCAGTGACAACTGAATATGATGAGTTACAATAGCCTATAACAGATAAAATATTTGAATGGACAAGTTGCACTTCGAGGTCGTGAGTAAGTCTTGAGCCAATTCGTTTTAAATTTCTAAGATTCAAATAGCAAATTTGAGAGATATGGTTTATTAGATCCTCCATGGAGAGTCTATGGTCAAAGTAGAATCCCAGCTTTTTAGTAGCAAGAACAGGACTGACTGAAAGTTCAGATGCAGTCTCACTGATATCAAGTGTCTGTATTGGGCTGGCATAGTTACCAATATCAATGAATTCAGTTTTTTCATCATTAAGCTTCAGAAAATTATTAGTCATCCAGCATTTTATTTCACAGAAACGATTCCTTATGACTTCTAGATTGGGTTTATCACTATGAACATCAAATGAGAAGTATATTTGAGTATCATCTGCATAGAGATGAACAGAAAGACCATGTTTATATATATGTTTATATATATATATATTGATTTCATCGATATCTTTCAAGTTTTGTATAGAGAATGAATAGAAGTGGACCCAAAATTGAACCTTGAGGTACCCCAATTTCCAACATGTGTTCAGATGAAGTAGCATTCTTAACATTGACCTTGAACTTTTTACCAGAGAGATATGATTTGAATTTTGAACCATTGCAGTGCTTTTCCATTGATCAAACAGCGCAATTGAAGTTAACAAATAATGATTTAGCAAATATGATCGGCAAAGCAAAACATGATTGGAAATGCTGGTATGACTGTATGTTTAATTGCGTCTTCTTACAGGCAATTATATAATTACACGCGAGTGTCTAAGTGCATAATTGAGTAATTGGTATTGTCCTAACTTGAGAGCGTTACACCTCCGCCACGCCTCCTCCCTCACAGACCTGGCCTTCAACCACATCGCAGAGAACCTACCTCATCTAACTACCCTTTGTGTGGAAGGTACAACCTCATTACAGCCTGATTAAAACCTAATAACAACCACATGAAAACCTCATTAAAACCTTATTAAAACCTCATGTCTTTTGTAGACGATGTGTTTGTTCTGATTTAGGAAATGAGATTCTGAAACTTCCGATCGCACAGCGCCATATACGCACGTGGATATACTGTTACATCACGCACGTACAAGTGGCGGTTTTGTGGAAATTTTAGTGCCCGATCTCAGGAGTGGCGACATCTCTATATCTCCTCTTATCTCCTTTTCTAAGCCTTGTAAACTTTATCTCCTTGCCAGGAAACCACAACATCACGGGTTCCAGTATCAAGCTGGTGGGTCGTGGGTGTCCTGACTTAGTCCACCTCTTCATCATCGACTGCATCAGAATGTGTGACATCGGACTCAAGGTAGGATTTCATCTGATAATAAGCTCTTATTTAGACCCCAGCTGATCGTTACATGACGATTAGTTTAAACCCTTTCACTTCATGACGCGTCACTTGTTGCAGCTATCAATCAGACTACTCAACAATTCCAGACTACTCAACAATACCAGACTACTCAACAATTCCAGACTTCTCAACAATTCCAGACTGCTCAACAATACCAGACTACTCAACAATACCAGACTTCTCAACAATTCCAGACTACTCAACAATTCCAGACTACTCAACAATTCTAGACTACTCAACAATTCCAGACTTCTCAACAATTCCAGACTACTCAACAATTCCAGACTACTCAACAATTGTATTGATACCTTTGATAACTATAACATTGAGAGTTTTAATTTCAAGGAATTTTCAAATATAATTTGTAACAAATGCATTGTTATTCAAATCATACATACTGAAAAGCATGTTAATGGGTGCTAGGTGATGCGGTGATAAGATGAGCATATGACGAAAAGTCAGGTCAAACTTTTTGATATATAAATTCTAATATTGAATGAAACTGTAGTCAGCACTCGGTAAGACATTCAACATGATAAATTCTACCAAAAATAAGTCCGAAAATTTGTTCAAACAAGAATCAGTAAGAAGATTAACTATAGTACAGCGTCAAAAAATTTTCAGTGTTACATGCGTAAATGCAATACTTTAACTAAGTATTAGAGCTCTCGTGAAAAATAGCACATGGAGTGGAAATAGAAATGTGATAATTTCAAGAGAATTTCCCATACAATTACTTCTCTGAGTGCTGCTGGGTAAAGGTACTTCACTCGTCACAGGGTGCAATGATTCACAGGGAAGTAGTCTCACAAGCTTGTTACCACAGGATATCGTCTGGGTCTGGGAATAGTTGAGTTCTGGCACTCCATAACCAGGCTGACACACGATAATCACTGTCTCATTCTTCCTGAAATAGGGCACATTGTTAGGATTATTTGCGATGGTGCCCCACTTTGACAAATCCTTAGTTTCGCATATCAACTCTTTCTTGCGGTTGTAGCGATTGTATGGCTTGACAATCCGTAGGTCCGTGAACATTTCAACTTCAACGGGATACGCTACGGTCATGAAATCCGTTGTAAGTCCTCTGAAATAATAATGTCCGTTTTTGTACTGTAATCTCTGCATGCTGTAACTTTGTCTGCTGCTATTCCTCAAGATGAGGTAGGATTGATTTAGTATTTCAAGGTCCAAGTCGTGTATTGTGGAGACTAAAGTAGGACTTAATGCACATTCGTCACCGGGCCTTGTAGGCGAAGAGTAACGGCCAATGACACGGTTAACTGCAGTGATTGGAAAGAAGCGGGCGACATTTTCCTCTTCCCCAAATCGGATCTGAAGTTCTTGTCTTATTTGCCACGTATGAAACCGGTTGTTGTTCACTACAGACTCCGAGCAATCTGCCCACGTAAGAATGGGAAAGGTTCTAGAGCCACGCTGTCGAAAGCATTGTGTCATAGCTAAACACCGTGACCAGTTGGTCCTGTCGGTGATGAGAACTGGTTGCGACAAACGATATCCTTTATAAGGATAAGTGTAAGGGAAGAGATCACTTAGCTCTTCAGGCCATTCTAAACACTGTCTTCTGAAGCTAATTGTGTCTAGGTCGTCCATGGGCTCTTCAGCTTTGCTCGGGTCGTCCATGGGCTCTTCAGCTTTGCTCGGGTCGTCCATGGGCTCTTTAGCTTTGCTCGGGTTGTCCATGGGCTCTTTAGCTTTTCTCGGGTTGTCCGTAGGCTCTTTAGCTTTTTTCGGGTTGTCCGTAGGATCTTCAGCTTTGCTCGGGTCGTCCATGGGCTCTTCAGCTTTGCTGGGGTTGTCCGTAGGTACTTCAGCTTTTCCCTCAAAGTGTTCCTTGTTCAGTAAAATGCAGTCCTTAGTTGCAAAGTTGTAGGAAAACGCTTTACAATCCCAGGAGTAATAGAGGCAGTAATCGAAACACTCGCTGATGTACGATGTATTGATACGTCTTATCAGATAAGCAGTGTCTATTGGTAGTGGGATTGAGAAATTACAGTGGATCTTGCTGAGAATCTGTTGAATGAGTTCTTCCGGCGGTCTTTGGGAAAGGTCTTCATTTGGATAAGATGGGAATTTGAGGGTTTCACGTTCTTGATACAACCACCAGGTTGTATTACCAGAAATTTGGTGTGAATCACTGTTTTGGACTCCACCAGAGTTTGAGGCATTGATACCACCAGTGTTCGAGACGTTGACAACACTGGTGTTTGAAGCATGGACAACAGCAGTGTTTGAGACATTGACACCACCAGTTTTTGAGGCATTGACACCACCAGTGTTTGAGGCATTTGAATCACCCGATTTTGAGGCGTCGTGATCAAGGGCAGAAAGGTTCCTTTCACTTCCAACATCGAGGCTTTTGATACTCTCTGCATTGCTGGGTGTATTTGTTTCAATTCCTGTCTCTCTTGACAAAATGGGAGACGATTTGTTCCAGGCAGCAAAGCTCAAGCGCATACAGAAAGAGATTGTCAGAATGAAGATATTCATTGTTTCGTGCACCAAATCTCAAGCTGGTAACTTTGAACTGACCAAAAACCACAACTCACATCAACTGCAGAAAGAAAGTGAATCTAGCTTTCGATTTGCCGATGCGAGTACTTAATTTCGGTCATTATTTATCAACTGGTCTAACAAATGAGTAGCGCACAGCCTTTTGTTATTATTAAAATGGGTCGTTTCGATTTCAATGCTGTCGTAATAATTAGATAATTGTTAATGGGGTTCAGATTGCTTGTGATAACCAGAAAAATAAGCTTGAGGTTCTGCATAAACCCTTAAATCATATTTTCCGCGAATTTCAAGAACTTAAGAGAAATTTGCGAGACTTAATCTTGTCCACGGTGCTAACTGCTTATCGTATAGTAATTAGGTACTCCGGTTTTATGAGCGAGTATAGCAGGAGTCCCACGACAGTCCTGCGCAGGATTCGCGTGGTGCCGCCACAATTTCCAGGGTTTCTCTGGAACAATACCCCCCCGTTTCTGTCTGACTTGCTACCCCTCATACTCATACTTCCTTTCAGGGTTTCTCGAAGTGATATCCCCGCGACTCGATAATTAATTTGCAGCGCACCCTGTGTTTCTCCTTGACTACTTATACACTAAAACCCTAATAATTTCAGGGTTTCTCCGGAACCCGCGGACTCCGGGTGATAAACCTGGCGGACTGCATCCGGATTAGCGATCACGGAGTGCGGAACGTGGTAGACGGACCCTCGGGACCTCACCTCCGGGAACTCAACCTGACGAACTGCCTGAGGGTCGGGGACACCACCCTCTTCAGGATAGCACAGAGATGAGGAAAGTCTTTCTGTTTTGGATAAATTTGAAGGTGTGCTAAACATTCTGACTCTAGAGACTTAGCAACACCCCATACGATAAGGAAAAACACTATCCGCTAGCAGTGAAACGGATAATGGGGCAGGTTGATTTGAAAGAACATGTTATAGATTCTTAGATTGAACTATGCATATGATATTAATTAACTCTGTTGATGACATTCATTAGCACATTGGAAAACAGTGCCTTAAAAAACATTCCTCGTCCTTATTGCTTATAACGTATTGTGTTTCAGATGTCAGAACTTGGCGTATGTTAGGTTCTGCTACAGCGAGTTTGTTACTGATGCTGGGGTGGAGCTGCTGGGAAACATGCAGGCTCTGAGATCCCTCGACTTGTCAGGTAGAGCTAATGAGCTATTGGTGTTTTTCTTATTGGGAACATGAATGTGAGATTGTAATCACTTATCGACAAATGAAAGCAGAAATTGTAATTTTTGTCTAATTTATTAGACTTTGTAATCCCTCGACTTGTCAGGTAATGCAAGCACGTGATGATATACAATGATCATATTAAGATTAAGATTGCTAAACACGACCCTCCAAATTTCCGAGAGTCGTGCGCTAAGGATGGGTGGGTTACTTGATCATTGTCAAACATATATCTCCAAATGAAGGATTGGCAATATTATCCCCTGATGGAGCATTGAAATAACGCGTCTTTTACCAGGATGTGCGGTGGGGGACGCAGGCCTCGCTTCCCTCGGCAACAACCCCAACTTCAGAAACATATCCCTCTCGGAGTGCAACCAAATTACTGATGTGGGCATCCAGAAAATGTGCTCCAAGTTAGTAGCAGTGCGCCCTCTGTGACTCTTATTACTTTACCGATCAGTTATTGTATCGAAAAAGCTTTGGCACTGAAGTTTTCTTATGACCGTGAAGGGAAGACTTTTTCTAATCTTTTAAGGCTTTCCTTATATCATTTCTATGAAAGTATAAAAAATATCGCTACAAAATATCAGTACAACTACTGATCGCTCTCGCATAGACCCTGCAAATTATGAGTTCGTCAGGACTCAGGTTTTGGGGATGTTCACTGACCATGACATCCCTCTTCAGGTTGTTGCTTCTGGAGACCCTGGATATTTCCTACTGTGTCAATGTCACTGACTACGCTACGAAATTCCTTGCATTTTCCTGCCGTGAGCTCGTCCGACTTAACATTGCTGGCTGCTCACAGGTTTGTTAGTTCAGAGAAGTTAATGAGAATCGATTTGTTTTCTCAACTTTTTGATCACGATGGGCATCCACGAAATTAAAATTCCACAAAGGGGCCATCCATAAAGGACGTCCACAAAATTTCGGTCATTCTAGACCCCTCCCTCCCCTTGTCTGCAAACGTCCGCATTCCAGAAAACCCTTCCCGATTTTCCACTGGACTAACATCCCCTCCCTCAGTTAACAGACACGAGTATATCCTACATCTCGGGAGGGTGTCACTACCTCTCCCACCTCAACATGTCCAACCTACCCAGCATGACAGACAAAGCTCTCCGCTTCTTGCGTCGAGGCTGCCGACTCCTCCAACGTCTCAACGTGACCCTCTGCAGGTGGACTATATTACAATGACAGTTCGAACTGCAGTTTGCGCTTCTAGATCTTTCGTGGTAACTGCTCCCACATTCATTTTCCAAATTCCATAACTGCCCAATTCCCTGACTGCCTCGTTCCCTAATTCCCTTAACTTCCTTATTGATATTCTGCAAAGCGGTTCGGGTTACTAATACTTACCCAGCCATCCTGCGGGTTGAGACGGACGGATGTGTAGTATAAGTAACTGCTCCCCAATTCTCCCATTCCCTACTTCCCTCATTCCCTAACTCAAACTGCCCCATTCCCTTTTTCCCTCATCTCCTTTATCCCACATTCTCTGATTCCTTATTATTCTGCAGTGCGATAACCTACCCGGCTATACTGCGAGTAGAGACGGAAGGGTGTGTGGTGAGTCACAGCATTGATATCAAGCAGATGAAACTGGGTCCTATCCTGCCCCTCTCCCAGACCCACAGGAGACCGATGAGTGTGGGCTACGGGATATTCCCAATCCCCAACCAGGTGTGAAGTCCTGGGGGTGGGGAACTGTGATTGTGAACATGATCAGTGGTTGAATTGACTATTTCTGATAGTCCCTCGTGAGAATTACGAGCTGGCGTAGTAGCATCAGTAAATTGTTGAACATCCTCATCTTCTATGATATAATTATATTCATCTTTTATCATTTAACAAATTCAAACTGATTTATTTCATTTAACACCTTATGTATGAAGCAATTGTGCGTCGATAAACTCAATTCACTATGAAAACAATATTTCATCGCGAGCACAATATACATCAATTTCAAATGTTTTTGGCAATTCGATTTCGTGTATCAAAGGAATTTGAAAGACTCTGAAAGTAGCAGGTCACGATTAAAATCTCTGTTATCAGCTTTATTTGATGATATTTAAATTCGTTATTTGTTATGCTTTTTTCAATTTCATATTCAGAGAGCATGATGAAAAATGGAATGGGAAATTACTGCTTAAAGACTATCAATTTTACCGTGGCGTCTCGACCTTTTAAAGCGCGGCATATGACGCCGCGCTTGGATGCTTTTTTTTAAATTAATGGGCGTTGCATTGAAAGTACTTTGCGCGCAGCAAAAGAGCACCCAAGCGCGGCCCGGCGTAACTGGCCAGTCAGAAGAAATAGACGGGGCAACGTCCGTCGAAATACGCCGCGCCTTAATAGGTCGAGACACCTTGGTTATACTTATAGAATGGGAAATTAATTTTCTAAGTCCCACTTTTATCACTACCAGTGAATTCACCTTGACCTACAAGTTGAATTGAAGTTATTCGTGAAAATACTGTCATGGATATCATATTCATAGTTATTTAATTTCAATGACCGGGGTTTAAATTTAATGCACCATAATCAACAGTATCAAGTTGTAATTACAAAGATAGCAATAATTTTTCGATATGCAGGCAAAATAAATTGTTATTTCATAAATATAATATTGTGCGAATGTACGATTTAAATTTATTCTGATTTATGAGTCTACGACAAAATTAGATTATAGGATTGAATTGCAAGTGCCTCAGCTACTTTAAATTCAAGTTTTATATCTTTCGATTATGATTCAAATTTAAAATTAAAAGTGTAAAAGTTTGAAGAGCTATGCTGAGTAGTGAGTGCTTACTTTTAGTTAATTCTTTTATTTGCAACATTAAATTTCTCATTATTATAATTGTAGTCGACTCTGTATATACTATTACGATTTACATAAATTGTTGTCTCAATTGCTAAAATCATATCAACGTCAAACCATGCGCATTTAAATGCAATAAATACAGGTACATTGTTTATTTAATTCCAATGACGACAGCAGTGTGATGCCGTTACAGCAGTGCGACACTGTAACAGCAGCGTTACGCTGCTGTAACAGCTATATGCTGCTGTAACAGCTATATGCTGCTGTAACAGCTATATGCTGCTGTAACAGCGATATGCTGCTGTAACAGCGTTATACTGCTGTAACAGCGTTATACTGCTGTAACAGCGTTATACTGCTGTAACAGCGATATGCTGCTGTAACAGCGTTACGCTGCTGTATAAACAGCGTTACGCTGCTGTATAAACAGCGTTACACTGCTGTAACAGCGTTACGCTGCTGTATAAACAGCGTTACGCTGCTGTATAAACAGCGTTACGCTGCTGTAACAGCGTTACGCTGCTGTAACAGCGTTACGCTGCTGTAACAGCGTTACGCTGCTGTAACAGCGTTACGCTGCTGTAACAGCGTTACGCTGCTGTAACAGCGTTACGCTGCTGTAACAGCGTTACGCTGCTGTAACAGCGTTACGCTCGGTAACAGCGTTACGCTGCTGTAACAGCGTTACGCTGCTGTAACAGCGTTACGCTGCTGTAACAGCGTTACGCTGCTGTAACAGCGTTACGCTGCTGTATAAACAGCGTGACGCTGCTGTAACGGCGTTACGCTGCTGTAACAGCGTTACGCTGCTGTAACAGCGTTACGCTGCTGTAACAGCGTTACGCTGCTGTAACAGCGTTACGCTGCTGTAACAGCGTTACGCTGCTGTAACAGCGTTACGCTGCTGTAACAGCGTTACGCTGCTGTAACAGCGTTACGCTGCTGTAACAGCGTTGCGCTGCTGTAACAGCGTTGCGCTGCTGTAACAGCGTTGCGCTGCTGTAACAGCGTTACGCTGCTGTAACAGCGTTGCGCTGCTGTAACAGCGTAACGCTGCTGTAACAGCGTTGCGCTGCTGTAACAGCGTTGCGCTGCTGTAACAGCGTTGCGCTGCTGTAACAGCGTTACGCTGCTGTAACAGCGTTGCGCTGCTGTTACAGAGTTACGCTGCTGTAACAGCCTTACGCTGCTGTAACAACGTTACGCTGCTGTAACAACGTTACGCTGCTGTAACAGCGTTACGCTGCTGTAACAGCGTTACTATGCTGTAACAACGTTACGCTGCTGTAACAGCGTTATTTTTGCTGTAAGTGTAACATGTAACAGCGTCACGCTGCTGTAACAGCATCACGCTGCTGTAACAGCGTTGCGCTGCTGTTACAGAGTTACGCTGCTGTAACAGCCTTACGCTGCTGTAACAACGTTACGCTGCTGTAACAACGTTACGCTGCTGTAACAGCGTTACGCTGCTGTAACAGCGTTACGCTGCTGTAACAGCGTTACTATGCTGTAACAACGTTACGCTGCTGTAACAGCGTTATTTTTGCTGTAAGTGTAACATGTAACAGCGTCACGCTGCTGTAACAGCATCACGCTGCTGTAACAGCGTTGCGCTTCGAAGAATATGTGCAGCACTTGCGCGCGCAAAACAGGCTCTGATCCTAGTCCTACAATTACAACGTTGGACAATTTCACGGTCACTCGGCATTGCATCGGAAATGTAATCGGATGCGAGATGTCCCTTGGAATTTGATGTTCACGCTGCAGAAAAACGCATTTTTAAGAACTTAAACATAAAAAAGGTTTTTATAATCACAAGGTAACGATGAAAATGTAAGATATTAATCAAACTAGGTGCAAATTTAATCTATTAGTATTATAAATAATATTTCAAACTTGAAATCGTTAACTAAATAATAAACCCTTCAATAACTATTAGAAGTAAGAGTAAGACAATTCAAGTAAAATTAAAAGCTGATAGTAATAAGCCCGTATCAAGATAAGTACTCACTATATTACTTGGTCCACAAAAGGCCAAAAAAATATAGAAGAAATAATTTTACAATAATTGATATAAATTAACATATCATCTGATCTGCAATTAATATCTAAATGCTAAGTAGACCTAGTCGTTATACCATAGTTTAAGTTAATGATCGTTTTCAATTTTGCCATTTCTTAAAAATCAATAAGTCCCCTTGATGGATTTTTCCCATCCTTAGCGCCCAACACTCGGACATTTGGAGTGATGAAGGGTAGCATAAAATCCTACAATAAGTCCCTCAGTACTCTATCTCCCCAGTGATTGAGTAGAGAGCAAGCCTCGCTTCTTTGCTCATGGGCCCTGAGCCCCGGGCTCGTTCTCGGAGTAGTCTCACCACTCTTCTGTCTCCGATATTCAGCTCCTTCACTGCTCGCATTACCTGCAAAATGTAAAGGGTTTTATTGGTCGAGTAATAGAATGGAGTGCGGGAGGGCCGAAGGCACGAAATACGGAAATTTTAAGAGAGAAGGTTAGAGTTTCGCGATAAAAAGAAAGAATTCTGACGAATATGAAGGGGTCTCTGTCTAGTTCCGCTAGGTATATTACCTGAATTCTAACGAATATGGAGGAGTCTAGCTCCAGTATTTAATCTAGGAATCTAGTACCTGAATTCTAACGAATATGGAGGAGTCTAGCTCCAGGATGTCCAGTAGTTGGTTGAGGAGACTCTTCCCTTTGATCCCGAGAATGGACAGGGACATGACGCCCTGAGCTCTAACATCCTCGTTTACATCGTCCAACTTCCTGCGAAAATTTCAGGGATTAACTCAGATCAAAACCATTCCTCGAAAACTTTGTGGAAATGATAAATTACACTGCGAATCACAGAAACCCAAACTTCAGCACAATTAAATTTCCACGCTACATATCTGTTGGGAAATAACATAGCCTCTTTTTTGAGGTCCTAATTCTGTCCATTTTGTGCCTGAAATCTGAGCTTATTTTGTGAAAAATATCCTTGACTATTGAGTTCGTTTCACCATCTAGCTGACCTCATGAGCAAAGTGACAGGGCCCCTCACCTTAGTCCTTCCTCAGAACCAAATACACCCATAAAAGTATAAAGATGTAATACACCTATAAGGATACCTAGCATCCTCCATCACGTGGCGTCTATACTCCGCGCGCGAGAAATAGGCGGGTAGGATGACGTCATTATCATAGCTCAATGTTGTGAGTTGAAGACGTAGAACCGCCTATTTCTAATTCTCGTGTGCGGAGTTTAATGTCTATACATCGCTTCTTTGGAATTGGCGCGCGGTGCTCGGTCAATCCACTGCCTCTCATGTGATCTCCTTTGTGTACGATACCAAATGGAGCCACCCCACGGTTCAATTTGTCGTTAGCAACGTCATATTCAACCGTTTGATCGGTTTATTTGGTATCATGCCTGTGGTGGTGCCGCTACAAGGAGACGAGTAACAGGGGACTAATAATTAGCCACCCCCCCTCTCACACGATGGAGCTCAAGATCCTCTCCTGGTGTTTACAGGGCAACGCACAGGGCAGTGCCCAGGGCAGAGTATAGCCCAGGGCAGCGCATAGAGCAGCGCATTAGGAAGCGCATAGGTCAGCGCACAGGATGCGGTATTATGATGTGAATATACATAATATTAGGTCACTTACTTCCATTTTCACTGAGCAGTTCACTAAGATACCTGCCTCCTATAATCGTGTAATAGAAGGCAGGAACCAGTAGCAGGTCACTAACTACTACGATTCCTGGAATATTAGTGACCTGCTCAATGAAAATGAAAGTAAGTGTAATATATGTGTATTCACATGACTTGAACAGTGAACACCAATATATGAGGTTGTTAGCTGACACGTGTTGGCCTTATTCGCTTTCACTGATCGGAACCGGTAGACTCACAACCTGCTTATAATTACAAGGGATTGAATAGCTCGTATATATTGTATGCTTTCACTTTCACTGTGGGTCACAAGTGAATTTGTGGTTCCCTTGTTTATATTTTAAGACGTATCTTGGCCATATAGTCTTTTCAATTTTGTGTCCAATCCAGCAAAAATAAAGTTTGAGTGGTTACCCGACGTAGTCGAGAGGAGAATTATCAATCGATTGTATAACTCAGATAACTCCCAGAGCCCAGGCTTCTTTATTGAAGAAACGTCCATTATAGGCAAAATGGGCGTGGCCAAATCATGGGCACCAAAAGTACTCAAGGATTCAAAACCGAAAATTGAACGAAAAAGATAGCCTACTGGGTTGACCTTTTGTGTCATACATTATCTGAATTTGCGGTGGTAATGGAGCCCCTGTTAATGATAAAAAGTCATCAGCCCAGATAGCTAAACCAGCTAAACGTTTTTAATTTCCTCATGAGGCAGATAAGCTCAGATATAGCTACACAGGGACACCAGCTGCAAGAAGTCCGTCAAACCCCAGCATAGCTGCTGCGAGGCATAAATGGGGGTTGGGGACTGTGGATGGGAACGAACCAGATATGAGAGTGCAATACAGAGTAGGTTGTACAATACCAACATTTCTCATGAGGTGATCAATGAGTTATTTCTTAAGATGCTAAAATGTGATGATTGAGTGGCGATTGAGTAGTCCATGAGACTGAGAACTTAGGTCAGATTTCCCACTATGAGGTAGAAAATTTAGGCATGTGCAATGTGATGAAGTTTCACCCCTTATTAAATGAATTCAATGCCAACAAATAAACTTTTTCCTTATCATGTAGTGGACAATTTCATATAAAAAATGCCCCGGTTTGTCCCGCAACGTCCCACTTTGTCCCGCTCCAAAAAATATCCCGCTCCAAGATTTGGGTGAGCAAATGGGACAATTTCAAGCGGGACCAGTTTTTGCCCCCCAAGATTTGAGTGAGCACGAGTAATTTGGTGTTCTTGAATCTTTCAAATGGCATATGCTAATCGTCTTCAGCCTTTTCTTGAGTGGCAAGATTTTGAATTATTCAAGTGTGCTCCGTTTAGACACCAATGTGGGTGCACGTGCAAGCACATCGAGGTTTTTGTCTGGAATTCTCGCAGACCCATCCCTCCTTGAGTAGTAGTAACACGTGCAAGCATCATCACCAATCTCTTGCGGTAGTTGACTAATGGCTATGCCTCATTGTGTAGACTCCCCAAGTACTCAAACTGTACATTGTTTAGACCTGCCTACTCAATTATTACTAGCCCCTCACACAATCAAACCAATTATAACCAGCTCGGCCTCCCCGATGATACTAAAAAACCACCCGAAACGACCCAACACAGGCCACAGCCCGAACCGACCGTAT
The DNA here is from genome assembly GCA_011033025.1 of Beroe forskalii. Lineage (NCBI taxonomy): Eukaryota > Metazoa > Ctenophora > Nuda > Beroida > Beroidae > Beroe > Beroe forskalii. The sequence goes on from WFMF01000153.1 coordinate 148,552, forward strand.
TTTCTCTTGAAACGACCGAAACCACCCAAACCATCGGAACCAACCCAAAACTACCCGAACCTAACAGAAAATTATACTTTGGGCGAATTCGGATGGTCCCACACTCCCACGTTTTTCGGTGTTTTCGAGTGGGTTTTGGGCCGTTCAGCCTGAAACCAGCCCGAATCCAGCCAGAAACGAGGTAAATTCTAAGTAAAATTTGGAAACACCCGAAATTACCCAAAGCAAGCGGGACCACTCAAACCCACCCAACGTTGTTTTGGAATAGTTTTGGGTGGTTTGGGGTTGGTTCAGGTGGATTCAGGTTGGTTTCGGGATGCTTCAAGCCAAATGCGGTGGGTTTGGTCAGGGGCGTAGCCAGATTCTTCATAAGGAAACGGCAAGTTACATTCGAAACCTGTTGAACGGGTTACTTTGCTTGGCTCAAAGCTCTCATTATAACAAAATGAAGAAAAGTTTCATATTGTCTGTCCATAAAGGGGGAGGCAGCCGCCTCCCTCCTAACAATGAGTATGCCTCGGGGTTTAGGGTAGTTTGGGGGTGGTTTGGGGGCCTGAGGGTGGTTTGGGGGCCTGGGGTGGTTTGGAGGTTAGTTTGGGGTGGTTCCTGGTTTTAGCACAGACTCCCTCTCCCGCGCAGTATGACGTAAATCAACAGAACAATGCGATATCCTTAGTTATAGGCGTCTTGTCACGTGACATACGCTTTACAATAACTAAAGACGAGTACTGAGTAGGTCCTACTCAAACGAAGTGTACTGGCTATATAGCTATCACTTTCACTTTGCCGTATTGTGTAACGTATACCGGATACCTCTGACGCCGCACAGTAAGTTATGCCGCGAAGCAGCAGCCTTTATCAGGGGGCTGGCAACTCCCGTCAGCGGCCTGAGAGCAAGTCCGAAATTCGAGGGCCAAAGGACCCGGAGGGTCAGAGGGTATGTGTCCCATATAACTCTGGCTTAGTGACGTCACAGACCAAAACCTCAATCTTTTTGCATCCTAAACCAAACTATTGCCCTTACCATAAACCTAACCTTATTGCTTACCCTAAACCAAACAAATCCTGAGACCTGGCCCTAATCCAGATCCCACCTAAACCTTGAAGCGCTAGGTGCGCTCAAATGTAATTTTCTGAGTGATGTCATTATCATAGATAATGGAGGCTCTGATCGAATAATATGTCAAGAGAAATAGCCGATCAGAGGGTGAGCATTGGACGGCGAACTTAACGGCGAAATTAACATAACAGTAGACGAGTATCTGAGCATCGGAAGCGAGTTTCGGAACTTTGCTTGCCAGCCCCCACCTATTTCTAATCCGAAACCATGCAAAACAAGCGGAACCACCCGAACCCACCAAAAGTATTAATTTTTGATGAGTTCGGGTTGATTCGGGTTGATTTAAGTTGGTTTCGGGTCGTTTCAAGCCAAATGCGGTGGATTCAGTAAGGGCCAGGGGCGTAGCCAGATACTTGAAAAAGGCGACGGCAAGTATTACATTCAAAACCTGTTGAATATGCCTCACTTTGCTTGGCTGAGATTTCACATCTTCAAAAATAAACGAAATATTCATACTCTCCAAAAAGGGGGAGGCAGCCGCCTATGTCGCCTTACCCCTAACTACGCCTTGGGGCATCGGGTGATCGTTTCACTTTCGGGGATGGTTGGACTGCGTTTAGCATCCCCTTCCCGCGCAGTCCTCCAAATTACGAATATCAACAGAACATGTTCGTTAGTGTTATAGAGTAATAGAAAGGTACTGGTCACTTGATTGTCACGTGTGTAAAGCGTATACGCATTACAATAACTAAAGATGAGTAGTGAGTATATATAAGGTCCTATATAACTCAGACTATAACGCTATCACTCTCACTTTGCAAAGCAAAGTGAAAGTGATTCACTTTCACTTTGCCGTAGGTATATTCCCCAGCTCGTTTATACGACGCGTAAGAGAAATAGGCGGTTCAGCTTCATCAACGCACTACATTGAGCTATGATAATGACGTCATCGTACCAGCCTATTTCTCGTGCGCGGCGTTTAATCACTTCTACAGAATATTAGATCACGAGGTTATGAAATGGCGGCCGATCTTCGTCTCCGAGTCATAGAGCGGATTCCAATAACCCTAATCGAGGGTTTATATTGTTTACTGTGTAACCAATGACAACTGACATGTGTAACCAATGACAACTGACATGTGGGAAATATAGTATACGCAGATAGGTAATTAAATCGTTTTGTATACTGCTGTGGTTTGGGAGGGCTGATCACGTGGCGTCAACTCACGTGGCACTGTTTGTTCGGAGCTTCAGCGTGGCTCGCGTGATAATCTCCCTCCATCCTCAGAACATATTTAAATCCCAGCTTCTGTATTGTACAAACACCATTTCACAAAGATCCCTTTCCTTTTGAGTGTCCATGATCGCGTTTTGACACATTCAACACATTTTGAATTTTATTGAGTTTCCAGATTTTATAGTTTTATGTTTTCTTTCCCTTTTCATTTTTGCATCATCTTACAACTGAATTTATCCTACTACTGCCTCAAGGAATAACTATTAACTATGGCGGTGGCAATTGGATTGTCCAAATTCTCTGATTTTCCATGAGAGGAAACCCCAAATACCTAGTCTAGGAAACGTTCGGTTAACCGAACCGAAACCGAAATACCCTCTACCGGTTAACCAGATCTTTTTAGCCAACCGTAACCGGATTTATTGTTGAGGATTAGAAATCATGGCTCGTTTCTCAGTTCTGACTCAAGGTTTGGTCCTGCTCTTGGCCGTGTCTTCAACGCTCGCTCAGAGCAAGTGCATAGTTGGCGATGATGGTACTGCGGATGGTACTGTATGTACCGAGGAAGTGTGCAGTCAGGTAACAACAACTCCCTGATACAATCTAATTTGATATTTTGTGATAAGATGCATTTAGCTTACATATTCGTTGGGAAAATTAGGTAAATTTGAAAATATTTTAGCTGCTATTATCTGCAAAGGTTCATTACAGTTATGTATAAGAATGAACACTGATACGTTAAATGTAGGCTACCTAGAATAAATTAATTAAGGAATAAATAAACAATTCATTAAAATCTTTATTAGAATCTTTATAAACCTCTTCCATGAAATATATACCAGATTTGAGTACAAGACAAAATAATTTAAACACGAAGACAAACATCTAGGAAATCACACGAAAAATTTCACCTATACCTATACCAATTTCGTGTTACAATAGCAGTCTTTTGAACCTGTTTACCTATTTACTATTTACCTCTACCTGATCCCGAGAAGTTTTGTAAAACTATAATAAAGTTTCTCTAAATTTAAGGATTTCCTAAATAAAGGACCTCCTGGTTTCGTTAATGAAATTTGTTTGATTTATCGGGATTATTTGAAACAGAGATATGGAGGTTGTGTGTCATGTTTAGAGATTTAATAGACGAAGAAGAGCAGCCGGTCACTCTAAATTTGTTTTACCATGTGATCTCACACCCTGCTTTTCGTTCCATTAGAAGTAAATTTCTTAGTTTTGATTTTATGACAGTTGCTGATGTGGAAAAATCGGAATTTTTTGCAGAACCAGGTACCACAATCCCACTCATATTTGCTGTACATGACTCAAACAAGTGTTTTGAATATTGATTCCAAAGCTTGCAAGCACTGAACACAAAGCTCTGAATACCGATGTCGTGGTTGACAGTCGGCAGCAATAAAGAAATTTTACTACTTTGTTTGCCGAAATTCATCAATTCGGCAATTGGGAAAGGGGATTTATATTTTAGAACTTTGAAAATTTCGAGTAGTGTGAGATACTTATACAATACATATTTCTCAAATTCAAGAGCCCATTTGCATTGAATGATGGCTTATTGGCTTGGTGTGTTCAAGGATGAAGTTTTTTGGAGCCATGTGTTCAGAATATGTTCTTGCTCTAGCACATGTTAAATAGTATTCTTGGTGGTCAAAAGTCAATTCATTGCCAAAAAGGAGTCGTACACATATTTTTTTATAGATTCGTCCGGGTTATTGCGTGAGGATTTAGCCAGCGGGAGGGGATAAAAAATAGAGCGATAGACACGCTGGCATAATCCCTATATCTATCAAATACATTCACTGTCTCTATCACATAGTTTCAGTGTATTGTACTCCTTTCAAACAACACGCACTCTTACTATTGCAGAGGTTTGCACTTTTTACGAGTTATTAAACTGAATTATGCACCGTAATTACTCGTTAAAAAGGGGATAATTTCAAACACAAGGAAATGTTTTAATTTATGATATGAAGGTACAATTGGGTTGACCGTGCGAAATAAATTATTACGCACACCATAATAAATTATTATGACCTATAACAGTGCGTAATAAATCCTGATTTTGGCACTTCAGTGCGTAATAATTTATTGCGCACGGTACTCTGGTGCCTATAGGGTTTTTGAATACATAGCAAAAACATGCCTGGAAGGTGCATAATGTGCTTTTTGTTTTCGAAATACGGTCTTTAGCAGTTTTGTGGCCAGTTTTTTCATTTGACTTGCAATCATTAAGTATGTCATTAAGTATGTCAGACACTGAAAACCTTCCCATTTCTGATGAAGTGACGCTTGTCCTTGTCAACATCCGTTAACCGCTCGACCTCGTTGATCCCTCTGCTCCGGTGAACGGTGCGGATTCACGTACACCCTCTTGTACTTCTCCAGGTGACTGAGTCTCCTCCCCTCGATATTAATTATTGGAGGGCCGGTTAAAGTGTTTCATTTTTTGTACATCGGCAGATACCATAGATTTTTGTACATAGGTACTTAGGTAGGGACCAATAAGGTATTTGACGGGATGATCCCGACTTTTCACCTCACGACATTTGACCTTACAGCGTCTTGATCCTATAACGCATTACTCGAACCTTACCAGTTACCAGTCACCCAACGCCCAGACCCTTACCTTTGCCAAGAGGTGAAATATTGCCAGATCAAAGGTTTCGTTAGGTGAATTGTCCTGAGGTGAAAAGTTCGTTCTTTGGTGTCAAAGGTGGCTAATAGAAAAATGTTAGAATGAAAATTAAAAATTTGCAAATAAAAAGTAAAATCTGAGTAAAATAATATCAAAAGAAAAAAAAATCAAAATTAAAATCAAAATTAATCAAATGAAAGCTAAAACAAACTGAAACTTGAAAGTAAAATTAGAGCAATTTCAAAGTAAACTCATATAGCATAATAGCAAAATTAGCATAAATCAAAGAATAAAATCAAGTTTCCGCCTCAGCCGATGTTTACGGAGTACACTGGATATGCTACTGGTGTAACGTACAAATGTGGCGCCTGTGCTGGTGAAACCAAGGATTCGACCTGCAAAGAATGCGACGCTACAACAAGTATGTATAATTGGGAATTATAGAATTGAAAAAAATTTTAATCGCTGAGACCGGTATCTATAAATTTTAATCATTGCCACGCCGCGCTCTATTTCTATTAAATAACACGTACGTGCGTTATTTGTATATAATGTACGAGCGAAGCGAGTGTATTATTCGACCTTAACGCCGACTGAGCGTAGCGGATGAGTCGTTAAGGTTAGAAGAGCTCATGTGGATGTGATTAATGTTTACAATACATTGTACGACCAGTTGAAAATTCATATTCAAATGTGAAGCGTATAGAAACAGGAGTGTCGTGATTATACCCCACGCTCGAGAAATGGGCGGTGTAACGTCATTAACTCACTATATTGCGCAATGGTAATGACGTCATCTCAACCGCCGATTATGAATAATAATAAATGCCGTGATTATAATAACCACCTCCCCTCAACGGCCTGTAACACGCCCCCAGAAACAGGGGAGAGTTTCAAGTGCTACACCTGGTCCTGGAGCACGGACAAGTTCGTGAAGTCGGCTGAGATGACTACCTGTCAGAGACTCAAGGCAACCTCTATCGCATGCAATCAGTAAGTGCCACTTTCCTCTGGTCTTTAGAGGTTTAAAGAGGGTTTTAAGAGGGTTTAAAGAGCAGAGGGTTTAAAGAGGGTTAAAAGAGGGGTTTAAGGGGGTTTAAAGAGGGTTTTAAGAAGGTTTAAAGAAGGGTTTAAAGAGGTTTTAAGAGGGTTAAAAGAGGGTTTTAAGAGGGTTTAAAGAGGGTTTAAAGAGGGTTAAAAGAGGGTTAAAAGAGGGTTTAAAGAGGGTTTAAAGAGGGTTAAAAGAGGGTTTTAAGGGGGTTTAAAGAGGGTTTAAAGAGGGTTTTAAGAGGGTTTAAAGAAGGGTTTAAAGAGGGTTTAAATAAGGTTTTAAGAGGGTTTAAAGAGGGGTTTAAAGAGGGTTTAAAGAAGGGTTTAGGGTATCAGCAGGATAATGGACCAAACACCCACTCCACAAGATTCTAGCTCTCGATAGCCAGTTCCTGTTGTGAAATTTCCATCCAGCCATGATGTATTCATGATGACCGTCATGATGTCATTATAACCGCCCCATGGTCACTCAACCTACAAATCTCCCAGTGCCACTGAGTTTCCATGTCCATAGGCCGAAACCTCTACGTTTTCTCTCTTGCCACCTGCTGATGTTAATAAGAGACACATCTCAGTTGACATAAAAAAATCTAGCTATATATCCCACAGACATTACACGAGGCGAACCCGAGTGCAATTATTTCCATAATGCCAAGGAATCCTATTCCTTTATTATAAAATGTTTCGAACAAAGCTTTCATGAAAATAATAGCACGCCATATATTATGTTCCTCAAAATTTTATAATGAGAATAATATGAACTTTATCTACCTAATCATTTGACAGTATACGATTAATGAACGTTTTGATATGGATTTTAATAATCTACCACTTGATCTGTATCATGAATCCACACTATTGATGACCCTCTTTTCTTAGGCCTGACACGGAGGCTAAAGCCGAAGCCGACTACACCAGAACCAAGAAAGGGTGTGGTCCCTGCGAGGTGGAAGCCCAGAAGACTGCTACTAAATGCAAGCAGTGCGACAAGGCTGAGTGCAACGCAGCGTTCTCCGGAAAACTTTCCCTGGTCCTCTTCATGAGTGTTCTGTGCGGGCTTTTCTTCAGCAAAGTCTAAGCATTATACGTTTTCCTTCAATGTACGAGTTCGCTTGATTTTATTATCATCATTTTTATTCAAAAATTCAGATATATTGTAATTAAACATGGACAATAAAATTCTTTTTTCCTTAATAATAATAATTTACTTAAATTACCTTTTCAACCAAGTAATAGTCAAAGAATCGATCATAGTATAGGCTTTCTACCTTTCGGTCTTTCATTAAGTTTAAGAACCTCTAGCTATTTTATCATTGTATTGTATTCCATCTATTCAGTTATATTTTTTCCCTCCCCATTGGCCTTTTTGTGAATACAAAAAGGCAAATGAGGTTAGCGTGGTTTGGGAAGGTGAGAGAAGAAGTGATGGGGATGTTTGCAATATCAACTACTGTAATTTCTGGAGTGTGCCCGGATTCTCCTTTATAATATCAGTCATGAAAATGTCCTCCCCTCCTCCGTCCTCCGTCCCTCCGTTGAATACAAAAATCTTCAAAAAATCATGAATTTCATAATTGGCTGTCGGTTGTCAAAACTAAAGTCTGACTTTACATCCGTGGAAAATGTGTTTAAAAAATTTCAAATTGATTACGCCGCGCATGTAAAAGCCGCGCACGAAGGAGTTTGATACGCCCCTGTTAACGAATTTAACGTTAATTTTTACGTTAACTTACCAACTGTATCACTATTACGTTAACTTAACGTTAGTTCAAAAAATACTGTGAACGATGTGATACGTTAACTCAACGTTCTCTTCGGAACTTAAGGGACAACATTGAAACAGAAATCGCGAAAATTGAATTTTGAAGATCAGATGAAAAGTGACATCAACAGTCAAGAAAATACAGCGCGTGAACAAACGGTTACAATCGTTAACTTGAACGTTAACGAAATGGCGCGAAATCTACAACGTTAACTCAACAACAACGTTAGAACGCGCGCTTAAAACAACGTTAAATTAACTTCAACATTGGCGTTAACTTAACGTTAACTATGAACGTTTCCATCAACGATAACTCAACATTAAATTAAAGTTAACTCAACGTTAAATTAACGTTTACTTTTACGTAAACTAAACGTGAACTTTACGTTAACTCAACGTTAACTTAACTTAAAAACAACGTTAAATTAACTTCAGCTCAACGTTAACTTAACGTTAAATTAACGTTAACTTGACGTTAAGTTAACGTTAACTAAACGTTAACTTAACGTTAACTTAACGTTAACTTAATACAAAATTTAACGTTAATTTTAAAAGAGCGTTATAACTCAACGTTGAAAAAGTGTGTTTAACCTAACGTTAGCCTAACGTTAACTCAACGTTAAATTAACGTTTACTTTTACGTAAACTAAACGTAAAGTAAACGTTAATTTAACATTTACTCAACGTAAAACGTTTAACGTTAACTTACGTTAACTCAACGTTAACTTAAAACGTTAACTTAACTTCAGCTCAACGTTAACTTAACGTTAATTTAACGTTAACTTGACGTTAAGTTAACGTTTATTTAACGTTAACTTGACGTTAACTTGACGTTAAGTTAACGTTAACTAAACGTCAAGTTAACGTTAACTTAACGTTAACTTGACGTTAAGTTAAGGTTAACTTAAGGTGAACTAAAGGTTAACTTAACGTAAACTTTCCGTTAACTTAACGTTAAATTAACGTTAACTCAACGTTAATTTGAAGTTAACTCAACGTTAACCTAACGTTAAATTAACGTTAAATTAACGTTAACTTTACGTGAACTTAACGTTAAATAACGTTAACTTAAAAGTTAACTAACGTTAACGTTAACTTAACGTTAACTTAACGTTAACTTAACGTTAACTTAACGCTAACTTAACGTTAACTTATCGTTAACTTAACGTTAACTTAACGTTAACTTAACGTTAACTGAACGTTAACTTAACGTTAACTGAACGTTAACTGAACGTTAACTGAACGTTAACTTAGCGTTAACTTTACATTAACTTGACGTTAACTTAATGTTTACTTAAGATTAACTTAAAGAGTGCGTTATAACGCAAGATTTAGAAAAGTGTGTGTTTAAAAAAAATGGTGCGATTGCGCATGTAAAAGCCGCGCACGAAGGAGTTTGAAACGCCCCTGTTAACGAATTTAAGGTTAACTTTTACGTTATAACTTAACATTTACTCAACGTTAACTCTACGTTAACTTAACGTTAACTAAACGTGAACTTTACGTTAACTCAACGTTAACTTAACTTAAAAACAACGTTAAATTAACTTCAGCTCAACGTTAACTTAACGTTAATTTAACGTTAACTTGACGTTAAGTTAACGTTTATTTAACGTTAACTTGACGTTAAGTTAACGTTAACTAAACGTCAAGTTAACGTCAAGTTAACGTTAACTTAATGTTAACTTAACGTTAACTAAACGTTAACTTAACGTTAACTTAACGTTAACTTAACGTTAACTTAACGTTAACTTAACGTTAACTTAACGTTAACTTAACGTTAACTTAACGTTAACTTAACGTTAACTTAACGTTAACTTAACGTTAACTTAACGTTAACTTAACGTTAACTTAACGTTAACTTGAAGTTAACTCAACGTTAACCTAACGTTAACTCAACGTTGACTTAACGTGAACTTAACGTGAACTTAACGTGAACTTAACGTTAAATAAAAAGTAACTGAAAGTTAACTAAACGTTAACTTAAAGTTTATTTAACGTTAACTTAACGTTAACTTAACGTTAACTTAACGTTAACTTAACGTTAACTGAACGTTAACTTAGCGTTAACTTTACATTATCTTGACGTTAACTTAACGTTAACTTAATGTTTACTTAACATTAACTTACCGTTTAATTCAAGTTGCCTGGCAACCAGACGTTACCAGGAAATCTACAAACGTTGCCTGGCAATCTGCAGACGTTGCCTGGTAACCAGATGTTGCCTGGCAACCAGACGTTGCCCAGCAACCAGATGTTGTCTGGCAATCTGCAGACGTTGCCTGGCAACCAGATGTTGCCTGGCAATCAGACGTTGCCTGGTAACCAGATGTTGCCTGGCAACCAGACGTTGCCTGGCAATTTGAAACGTTGTCTAGCAACTGGACGTTGCTTGGCAATCTACAGAAGTTGTCTAGCCCATATCGCGAAGGGGACCAGGCAACGACTGCGGTCTGGCAATGAAAGATTTATATCAGTTCTTTCATACCTACCAGATACCTTCAGTTTCTCAGTTCAAAGCTGCCATCATTCAGTTGTATCCAAACGGGCATGGAAAATAAACAGAAAAATTAAAGAATCAAGGGCTAGAATCATCACTAAAATAGAAATCACCTGATGACGACTTGCTGCATCTTGGCTTGGAGTCCCAGGGATGTGATCACTTTGGCAGCTGTAGCTCTTACCTCCCTGAAAAGGATTAAATTGATATCACAGTGTCACCAATTCTGACATTGCTATTGCGACGAATGTGATTATACTGCCAACATTTTAATTCAAGTTACCATGAAGTGAGACACTTTGTCTATTCTTTGATAATAATGCTTTGAACGTCTTTTGCCATTTGCTCAGTTCTGTGCTGCAATATTAGAAAATAAATTAAATTTCAGCAGTAAATCAGCCCAATACTCTGCTACTGTGGTTTTTAATCGCACGTTGCACTAGTTATGTTTACAGAAGGGTTATTATTGGCTGCGCATTTATACCTATTACCCACTACTCCACTAGACTGGTCCAATTGAGCTATGGGCATTAACCAATCAACGTGCGCGTACTGCAAGTTGACCGTAAACCTGCAGGCTGATTGGTCCAAGTCCGGCGTCGTTTCTTATTAAGATTTGGAGATCCTGTGGGCAAGCTAATTCACCAGTCACTATACCGATATCCTTGACACAGGATAATATTTACTCTTCCCCAGTTCTTCTGAGAGCAATGGACCCATCAAACTTATCTTCATCCCTGGAGAATGACCCTTCATCCCTGGGGATACTACAGAGTGCTGACAATATGACCTCCCTGGGGATACTACAGAATGCTGACAATATTACCTCCCTGGGGATACTACAGAGTGCTGACAATATGACCTCCCTGGGGATACTACAGAATGCTGACAACATCACCTCCTCAAACACCACCCCACCTCTAGAGATCAGCCCCACTGAGCGTTACACCTGGGCTGTCTGGTGCCTCCTCGTCCTCCTCTCCTCCATCCTCGGGGACACCACCATCCTAGTAGCCTCCATCCGGTGCAAAGCCTTCCAACTCCACACCCTCCTGACTACCTTCATCCGACACATTGCAGTATGTGATATCTTAGTAGCAGCTACCTACATCACACCTACTTTCATATCTCTACTATCCAACTCGTGGGTCTTTGGAGAGGTCATGTGTCACTTGCAACCTTATCCAGTCTGGTCAGGCACCATGGCCAGTATGCTGTTCATCTGTGGGATGGTGTCCAGTAAGCTCGTCTTCCTCAAGTACCCGCTCAGGTCAGGAAAAAGCCATTTTTAGATTTTTGCCGTTTTTTAGATTTTTGCCATAAAGACCGAAAAAAGGGCGTGGCCAGCAGGCGGTTTTCCCAATCGAATTTTGACTTGATATTTTTTGTGGTTTTTCTTGTTGCCCCGAACTCTTATTAACTTTGTCTCGTATTGCTCTATTGATTTGAAGAGAAGAATGATTTTTGAACCACCCCCAGATCCCAGCCACTCTTCTCCCGGTACACTGGTACTTTCTGTGCAGGATCTGGGTCCTCTCCTTGCTCTACTACCCTATCTGTTTCCTTGCTGTGGACAGGTGCTGTATCCTACTTCTCTACTTAAGTACTTATTAATTTAATTCACTTTAATTAACTTTAATTGATTCCCATAACAACAACCCGCTTCGTGGTAACCACTTCTTCTTAGAAGGGATAACCATCACTCGAATAGCACATTTGATCTACTGCAGCACACGAGTATTACTGTATGTGTGATATAGTAAGCGGTAAGATAATATATCAGGTTTTAGGCATCATTTCTTTTCCTTGTTAGATCCAAATCAACGCTTGCTTCACACAGGGATGACGCCGCCTTCGACTGGCGTGTCTACTTCTGCAACCCCCAGTTCTCCTCTCCCAGTGTGGCAGGTCCTGCTACCCTTCAACTTCACCCTTCTGTATCCTGCCCATCCTTATCATTACCACAGCCACCATACTGCTCCTGGTAGCAGCTAGCCAGATCGTGAGGAAGGGTGGCGGGGGGAGGCCGGAGCGTCTCAGGTGGGGAACAGACATTCCATTTCACGTTATCTCGTAACTTTTCAACTCCGAAATTTAGCTGTTCAGGGTCAGCCGTCAGATGGCATGGCAGTGTTAGAATGGATCAGAGGAATTATGGTCAGGAAATTGCGAGCAAGACTAAATCAAATGTTGTACATTCTCTAAAACTGCCCCCTCAGGTGGCAGGGGATCATGACAGCCATCCTGACATCCTCAGTCTACATCCTGTCCTACCTGCCTGTCACGGTTTTACTTACGGGATCCTTCGATACAGGGTCTGCTAAATCCACCTGCACTCCCCCTCAGGTGGCGGTGTCTCTGACTTATACCAACATTATGGCTAACTTCTTCATTTACAGTCTCACTGTCACCAGTTTCAGGGCCTGGGTGGGGGAGAGGATGCCCAGACTTTGCTGCTCAGGTAAGACGAACGGTTTTCTAAGGACGATAATCACATGATCTTCGAAAGGCTCTGATTACAACTTTCTCGTATGAGTTATATCGTTTAAACTTCAATCTCCTAGGTTTTTTAACATTTTAATGAGCAGAGCCAGTTTTCAGATGAAATATCACGGCGCCAATGCTTCAGTAAAATTTATAGAATATTATATCAAACCATGCAATAAAATGTCAGATATTATAATTGTTTTCTTTTCAGGGAAAGGACAATCCGATTACAAGACTGTAGGGAAAGCTGCTGTGAAAAACACTACCCAAGAAACATCCATATGAAAATTGCCAGAGAGCCAAAGAACTTAAGCGATAAACCTGCGCGTTTAGACTTTTGTTTCAATAATACATAATGTTTTGTATATGACATTATAATATATTCCACGAGAACATTATTTTGTTTCAATACTATTTAAACAAATGTTTTTTCAGCTGTTATTGTGTTCATAAAATTCTTAATTCGATTTAATGATTGATTCTATTTAGTACGTATCACCAATTAGAGTTGTTGTATCTATTGTAATACTGATTTTTTGTTAGAAGTAACAGTAAATCCACGTACGTATATTCACGACGCCTGGGGTATACTTGGGGTACACAAACTAGCTCACCTTGCACAATCGTCGTAGAGGAGAACCTCCAAGTCAGTGAAGACCCTCTGGGACAGTCCAAATTCCTCTAAACAGGCCTTGTAGTCTTCCTGAAGGTATTGAAATCGTGGTCAAACCAGTGTGAAGCACGGAAGAAAGAGCTATTTTACGACCATAAAACATCAGGAAACCCTGAGATCGGTTTCAACTGCACATCATCATTCATCAAGCTATATGAATCTTCATGAGCCCTATAAACTCACGATTAGGTTCGCAGTTCACTTCTCAAGTGTCAACTCACGATTAGTTTAGTGGCAGCATCTCTGTTTTCCCACTTGACAGCAGTCTTCATCTGATTGAGACAGCACAGCAGAACGTCAGGGGAGTGGTGCACAAGCTTCTTAGTCAGCGCCGTCAGACACTGCGGACAGGTTAGAATTTAATGTTTAAATGAGTCGGCTATTTTCACACATGTCTCAATATTTCGGAAAATGATATGGCTGGTGTTAATTGTCATGTGATAACTTGAATACGTCAAGGACATCTCCAGCAATTAAACTACAAAGGGGATCCTGGCACTCACCAATGACTGCATGTCCTCATCCCCCTTAGGGAAGGGTAATAGGGTTGGGAAGAGGCTTAGGATAAGTGTTAGGGTTAAGGACAGGGGACCCTGTCACTCACCAGTGACTGCATATCCTCGTCCCCCTTCCTAAGGAAGAAGAGGAGGCAATCCTTCACCTCCTCATCAGTAATGTAGAAGTAAGCACAGACCAGGGCAGCTCTAGAAGCCAACATGTCGTCATCCTTCACTTTCTGTTCCGGAGAGGTCGAGCCTGACTGGCTCTCCGCCTCCAGCTGGTGAAGACGCATTTTAAACGATCAAATGTCAGTTTTATGCCATTCCCGCCGTCTGATTTTCATGAAACTTGATAATATCGTGCACTTTGATGACCATAAGCTCATTTTATCCCAATTTTACAGACAGTTAAATTTTCGCAACTTTCTCCTATGCGTGTCTCCACTAACCTCCATCTCCTTGGTGAGGAAGGCAAAGGAGTCTATCCTCGGCATCTCCTCCTTATCCTCCTCCTCTGACCCTGCCTTGAGGTGAGAAATGGTCGGTTAACCGGGCGTTATTAGCCAACCGAAGCGTAACCGAATTTTTTGATCTCTTAATTCACCTTTAGAGAAACGGTCGGTTACCGAACCGAAATCAGAATACAAGTTAACCGGGCGTTTTTAGCCAAACAAAACCGTATTTATTAAGAAACAGTAACCGGTCGTTTCCAACCTTGAGGTGAGAGCCTCTTCTGATGAGGTTGATGAGAAGCCCGTGAAGGACCCGGAACTGAACGGACTGTTTGTTGATGAGATGAGGGTTATTACTCGTTCTCAGGGCTTCCAGCAGCGTGTGTCGCAAGTCCTTACTGCCGTACTTCAGGGCTTGCAGCACGATCTCAAATGCGGCGGTGTCCCATACACCAACCGAGAGGAGGGAGATGCTGGTTTCTATGAGAACAAACATGTTGTCATCCGTGTAGACCTGAGAACAAACATGCTGTCATCCGTGTAGACCTGAGACAAACATGTTGTCATCTGTGTAGACCTGAGAACGAACATGTTGTCATCCGTGTAGACCTGAGACAAACATGTTGTCATCCGTGTAGACCTGAGACAAACCTGTTGTCATCTGTGTAGACCTGAGAACAAACATGTTGTCGTCCGTGTAGACCTGAGAACAAACATGTTGTCATCTGTGTAGACCTGAGAACAAACATGTTGTCATCTGTGTAGACCTGAGAACAAACATGTTGTCGTCCGTGTAGACCTGAGAACAAACATGTTGTCATCTGTGTAGACCTGAGAACGAACATGTTGTCATCCGTGTAGACCTGAGACAAACATGTTGTCATCCGTGTAGACCTGAGAACAAACATGTTGTCATCTGTGTAGACCTGAGAACAAACATGTTGTCATCCGTGTAGACCTGAGAGACGTGAGAACATAGACTTGTGTTGTAGGCGTTAAAAATAGCATTTTTAAACCGAGGTGAGAGTTTTAACATTTAATAAGAAACTTAATAAGAAACTTAATAAGAAAATCATCAGTCGATGGAATCAACATAAGCGAACGACGACTTGCACATACTATTCGAAAGTCCCTGTTTTCGAACTTAATAAGAAAATCATCAGTCGATGGAAGCAACATAAGCAAACGACGACTTGCACATGCTATTCGAAAGTTCCTGTTTTCGAACTTTCTCGCATCATGAAACGTTTTCACCTTGCTCCCTAAGATAAACGCACCGTAGATTTGAGAGCGTTGATAATAGCGTAACTAGGTCGGTTTTTGTACAGTATCCTAAGGTCTCGGACAGCTTCTTTCCTGACTTTCGCGATACCGCTCGTTAGGTTGTTGTTTATCAAGAACTGAGGATATGTCAAGTTGGCAAATAAAAACATACCTGCATGAAAATTCGTGGGTCTTCCATGGCCAACACAGAAAGAATGGATTATTGTGAACGGTCCAAAATATCATCAGATGATATTATCATGTGTATTTTCATTTGCAATCGAGCTTAGAAAATAAAATAAGTAAGTAAGTATGCCAGGAAAAGGACAGTACCTGCACACGTTCGTTCTGTGCCAGTATTGCACCCGTAGCCTCCGGAGCCGTGACCTGGGCCGCCATGCCCTTCAGCCGCTGCAGACTTACTGAAGCTAACACTGAAAGTTGGACTAAACCCGATTGACAAAAGGAGACATCGGACCGGTGGCATAACCGATGTCTGTACTACTTTTTAGGTGAAAATCAGCATTATGAGCAGCGGTGCCGACTGTAGTCTGTAGTTGGAATTTAGCGTTTTTAGGAAACTTACGCATTATTAGGACCAGGCAATTACGAAAAGGTAATTTAGTAATTTCTGAAATTGATTCTTTCAGTGGAATCGAAGGAAGGCGTGGTGGTTAAAATTGTCAGTTTGTAAACAGAGTCGGCACCCCTGCATGATAAAAAACAGGAACATCAGCAACACCACATTTAAATGAAAAGCAGCTCAGAAAATACAGATAAAATAGTGATTTAAAGAGTGCGGTATGTAGCAGTGCAGGAAGCAGTAACCACCAGAGGGCAAGGCTAACTCCACCAGAGGGCGAGGCTAACTCATGAAGTGAGAATTATACGATTGTAGTCAGGGGGGCAGTATCGGAGACGGAGTCCAAGCAGATCCACTCAAAACTCCACCGATGCTTTTCATGTCGGACTAAAAATCCGGGACGGAGTTCCGAGCAGACTCTGCCCCTCCAAAGGACTCAGCAGCACACGAGCAAATACTCTGAAATAATAGGAGCTAATGATACAGCGATTAAACTATCAAAGATGCAGCCACCACCAATATTGTGCAATGTGCTCCTCTCATTCTTAAGCAGTGAGACGCCCAGTTTCAGCATCTTGGAGGCCTTCAGCAAACTCCCAGGCACTCCTTTCTAGGGATCGGGTAAGATTGAAATCGGTGAGAGCTTCCAACAAAAAGTAATGAGTGTCACATCGTATGCAATAGTAGGAGACTGGAAGTCAACAATTCTAGTTGACAGGCTCTGAACAGGTTATATTATGTTCTGGACAGGTTCGAAAGTTCTAAGTTTCATACAGGCATACGTACTTTTTGGTACGTTTTGGTACGTCAACTTTAGGTCAACTTTAGAAATTTGACAGGATTTGCTATTGCCGGGAGCCCTTACAATGGTTACTGCCAACTGCACTGAGCTTAAATATTGCTGTAGGCTCCAGCTGTATAACTATCCTCAGCCATTACAAGAGGAACATTCCTCAGTGGAATTCTTGTTGTCTCCTTCATCATCATGCGAATCAATGGTAAACTCTCAAAGTCTCTAGATTATTGTTAACAATAGAGTCATCCGAGATAACTTGGTTATCCTTCTGTTAGCGTGATGAATAAGAAGCATTCAGTTATTAAATGATCGGATAATGATTAACTCAATTAATTAGTTAATTTACTAAGTATAAATTATTTGAAATTTTCATTTGTTAGTGATTTCATGTCATTTGATCAAGTAGTCACTATACCCATGTACATTGGAGTACATTGCATGCTACATGCATACTGTAAGATCTACTATCGATTCATTCCACATAGTTTAAACGTACTTATAGTTGATAGTAACCAAAACAAATTGCATGTTAAATGAACACGTGACTTCAAAGCATGCATCGCGCGCGCGTTCCAACTACACTCAATGAAAGAGATGAAAACTTGATTCAAATAAAATACCATGCGCCCGCGGTATAATAAATTTTAAGTGTGTGACGGTGCCAAAATCTGACTAGACTCTCGAGATTAAATTCAGAAAGTGAATGAATTTCAAGCCTTAATCACCGAAAAAAAGCAAAAACTTCATGCACACGTATGCAGTAGTTACCTTTCTGTTTAGCTCTAGCTAATTTTAATCTGAAAAGAATCGTGTTAGGACGTTTAGAGATGCAGAGACCAGTCCTGCATGATAGCTTATTGATAGATAGGGCTAGCAAGTATGGGATCCTGGCAAGAGGGCGACTGGGGAGACATTAAGGCTCCCGCTACTTGCCAGCCCCATTGTTTCGAAGTGACAATATCTTAATATTCAATGAACATACATGGTCCAAAGATTTTTTCAATGCTGATCAAAGATGCCAGATAGCAGTATTTTACACGCCCTGATCATTTTTTCGTTTCACCCTGTGGCCTTTTGCAGAGCCTATGCACATCACCATTTGCAGTATAGTGTAGGTATTATGTATAGTGAAATGTGTATAACGGCGACTTTATCTGTTTAGCCTCCCTAAACCATCAAAAAAACCCGAAAAATGAAACCCCCATTTGCCAAATTTTATATCCACCAGGGGTTTTCGGTGTTGCCCCACCCACCAATGCATAATTTACAGTGTATAATGTATAGAGTACACTGTACAGTATTTTCCCGGCTCAGTGAAAGAGCACTTTGCTGGTGTATAGCTTACAGTGTATAATGTATAGTGAGGTATGATGTATGGTGAGGTATGATGTACAGTGAGGTATGATGTACAGTGTATAGTGAAGTATGATGCATAGTGAGGTATGATGTACAGTGTATAGTGAAGTATGATGTATAGTGTACAGTGCACAGTCTACAATGTACAATGTATATCAATGTACCTGCTGAATACCCTGACACTCTCCGTTCTGTTCACAGTATTTTCCCTGCTGAGTGACGGCGCACTTTGCTGTTGTTGCTGATTGGCTATACGCCGCACTGGTGCCAAGTACACGCCGTTATGCCAAGTTCGCGTCGGGCGCGGGTACACGTTCCATTCGTTACGGCTCTGAAATTATATGGTGGCTATCATTCTAAAGATCAACTGTATTTCAACAAAAACCGAGGAAAAAATGTTTCTGACGCTCAACTTAACTTTCGATTTCAAGCTTAAATACGGTTGATGAGGCGTAAGCGGTTACATGTCAAATGGTGACAGTATACCGCAACTTACATGGTCGAGGCGACAGCCAGGACTGCGTAAGTTGGATAATGGACGAGGCGTGCCGAGTTCATTATCAAACTTTTACGATAACAGCTGAGATCATGGATTCATAATGGAGCCATTATTAGAAAACTAGCGAGAACCGACTTAATTTTAGTTAAACAGCACTACCAATGCCCGGAATTTTCCCCTTTGGACTTACCAGTCTGCTCCATTTGATTGGTTCTGGCTGCTCCAACCCGTAACAGTCGTACTCCGATTTACCGTCCCCGACGGTACGTGACATTCGGGAGGACACTGAAATGTCTACTTGAAAGGAACTGGGATCAGGGTTTCAGAAAGGACAATATGGGAGTTAGAGGGATACCTACTTCAAATGGCAAAAAGGTAGATATAAATAATAAATATGAATAATAAAAGTTACGTGAAAACTTGAAAAGTAAGGAAAAATGGTAAAAAATAGGATCGTGACTAGTGTAATGCAGAAGTTGGATTCAGTTACACTTAAGATACACTTCGTCTTAGAAGCAGACACCAAGGGTAGCAAACTAAACGCATTTATACAATAAACCAAACTATAAGAGAGTAAGAGTAGTTGTGGCTACAGAACCCTGGTTAGTTTATTGAATTAAATGCTTTATATTAAAAGGTTTATTTATATGTCCAGAATCACCCTAAATATACCCTAATTTTGTAGTGCTGTAGAATGCCGCGGATCAGCATTTAAACTGTGTTGTGAAATTTGATCCTACAACGACCACCAAACACCACGAAATACCTTAGTGACGAAATACCTTAGTACCTGCATGAAAATTGTACCTCAAATACCGATTCTTGGTCACAAAGATCGCTAGTGTACGTTTTGAATCGCGAATGTGTGATTATCTGGATAAAAATTAGTTATTGCAGTTTTTTGTTTCGCCCATAAAAAATGAAAGCCTTTACGAGACTTTTTAATCCTAGGACAGTCAAGTATTGCGAGTATTTTTAATCATCAGCTTAGCTTTCGAAAATCATGTGATTATTCACGTCGTCAACTGCGAGTGAAGGATGGAAAGGTGCCTAAATACCTCTGTGTGATTTGAGAATATTTAAGATTTTACCGTGAGTTGGAGAGGGTTTGGGCAATTCAACCGTGATTTTTACCGTGATTTTACCGTGAGTGTGATTTTACCGTGAGTTGGGGAGGGCACATCGGGGTCTCTCTCCCGAGAGGTATCCACGATGGACTGGATGTGGTCGTAAACCTTCCCCACCTTGTCCAGCAACTGGTTAAACTCCTCCCGCTGAAACCGCTAACGTTTCAACATCAGTGTCATATGGAGAGGGGTATAGAGGGGTTATAGAGGGGGTATTGAGGGGGCATAGGGGGTTATAGAGGGAGGTATCCACGATGGACTGGATGTGGTCGTAAACCTTCCCCACCTTGTCCAGCAACTGGTTAAACTCCTCCCGCTGAAACCGCTAACGTTTCAACATCAGTGTCATATGGAGAGGGGTATAGAGGGGTTATAGAGGGGGTATTGAGGGGGCATAGGGGGTTATAGAGGGAGGTATCAACGATGGATTGGATGTGGTCGTAAACCTTCCCCACCTTGTCCAACAACTGGTTAAACTCCTCCCTCTGAAACCGCTAACGTTTCAACATCAGTGTCATATGGAGAGAGGGGGGGGTAATGGAGGGGGTTATAGAGGGGGGTATAGAGGGGTTATAGAGGGGGTATAGAGGGGGTATAGAGGGGTTATAGAGGGGGTATAGAGGGGGTTTATAGAGGGGTTATAGAGGGGGTATAGAGGGGGTTATAGAGGGTGTATAGAGGGGGTATAGAGGGGTTATAGAGGGGGTATAGAGGGGGGTTTATAGAGGGGTTATAGAGGGGGTAAAGAGGGGGTATAGAGGGGTATAGAGGGGGTATAGAGGGGTATAGAGGGGTTATAGAGGGGTTATAGAGGGATTATAGAGGGGCTGTAATAGAGAGTGGTAAAGACAGGGTATAGATGGGGTAAAATAGAGGGGTATATGGGCATAATAATAGATGTGCTATAATAGAGCGAAGGCGTATCTATGGGGGTATGGAGAGGACGTAAAAGGGGTTTTGAAACACGATAAGGTGGAGTTTGCGTCCAATTAACTGCAAGTTCTGAGAAATTCCACTCACCAGTAGTTCGTAGCTGCTCCCCCTCCTGTCTAACCACGGCACGTGCATGTCGAAGGGTTCACAAGACAGCTCAATAGGAGAGCGAGGCACCAGGGGTAGAGTATGCCAGATGGGTTGGTTAGCCGACTTCTTACCCCACAGTAGGTCGTGTAGAGCTTCGTCTGACTTGGTAGTGGTCGAGGGGAGCTGGGGAAGATAATGTAAGGGATGGGAAGGAATACCTTCTTATTAAGCCTGATTTTATTTTCCACTAATTTGCGATAAAATGAGAGGCATCTTTTAGTTGATTGATGGGAAGGAACTTTGTTCTTTTGGCACAATTTTTCAGCCATTTAAGTTGATGCACCACTAATCACTACAGTACAAAAGTTTGAATTATTAAGATCATAATATTATGACCACCCAAAATATCTCGTAAGTCAGAATTGATTGGAGGAGAAAAGAAGGTGTTATGGCGGTAAGATGCTATTGCTGGTAATTGGGTTTACCATTGAATTGTCCAATCACACTGTATGGCTCTAATATCTAAACTTATTTACCAAATATTCACAGCAATAAACCTAATATAAACCTAAATAAACGTAATAGCAGTAGAAAACAGCTGAGCTATGATTCTTCTTGGTATGAAAAGGGGCATGTGACTCATTGTGTAGTATCATTGACAATTGTCATTATTCTGACAGTTGTCATTGCTCAACCGAGTGTGTGTAAATATTAGGTAATATGCGTTCAGTTCTGTGCGTTTTGCTCATTGAGTTTTGTTTGTAGGTAGACTTGATAAATAAATATGCAACGTATGATTTACGAACTGGATTTGATCAAGATCTTTTTATCCAATCTGTTGAAATAATACCAATAGCTGAATATAGTCATTCGGCCGAACACCGATTAAGCGGTGATTTTCCTATGATGAAGAGAACCCAATCCCAAATCATATCGAGATCAGCACAGTCCTTTAGTACTTTACAATTGAATCAGTGCTACCATTTGCATTATCAGTACCTATTATCAGTCAGAGCTATAAGGATTATTGAATATCTTTAGCACCCTTCTTTCGCCATTATCAGTATCATCAATCAAAAGCATAAGGATGATTGTATCTTTAGCACCCTTATGTAAAGGTGCATGATCAATAATAGAATTATTAATGAGTACCTGATGAGTGTTGGCTATTCAATACCTAAGGGTCATGCACAGTAAAATTATCAGCAGCAACAGCCTTATCAATGACCACGCACGAACATAGGTTATTCAACGTCATCAACTCACTCTAAGCTATGGTAATGACGTAATCAACCCATACATTCAGTTATGATGATGAATTCAGTATGATCACCTATCTATCAATTGTCATATTACTAGCACCCTATAACAGCACCGTGGTAGTCAATAGTATCGTATTTTTAACCCCTAAATCGTGATGACCTCGACCAATCAGCATGCGAGTTGCTGGCAAACTCTCGTGCTGATTGGTCAATGGCAAATGGACCTGTGGGTATGCCAATAAGCCACTGATAATTGTATTCTAGTAGAGTATTAATAGCAACCAACCCACAGCTCTATGATTGATAAGGTCCATTCAGGACCTTTGTCAGGACTATATTCACTGATCTAGCGGACAGAAGAGTCACGTGATTAAGATATCACGTGACTCACGAGTTACCATGGCAACACATGACACAGGATTTGCGGAGGTTTAATATTTATATTGGTTTTGTGGGTATCTTATAGATTATCTGTGTAATCAGCAGTTTAATTATCCATTATGATGATATATGCATCTCAAGATCTAAGGTATGAGAGGTCTGTTGCAGTACGTTTCTATTGGTCTACCAACGATAGAACGATTGTGTATGGCATTGAACAATGGTATTATTAATAAGCATTGGTATTAATAACCAGTCGTATTTATAAGTAATAACTTAATAACCAAGTCTTGCATTGAACCATGTTACTATACAGAAGGTTATATTTAGCCGAAAATAGTCGTCGTCTTACCATATTAACATATTAATCCATGGTAATAACGTCATTTATTATACTTCTTACATTGAACTCATGTTTTTTTTCTAACTACGTTTAGAGGTTTGTGATTGTTCATGCTTCCAACTTTCTATGCCGACATACAGCTTGTCGCTACTACTCCACTACTGGTTATGGAGCTTTTGCTTTTAACTCGTGGCATGTACCTTTTGTTTACTTTTTATAACATTACTACTTAATAACGGACATGGCTGATCAAAGAGCAGCACTTCTGTACTGTGGTTCGTAGATAAAAATACTGTACGGAGTTAAGTAGTCTTGTAAGCATTGTGTAGTTTGACTTCATGGCGTCATAATATAGCTTTCCTTACAACTTCCTAGAAGAAGATACTACGATGATTCTTCCAGAGAAATTTTAAGCACAAAACCGGCCTTTGTTCATTTGTCTTGTTTTGACTGAATCACAAAAACCCGTGTTTTCTCTTCTTTTGGCTAATATAGTTCCAGGTCATAAAATAGTTCCAGGTCAATTGCCACTTTTGGTTGTATCGTTAAGACTATTGTTGACACGAGTTTGGTTGTCTGGTAACTTTAGAATAACATCATGTGCTAATCGTATTCAGCCAGGGGTGTATGACGTGTATGATTTAAGACAAAGACATATCTAAGTACTTACTGTGAAGCGTGTGGAAGTGACGGTGCTGCTCGGCCCTTTAGCTGACTTTGTAGACTTTGGAGTTACGGTAGTGCCACCGATAGAACCATCCGAGGGGAAGGGAAGGGGTCCTAGAAGAGTGAGAGTTAGGAAAACTTAAATCGGGATTCGGGAATGCAAAAAATCAATCTAAGGTTGTCAAAAATGAATGAGCACAGTCCCCTGTTATTTTCATTGCTAACATTAGGCTAATCAATTATAGAATTATCAAACGACTGGTAAAGCAAACAAACCCAATTTAACAGTGCTGACGTTAGCCTTATCAAACTAACCCAGATTAACAGTGCTGACGTTAGCCTTATCAAACTAACCCAGATTAACAGTGCTGACGTTAGCATTATCAAACTAACCCAGATTAACAGTGCTGACGTTAGCCTTATCAAACTAACCCAGATTAACAGTGCTGACGTTAGCCTTATCAAACAAACCCAGATTAACAGTGCTGACGTTAGCCTTATCAAACTAACCCAGATTAACAGTGTTGACGTTAGCCTTATCAATTTTTTATTTAAAATCACAAATAGTATACACAACAAATTATACATTGTCACTTGCCCTATATAAAATAATTCATGAAACATGAGGATGCCCCAACCAAAAGAATTGAATAATCATAGTTGAATAAAAAATAAACATAGTAGAGTCTAACTTGTTGCATATGCTATGAGTGGGGCACGTGCAGAGTAGTCGAAACTACTCTATGCTGCACAATTACGCCCTCAAAAATCTTAAATCACACAGATTAGTATAGTTACATAATTGGTAAAATTGCATTTAAATACTAGAGTAGCAGACCAAAGTTGAGCATGCATTTCGGTGTCCAGAGTTTTTGAGAGTTGGGGGTGGTACTTGGGGTGTTTCTGCACCAAGATCACCTTGGTACACAATATGTATCCGTACCCGGTGTTCAGGAGGGCCACGCCCATTTCCGCCTCCAGGCGCAAAGTCGAAACCCCTCCGTTTCCCTTTGTCACCTGCTGATGGGACACCGACATCGCAGATGGCAGGGAGACCTTACAACTGTAGGGTAACCGCTGATGATTCACAGTTTAGTCTCTTCCGCCTCTTATGTCAATCCTTGAATTAGAAAATCGATGTACAGTATTTGTTATGTTTGTAGTATACTCATGCACCTCTATAGATAAGACATTGGATTGGCCCAGGAAGGTTGTAGAGACTTCGTTTTGGGCTCAAAAGAATCGCAATGACCATGTTTATATAAGACTTGTTAACAAACATATGCCCTAAAATGCTCACAAACCAAGTTATAGGCCAAAAACGGATTTTTCGGTCACTCGCGAGCCATCAATGAGAAAATGTTTGTATCTTGGCCCAGGAAGGTCGTAGAGACTTCGTTTTGGGCTCAAAAGAATCGCAATGGCCATGTTTATATACAACTTTCAACAAACATATAACTATCTAAAATGCCCACAAAACCAAGTCATTGGCGAAAAACTGCTTTTTCAACTTACGCAAGAGTTGAAATAAGTCCTTTCTTTTTAGATTAGCTCTTGAAGGCTCTACAGAATTTGTAGTCCCACTAGAGTTGCAAAAATACCCCTATGCCAATCGAATAGACACATACCCCAAAGATCAAGACAGAGCATTGGTTTCAGGCCCGTAGCCAGGGGGAAGAGCCTTGGCTATTGGCCTGATTGTGTTATGAACAAAATTGCATGACACTCTATAAGGATCTGAAAATAGGGTAGTATAGGCCTTGTTTTTTTTGTTTATTTTTGTTCTTCGTTTTTTCCACACCTTTTCATGAAAGTTCCTTAAAATTCTATGATAATCATTATAATTTTCTAGGCTAAATCTTATTTATAAGCACTACCTACACAGTCTCTGGTCACTGGCATCAGGACCAGTGCGAGGCAAAAGCGGTTACATACTACATAGCTGCCACCAGCCAAATTTTCAAAAATCGTGGGAGGGCAAGATATTTGGCAAAAAGAAAGGCAATAAAGCAATAAGTACCTTTGCAAAGCAAGATTGGCTGTAGTAGCAGCCATTTCAACCCATCCCACTTGCACTATGGGTACCTTGCTGAACCATCGCTTCAAATTTCAACCCATCCCACTATAATCATAGGTACCTTTACCACTAGTCACCACTTCTACCCAATCCGATATATGTGTGTATGTTATACATACCAACATTTCTAAACCACCACTGCAACCCATCCTACTATTAGTACCATTCTGAACCACAGCTTCAAACCATCTCAATACTTTAATATAGGTACCTGCTAACATTTCTAAACCAACACTGACACAGGCAACCCATCCCACTATTGGTACCTTTCTGAACCACCAGGCACCACTTCTTCACATCCCACTATGGGTATTAAGTACCTTCCTGAACCACCTATTCTACCCATCCCAATACTGGTACCTTTCTGAAACACTACTTTCAGTCGTCCTTATAGCTTTATAGATACCTTTCTGAACCAATACTTCAATACATCCCAATTCCGGTCCTAATTCTATAGGTACCTCTCTGAATCACCAGTCATCACTTCTGCCCATCATACTATATAGCTATATGTACCATTTTGAACCAATAACTCGACTCTTCAACCCATCCCACAAGTTTCTCAGTATACGCCCCTTTCTGTACCAACACTTCTAAATCCAAAAGCGTGATTGAAAAGTTACAAAGTTAAAATTGATAGTCATACTCACATCCATGCCATAACGATGGAAATTCGTATTTGGGTTGGTTCTGGTTTAAGAAGATGGTGGACAAATTTAATCCCCCATACACTCATAAACCTGTCAATTGTAGAATTATGAACTCATGAAATACATGATTAACATACAGTAATGCTGAAATATGAACATTGAAAAGTTTTCCAGATCAATTAACATTTAAAATGTTCAATCCAAATCTTCGGGCAAAATCTTTGGATATACTTGATGAAGCAAGAAAGCTTGCATCAATAGGTTCTATACTGTGATGCTAAAAATGCCATTCAAGCCAAATGACTTTTGAGAATTTCTAATCATGAAATACCTCATTGGTTTAAAAAAAGTTCATTTCAAGCCAGAAATCATTGGAAACTGTCCAAAAAACATAGCCCAAGAATCGAAAAAGTAGGGTAGGGCTTGAGTCTTTGGCCTTTGGGTCACAAACCCCCCTACATTCAAGCCCATTCATTAATAACTGTATCTACACAGATTCTCTTAGCCTGGTGCTTCTGAATATGATTTCTCTCTTCGTGCTTGTAGGGTAACATCTCAGTCAACTATGAGTAGATCGGAGAAAGGACTACTAATTTAAGTTCTTGCATAAGCTCAAAAATTAGTTTCTCGGCATTTCAGAGCATAAAAAATATTTAAGCAAGTCGTTTATATGAAACATGGCCTTTGCGATTAGTTTTCGAGCCAAAAAAAATCTCTGCGACCCTCCTGGTCCAAGTTGGAATAAATTTATCATTCTCTCATTGATGGCTTGCTAGCAGGGGCATAGCCAGGGGGAAGGCGACACAGGTAGCTGCCTCCCTCTTTTCAGACAGAAAATGTGAAACCTTTGTTAGTTTCGTCATAATGAGAGCTTTTAGCCAAGAAAATTAACCATTCAATAGGTTTTGAATTTACCTGATCGCCGCCTCCTTTTCAAAAATCTGACTATGCCCCTGCTTGCTGGTGATTGAAAATTCAGTTTGTCGCCAATGACTCGGTTTGTGGGCATTTTAGAGCATATGTTTGTTGAAAGTTGTATATAAACATGGTCATTGCGATTCTTTTGAGCACAAAATTAAGTCTCTACGACCTTCCTGGACCAAGATATAAACATTTTCTCATTGATGGCTCGCGAGTGACCGTAAAATCCGTTTTTGGCGTATAACTTGGTTTGTGAGAACTTTAGGGCATATGTTTGTTAACAAGTCTTATATAAACATGGTCATTGCGATTCTTTTGAGCCCAAAACGAAGTCTCTACGACCTTCCTGGGCCAAGTTACGTAAAATCCGACTTTCGCCTGGGGGGCGGAAATGGGCGTAGCCCTCCTGAACACCGGGTACGGATACATATTGTGTACCAAAGGTGATCTTGGTGCAGAAACACCCCAAGTACCACCCCCAACTCTCAAAAACTCTGGACACCGAAATGCATGCTCAACTTTGGTCTGCTACTAGAGTAAAAGTAGATGGTAAAAATTTATCTTAAAAATATAATAAAATAATGATAAATTACTTTTATTACTCTGAGTGCTTGAGTGATATAAATCTCTGCAATATTCAAAAAAGATGTATGTGATGTGGGTGGTGAACCTGAACCTGGTGATCCCTATGAACATGATATGAATCCCTTGTATACCTTTTCCCTTTCTTCCTGTTCCTTACCTATCTTCCTGTCCCTTACCCTTATCATAGGAAAGCACATGTTTAGGGATATTAACATATTAACCAAAATTAGTCAAATTCACTGTCCGCTTTCATCCAGAGATATTCCTTGAGTTTAGTCTTAAAGGTTGTTAAGCAATTTTCAGATCTTATATTCAATGGAACTTCATTCCAAAGTAAATGTGTGCGGTAGAAGTATGAATTTTTAAAAACATCTATTCTAGGTTTTATGGAGCATTCTAATTGAAGTTCATCAGATGATGACATACTCCTAGTATATCGAGTTAATTTTGGGTCGGGGAGGTGCTTCTTCCTAAGATATTCAGGGATACTTAAAAATGGGCTAGGATGATTAAACAAACTAACCCAGATTAACAGTGCTGACGTAAGCCTTATCAAACTAACCCAGATTAACAGTGCTGACGTTAGCCTTATCAAACTAACTCAATTTAACAGTGCTGACGCAAGCCTTATCAAACTAACCCAGATTAACAGTGTTGACGTTAGCCTTATCAAATAGCAGATTAACCCATTAATAGTGCTGACGTTAGCCTTATCAAATAACCCAGATTAATGGTGCTGACGTTAGCCTTATCAAACTAACCCAGATTAACAGTGCTGACGCTAGCCTTATCAAACAAACCCAGATTAACAGTGCTGACGTTAGCCTTATCAAACAAACCCAGATTAACAGTGCTGACGTTAGCCTTATCAAACAAACCCAATTTAACAGTGCTGACGTTAGCCTTATCAAACTAACCCAGAATAACAGTGCTGATGCTAGCCTTATCAAACAAACCCAGATTAACAGTGCTGACGGCCTTATCAAACTAACTTGAATTAACAGTAAACCCAATTTAACAGTGCTGACGTAAGCCTTATCAAACTAACCCAATTTAACAGTGCTGACGCAAGCCTTATCAAACTAACCCAGATTAACAGTGCTGACGTTAGCCTTATCAAACTAACCCAGATTAACAGTGCTGACGTTAGCCTTATCAAACTAACCCAGATTAACAGTGCTGACGCTAGCCTTATCAAACTAACCCAGATTAACAGTGCTGACGTTAGCCTTATCAAACTAACCCAGATTAACAGTGCTGACGCTAGCCTTATCAAACTAACCCAATTTAACAGTGCTGACGCAAGCCTTATCAAACTAACCCAAGTAAACAGTGCTGACGCTAGCCTTATCAAACTAACCCAGATTAACAGTGCTGACGTTAGCCTTATCAAACTAACCCAAGTAAACAGTGCTGACGCTAGCCTTATCAAACTAACCCAATTTAACAGTGCTGACGCAAGCCTTATCAAACTAACCTTAAGTAAACAGTGCTGACGCTAGCCTTATCAAACTAACCCAGATTAACAGTGCTGACGTTAGCCTTATCAAACTAACCCAGATTAACAGTGCTGACGCTAGCCTTATCAAACTAACCCAGATTAACAGTGCTGACGTTAGCCTTATCAAACTAACCCAAGTAAACAGTGCTGACGCTAGCCTTATCAAACTAACCCAGATTAACAGTGCTGACGTTAGCCTTATCAAACTAACCCAGATTAACAGTGCTGACGCTAGCCTTATCAAACTAACCCAATTTAACAGTGCTGACGCAAGCCTTATCAAACTAACCCAAGTAAACAGTGCTGACGCTAGCCTTATCAAACTAACCCAGATTAACAGTGCTGACGTTAGCCTTATCAAACTAACCCAAGTAAACAGTGCTGACGCTAGCCTTATCAAACTAACCCAATTTAACAGTGCTGACGCAAGCCTTATCAAACTAACCCAAGTAAACAGTGCTGACGCTAGCCTTATCAAACTAACCCAGATTAACAGTGCTGACGTTAGCCTTATCAAACTAACCCAGATTAACAGTGCTGACGCTAGCCTTATCAAACTAACCCAGATTAACAGTGCTGACGTTAGCCTTATCAAACTAACCCAAGTAAACAGTGCTGACGCTAGCCTTATCAAACTAACCCAGATTAACAGTGCTAACATTAGCCTTATCAAACGACTGCTCAGACACCATTCTTTCAGTGCTGGAGGTTGTTTTGGGGCTGCTGGTACTGGTGGAACTCATGGAACTCGTCATCTTAGCCCTCTTGGATTCCAGCACCTCCTGCGAGAAATGACGTCATTATTAGGGGTTAGAATGGTGTGCTGATGATGTTAGGATTACAGTACCTCCTGATATAGGGAGAGTGATGTCATTATCAGGTCTTCTTCAGCCAATGTGATCTTGTCAACAGATATTCAGATAATCTGTACATATCAAATCAAACTTACAGATAGAAAGGTTAGAATGGGTATTGGTGATGTCAAGATTTATTACGTAGAATTAATTTGTTAGACGAGGCTACTGCACGGGGGTATTCACTATTCAAGTAGTAGGAAAGTATGAAGGTGAGAATGAATCGCACCTTTTGTGGTGACAACTTAGGCAGCTTTTCACTGAATGAAACTCTACCCATTATTAAAGCAAGGGGTTCACGATGCCTAAACAACGAGCAAAAATAAATAAACTAATAAAATACAGAGCTTTGCGATTGAGCAGGTGCAATATAATATCACACAGGCCCCCTAGAGGCCTAGAGCACGCTCACAAATTGTTAAATTAAAATCCGATTTTATTGAGTTTCATTTATTTTTCTATTTCCAATATGAAGTGGATATCAGTAGTCTTTTTCCATCCCTGGCTCGAGGTCATTGGTTTAAAAGTGCGTGTATTAAGTCATGTTTAATCTAAAAGCTTATGCTTAATTTGGTTTAATAAGTTAATAACTATTTGGAAAAAGAGACCTTATTCCTTTATCCCAATTAACCGGCCCGTGCTGAAAGCAATGATTGAGTGACAGATGCCGAATGCCGAAAAGACACCGACAATCAGCGCTGACCGGGATCGATCAAAAATTAACGAGTACCATTATTTTCCATGGCCCATGCTTAATTCCAAACAATTGATCAATTCTGATTGATAACTAATCTATTTTCATACCTGCCTATGCAAGAGGAGGACTTGTTCTATGCGGTTCTCCAGCCACCGTACTCGCTCTTGTAGCCGTACTGACACTTCCTGAGGCTAGAGAATTAGACTTTACTCACGAGTAGAGCTATTGAACATGGTGCCATTGGGTTTTGTGCTGTGATTTGAATGTAAAACATGAGAACTCTCACCGAGAGAATCGATTTATCGAATGCTGGTTGAGCAACGAATTGGGTCATTAGCAGCTCCGTCGACGCCCCCTTCTTTTCGGCGCGTGCCCACTGCCCAGAGTACACAAATATTTTGCAAACACGAGAACTATTCAACTCTTATCGAGAGAACAGAGCAGAGTGAACGTTCAACCTTTTCGTATGATGGTGATTGGTGAAGGGTGTTTTCGTGTGTGAAGTGCAGACGATGGCATTTTTGATCCAGGAATATGGGGGAGTTGAGATTTAGATGATATGATTTCGAGAAAAGTGAGAGAGCGACTTTGTCGAACGGCCGAATTCTGGGAAATTTACCAGAAGCTATTAAAGTGAGCTGATGTACATTATATGACATACCATACCACTTGATATCACTATAATCACGATCTGGCACTCCACATTATCACGTTGATTATTAGCACTCCACATTATCAAGTTGATTATTAGCACTCCACATTATCAAGTTGATTATTAGCACTCCACATTATCAAGTTGATTATCAGCACTCCACATTATCAAGTTGATTATTAGCACTCCACATTATCAAGTTGATTATTAGCACTCCACATTATCAAGTTGATTAATGATTATTACCATATTACATCGGATGATTTCCAGGACTGTTATAATGGCACTATACTTAACAAGTGCATTCTCCCCAATTCATCACGCGGTGAGAGTGACATCAGTATCACAGTTTAGAATAGTGAGTTGATGACGTCACACCGCCTATTTCTCATGATCGTGTGTGTCCTGTTGTCATGATAATGATATCTATTTTGTCAGCATAATGTCAATTATGGCGTTAATCATTCTGGCGTGTGTGTGCAGTGATAACATGATATCGGCATCTTCATTTGCCTAACTCTCCACTCAGACTCGCTTCCACAAACTTAGATGTGCGATCTTTTCTTGCATTAATGCATTCTAACTGCCGTTTTACAGCATCCGTTTTATAATATCCTTCGATATTTCCAGTATTCCGTTGTCGCTAGATCTCTAGATTTAATGATCAAACTATCAAGAATGTTCGACGCTTTTGAATTTTAAATTGTGCTGGCTTCGTCCCCATATCCAAAAAATAAAAAATTTCCCCCGAACCAGAAATTTTTGCCCATTTTGCAGCCCGCTCGCTTCGCTCAAGAAATTGACTATATTTTGTGAGCAAAGCAAGCAGTTTGCAAAATTTGCTTCTTTTTTAATATTTCATAAGCTAAAGTAATTATTCTAATATATTAGAAGTTAAAAAGGCTCTCATTGTGAAGCTAATCAAGAACAGGAAATTATGCATTGCTTATAGTTATTGACATGGGTCCAGCATGGATCCAGCCCAGAATTTTTGGGGGCGTGCAAATTCAAGCCCTCGCGGTGCTTCATTTGCAAAAATGACATTTTCTGAATATAAAAATAATTCGAGTAGGTATTAGCGTTAGCAGGGGTCTGGGGGCCGCAGCCCCCAGAAGCCAGAGGTCTGGAGTGTAAAGAAATGTCACCTCAATAAGATCTTTGCACTGTTTTTATCTCAAAAGCTCCATCGGGGCTCCATCTTTTTTGCCGTACATAATTTCACTTAATATATTAAAAATCAAAAGAAAGAACAGCAGGGGTCTGGGGGCAGCAGCCCCAAGAAGCCAGAGGTGTGGAGTGTAAAGAATTGTCACCTCAATAGGGTTTTTGCATTGTTTTCATCTCAATAGGGTATTTGCATTGTTTTCATCTCAACAGCTCCATCCCTTTTGTTGTACACAATTTCACTAAATATATTTAAAATGAAGAGAAAGAAAAGCAGGGGTCTGGGGGCGGCAGCCCCCAGAAGCCAGAGGTGTGGGGCGTCAAGAAATGTCACCTCAATAGAATTTTTGCACTTTTTTCATGTCAGCATCTACATCATTGTTGTCGTACACAATTTTGCCACCTATATATATCCATGAGGATTGCTATTGATAATTGATGCTATCGATACTTGACGATTAAGACTATTCATGCTTTCTTGGAATTGATTTCACGGATCGGGTCGTTCAATAAGAGTTGCATGATTGCAATTGATGAGTAATTGATTTATTCTCTTTTTACTCAATGGTACAGGTACAAAACTAAACGATGTGGTTCTTTAATGACAATCAATTTCGTCGTTCTACGACATCTTCAGGTCTCAAATTTGATTTATACAATCAAATTTGAGACCTGAAGATGTCGTAGAACGACGAACTTGATTGTCATTAAAGAACCACATTGTTTAGTTTTGTATCTGTACCATTGAGTCAAAAGAGAATAAATCAATTACTCATCAATTTCTTGGGATTCATAAACTTGTTTTTAAATAATATCATTGTTTTTCATAACTTTTCTAGTCCATTTTCGGACTTTATTTTCAATTCTAATGTTGTTTTTATCTCAAATTTTTTGAATTGCACACCCAGAGCACGCCTCCAAATTTTCGTTTGGGGGCATGCGCACGCCCCCAGCACGCCCCCTTGGATCCAAGCCTGCTACATCCTATCACTGAAAACTGTTAGTTAGTACAGGAACGATTTGAATTTTCATTTTAAAAATTTATTTCAATATAATTCGGGTAAAACATAGTGATTTTTGGTGTTAAATCAAATTTTCTGTACTTGGCTTCCACCAAAAATTTCCTCCAATTTCCCCAAAATTTCCCCCGGCTCAAAATTTCCCCCGAACCAGGTTTGCAGGTTCGCGGCTTTTTGGATATGGGGCTTCGTCGCGTGGCTCTTAACATTGATCAGACCTGGGGGAAAAACTAAAATACTTAAGCTTATTGACTTGAGTCACGCAGTCCACGGAGTGTCGCTTCCACATTGCATGAACTGGAAGTTTCAAGTCCGTAGGTGTTTCAGACCTTGCCCCAGGTCAATTCATGAAAGCTTTGGGTCACGATGGTGATTGGAAATGGGAACGATTTCTGAAACTCACCCTATCTTATAAGAATAATAAGAGTCTTTACAACGTCGCTACCATTGCAGAAAAAAGTATATTACTGAGGTCACAGTAAGACAGTTACTAACCCTATCAGGAGAGTTGATGAGTTTCTGCAGGTCTAGGCGGGAGTGCATGAGTTCCACGTGCATTTTCTCAATGCAGGATACCAGTACCGCACCGTGTTGCGCCTGAAAAACAGAACTTGGTAATACTTACTGTGTAAACATACTGAATCTGCCCCAGTAATACTTGCATAGCAATTGTTAAATTCGTCAAAAATCTAGGAAAAATACGTCAAATTTGGCACTTACAGTGTAAACAAACCACAGAATCACTTCGCCGGAAGAAGTGAGCCGATGTCAGATATTTGCATAGTTACGTTACATTCGCCAAAAATCTAGGAAATGTTTGTCATATTCGGCTCTTAGAATGCATTTTCACTTTTTCGCAGCCGATTTTAAGGCGAGTGAGTATCAACTTATTCATCAATGAAAGTGTAGACTCTCTAACTTAAAATGTTGTGATAAAACTAAGTTAAAAAAGTTGAGAATTTAAAAGAAGTTAAGTTATATGACAGGTTCATGAGATTGAACGCCGGGACGTTATATTGATAAAGTAAAGTCCGCCCACCTCACCGATTCACCACAAAATCGCGAGGTTTTCTGATAAAAACATTGGAATTTTAAAAGCAATATCTTACTAGCGCACTTTCAGTGGTCACGGAAAAACTTCCATTCTTTTAAACTTCATGTGATGACAGAGGCTCCTCTACCTTTGATATTAGAAATGGAAATAAAATATACGGGATGTTAAAAACTTACTTGCACTAAAAGTAAAAACAGGATAGTTATTTTTGTATTGAAAATTTGTACTTTGGTCTTAAACAGGAGTCTTTCCACTGACCTAGTAACATATTAAAGTATTTACTTATTCAGTTGAAAATCAGCAAATTTTGTAACTGATTGTGGTAGATGAAGCTCAGTGCACATGTCAATCTAAGATACTCCCAGTTCTAGGACACCTATAGTGCAACTCCAGGGAGATAAAGTGATGATATATGGGACTTCAGGCTAACATCCGGCCATTCCGATGTCTGCGAATCTACGAATATGGCTGCGCTTCTATAGCTTGTCTCGATTCAAATCGCACAGTTTCCTATTACTATATTCTATACTAAGTTATGTTAAGTTTTAAGTTAGTTATATTGTATTTTCATTTCATGATGAAAGTCTTTGCACTTTGGAGCTTCATCTATAAATGATTTTCCTTGCTAATTTACTATCAATAAAACCGTATTTACTAAGTCTCTTTACTAAATCTCTATCATTGTTCATTACATTTTATTATTTATTCCAAATTGTAATTATCACAGCGGTAATTGCTTAATTGTATAAGAGTTGCACATATGGTTTGAATGTAATCCTTCCACCTTTGAATGCGCATCTCAATTAGACAATGGTTCAGTGCTCTATTAGACTAGTGATGAGTGAACGTGAGGCTCATTTCCCTCTTGTGTCTGTAATTCTTCCAACGAATTTACTGGAGTTTGTATCATTATGCTCTCTAGCTTTTAAAGTGCGCTCGGAATAAATAGGCGGTCGTGATGACGTCATTTACATTCGCGCGCTTCTAAATTGTTGAAAATAACCGCCTATTTTTCGTGCGCGGAGTATAGACAATATAACATCGTCTTGTGCCAGGTAAACATTGTGTATGTCTGTAGTCTGGTAACTATATGCGTCCTTTACTCGTAGCTTTTACTTGTACTTACTAGCTCAAAAAGAGAACTTGGGTAACCCTAATTAAGTTTGTTTAGTGCTATATTCAAAACAAAACGAATTGTTTATTTGTTTGAAAATGTTTTATGTTTATACTAATATTAGTTAATTTAAGGACAGAGGAGGGGGAGAAGAAGTTCAACCCTAATATTTTGTAAAACACAAATTTGAGATATGAGTTGGTTTAATGATCTTTTGTCAATTTTCAACTATTTTCTTTTTATGTCAATTTACTTGTTTTTTGTAAACCTGCTCGAAAAGACTGGCAGCTGACGTGATGGACTTGTCTTTGGTGGTCCGGTAGTTTCCCGTCTCCAGCTGATCCAACGTGTCCTCCAATGCCAAGTGCAGGTCTTGCAGATACGTTAACTGGGGTAGTCGAGATAAGTTAACTGGGGCAGTCGAGATAAGTTAACTGGGGTAGTCGAGATACGTTAACTGGGGTAGTGGAGAAACGTTAACTGGGGCTAGTCGAGATACGTTAACTTGTGTAGTCGCGTAGTTACTAGTAAGGCAAAACGGCTAGAGCAGTCTGTTCTAGCTGCCATCATTCCATTCAACAAACTTAATTTCGACCCCAAATTCTTATTATTGAACCCCTTCGTAACTGTTCACTGAGCATAAGGTCGCATCTCTGATTGATACTGTCAACTCCGGTGATCTTTGTTTTACTTGGCTGAAATGACACTGCACGTTATCATACTTACAAGTCTTAAAACCACAGTTTAATCTTTTACTCAATATGTTTTGTAAGTCCATGCTTGTTTTTATCAAGCATGTAATGGCTTCCAGAAGACGAATTATTATATGATCTTAAAAATACATGCCAAGGAAGGTCATAACAGATGAAAAACAGTGAATATACATTGCTATCGTCCGATGGACAATCGGGTGCTTTGCAAACCTTTTGGAAAAATAGGAATAATATTTTACTTCATTCGCTCGACCGGATTCAGGCATATTCACGTTATGGGTTTTGTCAGGGCAATTTACGGCACGTTTGACCTTCACTATGTGCCTCTGGACCAGCAGTTCAATGCATATCTTATGATAATAAGATAGCTGGGTGAAATGTCGTCTTGGGGGTCCATTCCGAACAGAGTGAAGTCAAAAACAGACTTAAGAAAAAAGTTATTCGCAAATTAACTTAAGTCTGCTTTTTGACGGAGTCAGGTATCGTACACCCGACAAAACCCATAACACGAACCATCGATATTTATTCATTCCGAGCAATCCAAAGTTTGATGATATTAATATCTACTAAAATCTAGGCATTCTTCATACCAGTACGTGTGGCACAAGCAAAAATTCTTACCCTTTCTTATCATACCCGTACAATGTTGACAACTTCTGGTCTTATTCCTGCATTAACATAATAGCGGAATCCTTAAGAGTTTAATGGTTTTTGTCAATGAAAGACTGACAAAATAATAAGTGAATAACTATAATAATATGTGAATAAACCTCATGTTATATATTCAAAGTCTAGAAGCCTGTCTGGTGGAAAATAATGAAGTGCGGGTTGAGTACGTGAGTCAACACTTCGTTCAGCAGTCTGGGCTCTGCCTTTGTCTTGCGATATATCTTTAATTTTGCACAAAGTATTAGAATATTCTGACAACTAATTCCAATACCGATATATAATAGGGCATAGCCGGGGTAAAACGCTGCGGCATATTGGGGGAATTAAGGTAGAGCAGTTAGGGCCCTGTATTCCATGCCTCGTGCGCTGAATATATCCCTAACTTTGCCCCGAATGTACCCAGCGTTTTGCATCAGTTACGACCCAAGTATAGAAGAATGTGCCAACTACAATGCATCGACATTTGACCTAGTTCCCACTATCTCAGTATTTCATATTTAGTAGACAGCATATGATTTTCGTGTGATTTAATAAGGATTTAGTCTGATCCTGTGAATGCCTATTCAATTGGCATGACATGTCGATTGACAAGGTTTTAGCAAGGTATGTGAAGTGCTCAATCACGTATTTCATTGAGCATAATAATTGTGAGCAGCCCATTTGCATTTTTCTGGGTAAAGATAGTACGTACAATGTATATACTACCTTAGGAGGTCTATTTATAAAGGTTGTAATCTGGGGATTTTTCGAAAAAATCCCCATATTTTCAACCTACCAAAATTTTGCCCGCCACAATTTTACTCCCCGATTTAATTCAACCCGCTTTCGAAATTTCTTAAGCTATCTGTACTAAAACAGTACAATTTCGTTTCAGAGATAATTTTCAGATAGTTACAGATCATTTAGTCAAAGTCAAATGGTTAAAACAATTGAAATTCAAAAATTTAGAACAGTAATTAATGAAGCAGAGGCTCAGGAAGACGATCAAGAATTCGATTTGTAATATTAGAATTAATCTATTTTCCATTGTTTTCCGCAAAAAATCTTTTATTTGTCTGCAAAAGTTAAAAAATCACCCAATTTTATTTGGTGGGTGAAATTTGGGGATTTTTGAAAAAAATCCCCATATTTTCAACCTACCAAAATTTCAAACACCGCAATTTCGACCCATATAAATAGACCTCCTAAGGTATATAGTTTTCTAACTGTCAGTATCAGGTAGCATTCACTACTATTTCCACAGTTATCCATCAATGGAATGTCGATGGCATCGACATTCCATGATCGCTGTTTCCTTCTTTTCTTTTGTTCTGATTTTGTTAATTTTGCTTATACCAGATACCTTCAACAAAGCTACAAGAAATGTATCTTTTTTGAACTAAAGACGACACTTTTAAGGTTATTTAACTGATGAATTATTGATCATGCCGGCCATAACCGAAGTTTGGCGGAGATTTATTCTGTTTGTTTCAAAGGTCAAATTTCCAATCATATTATCAATAAGTATTAGCGTGTAGCTTTGAAAAATAGAGCTCCCGTTTAAAAGCTGTAGTATAAGTCTCAAGAAGTATTCTATACGCTAACAACATGACATGAATGTTACATAGGAACTGGTTACTGCTTTACTGAGTTACCATGGTTACTGTAGGTACATGATATAGTACTCTCTAGGCGTTATATCTGATTATATCTGTAACTCTCAGCCAAATTTCTCAGCTACTTTGGTCTTTGGTCCTCTGTAAAGCGCAACTACGAATTCCGTCGAGTATCAATTCAAATAATCTATCAACAGGTTTTAGTCCTCAACCTGTGATTTAGCCAGTAACCTTAGGATCTGGCTAAGGCTAGGACTGTTGTCTAGATCTCACCTATGAGTTAATGAATACTGACATACAAGGTGATTGGCGCAGCATACTTCTGCCTACTCATTCCCATAACTTCATAGGAATTAATTAAGACTCCTATACCAACTTATTCACATGTAAGTACATAATATGCAATGATATTTCAACAAATGTTCTCTAGTGATTGGAGGAAGTGTGAAAAGTTCTATTGACGTTTGATTTGAGTTCAGATTGCCCTGTTTCAAAGCGTACCATGTCACAACAAGCGCATCTATTATATCTTTATAGGGGTTCTAAGTACCTACCTAATACCCCTGTTCTTCCTATTCAGTAACAACTGCCATCTGATAATCTTTCATCTACCTCTCCCATCGTAAGACTGTTGGTTGCTATATTACTACATTGACGTTATCATCATGGTTGAGAATGTTGAATGGTTGCCCTGAAACCGCCAACTTCCCTGCACTCCCCTCACGACGCATTATTAAGTAATAATGGCCCGTTAATGCCTCCTCCAATCAGGCCTTGACGCTGTGACACACTTGAGGGCTAATGTGTCAAGTACGCTAAGTGTTTCCGGAGAAGATCACAGGAAATAGAGCCCTCATTTCGGTCTGAACGCGAGTCACACTACGAGCTGTGAGCGGTTGAGAGTGGCGTCATTGTCAGGGTTTAGAATGGTGAGTTGACGACGTGGGAGTGCCTATATTTTACAGAAGGTAACGAGGTGGGATTCCATAAAAGTAGCCGATTCTATAAAAAAGAGTCGTGTTTGAAGAGACGCCTCGTAATAATACGTTGGCCATTTGGTGTTTGTCACTTTGTCAACGACAAGCTGACAAGGAGGGAAATAGTTACATTTCGTTCGTTGGCCGATTCGAGTCACTGACTCCCATAATTGAGAATTTTGTCCGTCAGAAGTTCTAGATCTTTCTATTTGGTATTTTATATTATTTTCTTGCAGCTCACAGACGTAGAGCTAACCAAGTCACATATTTAAATTGAATCAAGTTTCGTTCAAGATTATTCATTCCAGTAAATTATAAGTTTTTGATAGTCACAGCAAAGCCAGGTTCTATTAGGTCTGAAACATTAGTGAACTGCCCCTGTTATGATGGTATTTAGTCAAATGTTAGGAACCAACTTACTTTTTCCTGGCCCCAGCTCAAAAGGTAATCAAATCCATTACTTTTTTTCAATTTATTCAACATAGGAACATTCTCCGATTCCATACCGTTCAGAAACCAGGACGAACTGTTCCAAATCATTTGCACACGGTACCAGTAAAGCTCAGTAAAGTTACTAGTCAGAGTAGCAGTTAGTAAACATGAGCTATGTAGAATAAAGGCGGCAGTCATACGTCACTAACTCACCACTCCAACCCCTGATAATGACGTCACTCTCAACCAAGCATTGTTTGGGATATCCTCTAATGTGTGGCAGTAAACACTATTAAATGGCTCATTAAAAGATAAAATAACCTGCTGATACCATGGTACCAGTCACAAACCACCTGTTACAGTGGCGTATGTCTGAACTCTATTATTCCATATCATATTATCTGCTCTTAAAATAGAAATATAGCGACAATGTGCGCCGTTCTATTGATCTCATATCTCGTATTCTCGTTACAGTTTTTTCATTTATATAATATCTTTAGTCATTTGAATATTTCCACAATTTTAATTGTGTCCAGTTTTATTCCTTTCTTCTGAGCTTCAGCCAATATGATATTTACATCCTCATACTCCAATACGAAAAGGTGCAAAGGTATTCCTTTTGTTCATTATTATCTTTTGCCTACTCAAGAAAGAGACATGGATTGATCAGATTACAGCATTTTCGTACTGTGGTTTGTCGATAAAAATATTTCCCTAGGAACTTAAAATGCAGACTGATTATGAGATAATAGCATAACAAATTCAGTTCTGTACCTACAGCTTCTGTTGGTATACTCTTTTATGATTTTTCACAGCCCTTACATCGTCATTCATAAATTTTCGCTTCACCCCCTGTTTCCCTAAACTCACCGATTTGGTAGTTTCTGGAGAGAGTGCTTTGAACACTGAAGTAAGAGCACTTATGTCGGAGCAACTCTCTCCGAAAGTGCCAGCGTTGGAGGAGAGAGGGTTGGAAGTCTGGGGCTGGGTGGATACAGCACTTTGCTGCTGTGATATCCCTAACATTGCGGGAGACTTTGTGGCAATCAGGCGGATTCTAGGTGAATATCAGGTGATTTTCAAGACGATCTATGTCTTTCGGTTGAGTCAGCGATCATTTGTCACGGGCACCCGTTCAAGTCTTCTTCATAATTCTCAATCAATGGTAGTGAAAGTTAATCATACGAGTGATAATCTAATGATAAAGCAGCAGCATCTAGTTAGCTACCTATCCACTAATTTCTAATCATGCTCTTACGTTGACATCCATGTCACTAGCTAGGTAATCACTGTGCTTAAACTTCGACCGTCTTTATTTCAGCTCATGAATGAAAAGCTCAACAGCAATTTCACTTGCCACACCTTCACAGGTTCAGCACAAATTTTCCATAATGCCAATTATGCATGTTAAATATTCAATTCTGCCACGATATCTACTCAAGGAAAGTAATTTTATAAATTTATAGCTATGTTTATACTTACATACTTTTGATTTATAATTTCCCTATCATACGGATTTACTTATACACTGTAGATACATTAAGTAAGCGCCTTCAGTTGCCGTATTAAAGTGGTGACACTATTTTGCCGCTTTCAGTTGAATTTGATATTACTCTAAGATGAATCACGTCAATAGATAGTTCCGTTTATAATCTTATAATCTTCCAACTTGCAATTTATTC
Organism: Beroe forskalii; assembly: GCA_011033025.1. Classification (NCBI taxonomy): domain Eukaryota; kingdom Metazoa; phylum Ctenophora; class Nuda; order Beroida; family Beroidae; genus Beroe; species Beroe forskalii. The sequence continues at coordinate 190,584 of WFMF01000153.1, forward strand.
CAGCTACTTCTCACGGCAACCTGCAACATTCACAGTGCTCACAGGATAATCAGATAATTCTGAAATGTTTAGTCTGAAATTTCTCTCGGCATCATACTTAATAGCTCACAGTTAATTCATAATCGGCAATCGGTTCAGGTTAATATGTCAGGTAAGATGGGCATATCAGTTTATCAGATTCATTTGATTTATTACTTGCAGACCATTGATTTGTAACTTCTGCTTTGGAATGCTTCCCATTGTGTGCCCAGATCTCGTTTCAAACAATTGTTAAGTGTAGTTTTTCAGCAGCCAGGATAGTTGTGCATGGAAAAGGTAGCTTTTCAGGATCTCAATTCATCCAAATACTACTAACTTACTAAATGGAAGATCTAGGAGATATTCGGCCAGTCTCCAGAGTGGGAAAACATTATCCAAAATACAATTCAATCATCCATATAATAAGAATTTTTCGAAAATCAAATTAAGCAAGCAATTCATTATTTGGAATTATAATATATAAATTACAAGTCTTTATATACAGTTCAATACAAACTATGAAAATCAAAATTAATTGGAAAACTTCTGAATCATTACAAATCTATAACTACTTAGAGGCTTTGACAGTCTAATTTGTGTTCAAAACCATGAAAATACAGCTCAAAAATCTTATTGCTTAATATCAATGTATCACATAACATAAAGATATAACATAGGAACTGTCTGAAAAATCATGATCTCATGGACTGTCAAAGGCTTTGAAGATATCAGAAGAACAAATACGCTGGATGGAGTATCTATACTAGGTGCAATAAATATGTGATATTCTGTTTTTGCAGGCTAAATCTAAATAAAATGAACATTCTCAAAATATGTCTGGAAAGTTACTTCTTATCTGTTAATGATGAAGGATTCTTGAATGCATCTCGAGGTGGAGGTGGCTTTGGTCTCAGTCCCGTTTCATTACTGCTGGATGAAGGAGAGGCCACTCTTAAATCAAGACCTCTCAGAACATTATTTTGATCTCTGACTGGCATATTTACTTTCTTCAAGGTTCTTTGTCTCCAGGAGAGTTGCTTTTGTGTTGCAGGAAGGGAAGGCAATTTCTTCACTTCAGAAAATTCCATTGGTGGTGGCCTTGGGAGGGATTTCAATTTTGGTGAGCTAGGTCTTTTATTTGAGACATCTGCAAATATTGGTTGGGATACATCCAAGACTTTCTTCTCTAATTCATCAGCAAACTTTCTCAACTCATTAAGAGTTGGCTCTTCTGAACTCTGTGAATGCTGATTCTGTATTGCATTTTGTAAAAACTCAATATCTTCTGTCAAAACTCTGTGCTCATCTCTAAATGCCCCCTGTATGTCAGCTACAATTCTATCAATCTCAAATGCAGACATGCTATCCCTGTATACAGACAAATCTGTAGTTGAGGTTGATTTTCTCCCAGTTGAAGGTCGTGATGGAGTCATTCTACCATTTGAGGAACTTGTTACTTGTCTGTTATTTTGTGTAGCATAGTCATATAAACCTTTTCTTTCTGATATGAAACTTTGCAATAAATGATTTTTAGTTGCATCAAGATTAGAAATAAATTGCTGAATTTTTGAAACAACTTGTTCCCTCAGATAAGGTGACTCTGGCAATCGATCATTTCTATTTATAGGCACTGGTTCAGTTGCTTCTGTTGACCATATGTCAAGAAGAAGATAAATTTCATCAAATAGTTCATGAGATTGTTCAATAAGGTCTTCCCCAATAATATGCTTTATCTCAGGTAATTCTACTGTAGGGGCATAAAGCTCAATGACTTGCCAGAGACTCTGAGGAACTTCATATGGGGACCATTGTAGAAGTGCCATTGATCATCCTCAAATTATTTTGGTTATATTTCTCAATGACTAATTGACCCCCCCCCCCAACAATATGATTTTTAGAATAATCAGAATTTATATTCATTCATAATTTATCACCTATTTCAAATTATTTGAGTAGCATGATACAAACTTCATGATGAGGAGAACAATCAAAATTTTCAAGACCTTCTTTTGCACACAGATTTCACCACCCACAAAAACACTGCCACGGATTTCAGCCCTAAAAGTGATTGGTGGTACCTGTGTGGGAGCATCTACATTCATTTACGGCAAAAGTTATCATGCAAGTTGCAAGACAGCAACTCAAGATCATAAAACAGTGAATTCTGATGAAGGTATCAGTTATAAATCATCTATTTTACGTGAATGCTTTTCAGCAAAAGCATCTGTAGAGTACAATGGAGAGTTTTTCATGACAGGTAGAGATTTCTTGGATGCATGGATATCAGATGAATTTTATGAAAAGCCTAAAATTGAGCTATATGATTCAGAATATCAAACAATGATCAATTCCATTAAAGTACCTTCTGAACCATGCTTCAATATGCTCTTTACATCAACTTCTCTTATTTCTTATCCAGACTATGTGTTCCTCAGATCTATCCTAAATAGACCAGATGACTTGTCAGTGAAAAGCTTTAAAATGCTTGACCTAGATCAAAATGGGTTTATATCACTTGATGAATATTATTCATTATGTAAAATGTTTACCAGAAATGATGAAGGTGATCCAACTAAACACTTGAAGACAACATTAAGGGTTCTCCTCTTCAACCACGATGACAATGATAAGATAACATTGGATAAATTCAATTATCTTCTGAAAGATGTTCATACCAATTGCCTCAAAGCTGAATTCAATAAATTCAGATACAAAACAAATAAACCAGACATGATATCAGTTCAGGGATTTATGAGGGCTATTTTAAGAAGGACAAAAGTGTCACAGATACAGAGGGCTAGATTTATTGATAAATCTGAGGTCTATAAGACTCTTGATGCAATAACATTTAATCAATTCAAATCCATAATTGTTCTGCTTCATAATTTCAGTGATTTTGAAGTGGCAGTAAGGATGTATCAAATTGCAAAAAAGCCTCTGGCCAGAGATGTCTTTAAGAGAGCAGCTCACATTTGCTCTGGAGAAGAATTAGATGATGAAATTGTTGATATTCTGTTTTACATATTTGATGAAGCAGGGGATGGACACTTGTCACATTCTGAATTTGTGAACATAATGAAAGAAATGGATACAAATGTTGCCACTCAGAAGACTGATGCCCAGTCACAAACAGCTGGCAGTTACTTTAGAAAATGTATTAGAAATGAAATGATACGATCTTATGCATGATATCAAATTCCATAGACACCACTGTTCCCTGTCAAATTTGGCATAAAGAAGTAGGTATAGACAAGAAGATATTGAGAAGTAGGATTAGAGAAAAAGTTAGGTATATAATTTTTATCGAACTGTTCTCACAATATTATTCACAGTATATATACCAATACATTGATTTGAATCATGAATTTGGCTTCAGGCAAATTCGAATATGAAGTCTCTCTAATTGATATATGCCTATACAAAACTCAACAAATAACAATTGTGATTTGTGCAAATGTGAAATGTTCTTTACAGGTAGAAGTTATTTTTCACCACCATTACATATGTTAAGTTGATATTTTAAATGTCTGTCTTAATTTTCATTCAATTCAAAAGCCCTTACGTTTTCAATTTTATGAGTCCCTGGAGCAACTACAAACTATCGAAAAATGCTCAATATTCATCACTCAATCAAGATCAATGATATTTGTTGTATGCAATATAATTTTATGAAGAGAATCAATGTACACAACTCGTTTATCCTTGTTCACATTTTCCTAAGCCCGCATAGGTGTGTGTACGCGCGCGGCGCTACCCTTCTGGGGAAGCGCGCCGCGCAATGCAGACAGGGATATACGTGTTTAGCAAGTTCACATTGCGTGACCCACTTCCCCGAAACAAGTAAAGAAAGGAAGCCCGCACACCGCAAGCGCTTCCTTGTCAGACGTTCCTAAGCCCGCATAGGTGTGTGTACGCGCCGCGCGAGCCACACAGGGATATACGTGTTTAGCAATGTCAGACGTTGTCTGACCCCTTCGCCTTCGGCGGGCGCGCGCGCGAAGCGCGCGCGTCCGCCTGAAATAATGGTCAGACAACGTCTGACAAGCGCTTCCTAAGCCCGCATAGGTGTGTGTGTACGCGCCGCGCGAGCCACACAGGGATATACGTGTTTAGCAACGCAAGCGCTGAAACTGTTTGTCAGGCGTTGCCAGACCCCCTCGCACACGCAAAGCGCGCGCGCCACGACTCTGACGACGTCAGACAAAAACTGTCGTTTCACGACGCCCGGCCCCTAGCTCGGGGAAATACTTCTTAAGCCTGAATAGGTGTATGTGTACGCGCCGCGCGCTTCCTTGATCCCGAGGAACTGGAAGCGCGTTGTCTGGCGTTGACAGACCCTCTCGAGAATCAGCGCCGTGCGCGCGGCGCTGACGCCAGCCGCGCCCGCTTCGCGGCTGGCGTCAGCGGCCCAGCGGGTCATACATCGTACGACAAGAAGCGCGCCGCGCAAACAGGTTAACAGTGCAGGGATAAACGTGTTGAGCAAGGTTGCTAAACACGTATACCCTTGTTATCGTTCCTGTATCGTCGCGCTTCCTCAGAACTGTGTGTCCCGTAGGGAAGCGCGCGGCGCGTACACACACCTATGCGGGCTTAGGAATCAGCAAGGGAAATCTATTCAAATGTATGCGCGAGCACCGCGCCAAATTGGTAGGTCTCCCATATCAACGGGAGCTCCTTCATTATCTATGACAATGACGTGACTCAAAAAAATATAGTTAAGCGCACCTAGCGCTTTCCCCCTAACCAGGGGTGCTTGCCGCGCACTCTGTGCGCTTCCTAAGCCCGCATAGGTGTTGTCAGACGTTGTCAGACCATTATTTCAGTGAAATTATGGTCTTCGGCGGACGCGCGCGCGCCCGCCGAAGGCGTAGGGGTCAGACAACGTCTGACAACATAGGTGTGTGTACGCGCCGCGCGCTTCCCTACGCTGGGGAAGCGCGCCGCGCGAGCCACATGACACAGGGATATACGTGTTTAGCAATCTGTGCGCGTAACCAGGGCCCTGGTTAGGGCAACTAGCGCTTTAAGGACTAGGGTTAGGGTCAAGATTTGTTAGGGTTAGGATTAAGGTTAACCAAAACCCTAACCTTAATCCTAACCCTAACAAATCTTGACCCTAACCCTAGTACTTAAAGCGCTAGGTGCGCTTAACTATATTTTTTTGAAATTTGACGGTATCTCTCCCATATAAACGGCTCTGAGTGACGTCACAGATCTAAATGTCAATTTTTCTGTATCCTAAACCTAACCGGTTATGGTTAGGTTTAGGATACAGAAAAATTGACGTTTAGATCTGTGACGTCACTCAGAGCCGTTTATATCAATATGGGAGAGATACCGCCAAATTTTAATTAGGGCCCGGGCTTTGGCTAATTGGCCATGGGACTACACGGCCCCCCCTAAGGGGGGGCCAGGCCCCCCCTAGTTTTCAAAAGGCCCCCTCTAGAAAAATCTTAGGGGGGGGGCCTTGGCCCTACCTAAGATTTTCTCAAAAATTTGACCATAGAAAGGAGGTGAAAATTTAGTTCATCAAGACGGAAATTTTCCTGAAATTTACCCTTTGTCAGGGTAAAATCAATGAATAAAACATGATTTTAGTACTTTTTTATGCAAAATAGTGAAAATTATGGCTATGAAAAATGAAAATTTGTATATGTAAATTTTGGCCCCCTGTAGTTTTCAAAAGGCCCCCCCTAGAAAAAATCTAGGGGGGTCCTCGGCCCCCCTAGCTCGAAAAAGTGTGTAATGGCATGTAATTGGCTCTGGTTCCCCTAACCAGCCGCGCACTCCGTGCACGAAACCAGGGTCCTGGTTAGGGCAAGGAACTGCGAGCCCGCTTACTTTTACTATACTGCTTGACACTGCACCTATAAGCGGGCTTAGGAATTTGCCAACAAGCCATATAGGAAAAAGCAAGGATTCCGTTAACGGTTAAAATTAAAAATAAACGAATTTGATGGTTATTATATTACTATTAGTATTACTCAATTTTAATTCATTTTGATAAAATTAAAAACAAATTTGATCATGAATTGTGAATGTGTTGTTGGTAGTAACCGCCCCCGTACTAAAATAGTACTAAATAGTACTAAAAATAGTACTTGTGTGTACAGATCGCTCGAAAAGGAGTCCTCGAAAACCAATGACCATGACTTGAGCTAGTGATAGTAACATTGTCAGAAGTTGTCTGACCTTGGACCTCTTCGGCGTCAGCGGGTCATACATCGTACGCTACGACAATTTGTCGTACGATGTATGACCCGCTGACGCCGGCCGCGAAGCGGCTGGTGTCAGCGCCACGAGGGTCTGTCAACGGCCAACAATACAATCACAGTTCATGTTGTGAAGAAATAGTTAAAAGAAATAGTTTTATAAGAGTTGCGCACGCAATTGTATTTAGTATCTAATTCTAAAAGATATTTTATATCTAATTCTAAATGCTAAAATATAACTATCGAGGACTCATTTTCAAGTGATCTACAAGTTCATACATGTGTGTTACTGTTACAACATACATTATTACAAACCAAAAACCAATTATACTTTAAGTTTAAGTTTATAGGAAAACCAAGCACAGCTTGGAATTGGATTACTGGCAAAAAATACAATAAAAAATATCATAAATGTCATTGATTGTCAAACGGCGAGGATTTCTGAACAACCTAGGAACCAGACGAACTTCAAGTTTAAGTTTATGATCATGTTTATCGTTTTCACAGAGCCACCTCGACCGTCGAGATAATATAGGATTTAGAGCTAGAATTGTCGGATAGGGTCGATGTTCAGTCAACCGTCAAGGACTTGTCGAGAATTAAGCCAAGAATTAACCAAGTACCAAACTGTCATTTTCAGGCCGTGATAATACTTTTGTCTGGATTGATCAATTGTCGAGGTCGCTACCACTCAGATAATTCAAAAAATTGATTCCAATTTTAATCAATTAAACCAGGCTCACTGAACTAACGTTTCTATACTCCTTATTCCTATCCGTGCTCATCTCATTCAAATCCAGCTTCTCCAAAACACAGTCCCCGAACTCCTGCATCTCAAACTCCTCCGAAAGGAGGCGAGTAGCGTCCACAGGGCCGTGACGCTGTGTGTCCGTGTTCCCCCACCGAGCATTGATCAACGTACAGTGGATCTTTATACTCGAACTGTTCCTGTTATTCTCCTCACTCATCAGACCCCGGTCCACAAAGAACTGAAAACACTGATCCGCCAGGTTCTGTAGCCTCTCTGATTTGTCCAGCAGAACCAGCTCGGAGAACAGCACTCGCACAGCTCCCGGTTCGTCGTTCATTATTTCCAGGTTTTTCAGCGATGCTCGCAGCGGTTTCCCGCATAAAATGTAGGGGAATCTGGGGTGCGAACTGCGCGAGGGCGTCCCGGGCTGCGCTCACTTCCTTCTCGCTGAAGAGCTTCAAAACGCCGATAGTGATGTGAAGTTTGGCAGGGATTTGGACTAACTGGGGTGATATTCCCTCGTCAGCACAGAGATCCCTGAATTTCGCAAGATTCTCGGTAATATCCGGTGACTTCACCGGAATACACACGAAATGGGTGGGTCTCTCCCGCTTCTTGGCACTCTCCACAATGCTCTCAATCCTGAACGCAAGAGAAGACAGAGCCTCCTCCGACTGGTACTTCACCCGGACAAAATCCTTGTTCTCACGTGGCTTGGGGACATCGATCTGAGTGCCTGTTTCCTTCTCTAACCTACTCTTCACTGACCCACCCCTCCCCACGATGTACTTGTGGAAGTGTGACGGGGTGGAGATCTCCTTGGTTACCCACGTGGGGGACTCAGCTGCTGCAGCAGCTACTTTGCACGTGTTGGGTTCGTCCTCGTAGGGGTCTGCGCGCCAGGACTCCTCTCCTCGGCTTCTCTTCTGATTCTGAGGGGATCAGAATAAAAAGTAGTTCTCTCCTAAAACTCAGCTAATTTAAAAATAAAATCAGTCATTTTCTATGTTTTGTTTTTGAACATCGAGAGCTGGCAAAATAAGTTATCGAGAAATAAGCTCGTTAAAAATCAGTTATTTTTCAATTTTGAAAAATGGCTCGGGCGTAACGCTTATGTATTATTTTCCAATAACATCTGATTCTGATGATGCCTGGTGGTAGTGGTACTGATATTGGAACTGGGGACAGTGGGGACTGGGAGATGGTCAGGTCTGGGACACAGAACTCGGTAAACACTGCCGTTCACTGTGCGGAGTTCCGGGGACATTATGTCGATACCTTCGTCAATCTGCATCCTATTCCTACACGAAGAGGGGCGGTTAAAGGAACACTAACACATGGAATTAGGTTGTGACATGAAAACACAAATAATGAATCAGGGATCCTTCACAGAGCCTGCATGCTACGCAATCATCAAATAGGACAGGGAGGGGGTTTCAAATAATGATCACCCTACACATTACACATTATCGTAACCAATTCAAGTTCAACTACTGATTTTGGGCGGTGGGGGCTTTAAAATCGACCAAAAATTGATTGCGTAATATGAGATCAATTGTGAAAAGTACTTATTACTTAAGCAATCAGAAAATATTTTGGGAATAATAAAATATATCATTGAAGAGCATGTAATTATTGAATTTCAAAGGAAGTGAAGAAGTCGTTTTGTAAAACAGTTAAAAATAAAATATGTGGAATTAACATAGAAATCCAAAATTTAAATTATAGGCACTCTTGACTCAATGGGTTTTGTTTCACTAAAAGTACCACACATGGAAGATTCTGCAAGAAAAGGCCCCGAACAGCACAAATTTGGAATTCTACTGCAATGAACGTCTTGGAGTCCGAGCAAAAATTCTACCATTCAATTACAAGGCACAGCGCTCGGTGTCAACTGCATATGACAATTCATTTGGGGTAAAATCTGCTCGGCTCTGAAACTATTTTGAAGCAAGTCAACACGGTGAAGGAGCTAGAGGCATTCAAGATAGCCCTGGGAGAATTCAAAGCCCAATTGGATAAGCCACCGGTTCCGGGTAAAACAGTTAAAAATAAAATACTCGACTGGAGCTGTGAACGAGGAAATGAAAGTATGGACATCACTGATCCCAATGGGTTTCGCTAAACCCTTCAAAATGTATCAAAATGTATGTATGTAAGAAATCTGTGGTAGGAAAGTAAAAATAAAAAATAGAATATCCAACCTTCGACAATTCATTGAACTTTTCTGTGTTTGAATTAAGGGAGGGGGGATTAACTGCTGATATACTGGAAAGATTTTGGGATATGATCTAATCCTTGGCCAACTCTTACCCATATTCCAAAATCTGCATTTTTAAAATATCAGGGGTGAACCCCCCCCCACCTTTTAAATTTTTATGAATATGAGTTCTTGTCTTATTCTAAACTAGGCCTCAGAAATGAACCATTATTGATCATCAAGCATATGATCGATATTATGGGCTTTAAATTTGATCAAAGATTTTAAATGAATAATTGAATAAATAATTTCTTTAATTACACAAAATATAATTGATATAATTCCTTAAAAATTTAACAAATATGATAAAAGTGGTCCTACCTTTCGATGACTAAGTGAAAATCACACATTTAATCACACATATCATTCTTGGCGGTAAATTGGTAAAAATTGAATTGTTCACGAATATACCATAAAAAGCACTCTTCAATGAAATTCGTATTTTGTAAGCATTCGGTGCATTGAATATTAATTACCGCACCAATTAGATTTAAATAAACAACCAGTTAAACAATATTCAAAACTTATGGATTGGATACATTTTGGTAGCTTTTGATATAAAATTTTCATCTGAACCGAGACGTTCGCTAAAAATAATGTTCGTAATCCAACTCAAACAATTAACCTACGCTAAGTTAAAAACCAGTCCGATACAGACCACACATTAACATATCAGATCGCAGTGCAATATTATCAGATCACAGTGCATAAGATCTTAATGCATCAGATCGCAGTTTCGCAGAACATCCTATCCCCCTGCTCCCTGACCAACTCCCCTGACTTGGGGTATGTCTTAAAGAGTGCTGATCCGAGGACAAGGTCAGTGTGTGCCCCCCGACCTGGGAGTCTGATAAGCAGGGTACAGAGCCCCCCTGAACCCCCGGGGTGCCCTGTCAGATGGAGCTCGTGTACTGCTAGGGGCGTTACTCGGGGCAGGGGCTCGTGCGTGGGAAGTGCCGCGTAACCACGGCAACTAGCACGTGTTGAGGAAGTAACGCGTGAGGTAACGCCTGCACTGCGTGAGGTAACGCGTGACGTCACCGTGCTGCGTGAGGTTAGGGAGGTGGGGGGTTGAGGAGTGAGGTGGTGGGAGGAGGTTTCACTGACGTCGATCTGGAAGCTGACCAGACGTTTGGGAGACTTTTCGAAGCGAGCGGCTCTTCTGACACGCTGCTGCCACAGGTAAAGAGCTGAGAGGGGTATATAGGTTAATGTGGTCAGGGCAAAAAATAATGAAGAAAAAGATAAAATAATAAAAAAGAAATGAAAGAGAGCTGGGGTAAAACTAATGTAAGAAACATATATAAGCATAGATTACAAAAAAGGATCCAAATCTATAACAGAACAAAGAAGTAAAGAAAATGGAACGAATGACACTGCTCCTGGAATGCAACATCATAATACATTTCGGGATCATATTATTATGAATCATAATAATTAAAAACAATAAAATTGTAAAATTTAAGGTGCTATAATATGAACTGCTGCCACAGGTAAAGAGCGAAGCTGATGAGTTTGGCCATGCAGCAGTACGCCATGATGAGGAGGATGAGACCGCTTAGGATCAGGTTGGAGGTCATGGGTAATGAAATTGGGTTTGAGAGGGGTGCCACTGTATTCGCATTAAACACCCTATAGGGGAAACAAGGGGGTTAAAAGAGGGGCTAACCAGGGGTTAAAACAGGAGTTCAAAATTAAATAGGGGTTAAAACATTGGTTAAACTTAAAAACAGGTACATAATCCGACCTGAGCATGAGTCTGGACCACTAGGAAAAGCCCGGAGGTGTTGGGATAGGGGCTGTATTTTAAGAGTCTCCTCTCACAACTAAACTTCCTCACCACGTCACTGTAGTGGTAGTCCACCTTGTCCACACCTGTGGAGTGAGTACTCGGAGAGAAGATTGTGTCACATCAGTGGCGCCACAGTTTATAGCATATTCATTGAGGGGTTCGAAAAATTGGTCGGAGAAAATCTTTTTTTAATTCCGGACTTTGCACCATGCAGAACATTTAAGAAATTTCTGTCGTAAGCGATTTCAATAAATGAGTAGGGGGGGGGGGGTTGGAGCTCATCTGGTATAATTTACCTGTCAGCCAGATCTGCATTGGTTTGAGTGGCATTTTATTCCCAGTGTTGTAGATAGTCTGCTTCTGAGACCTTATCTTGTGCACCTACAGGAAAATGAAATGGGTTTAGGAACATAAAGAAATGACTTAAGGAACGCAAGTGGCCAAGCGATCGTCCACATATTACAGAATCATCATCAATGGGGCAGAAAAGAGGGGTTTTCAAGCTGTACAACCTCCTCAACTTCGTATCGATGGTATCTGAACTCAAAGTATAACTCATTACACTGCGTGCGGCACTGACCTCTATCAGAGACACGCCGTACTTCCTCGGGTTAGTCGTAGCATACACCACTCCAGACAAGTTAACCATCTCAATGTAGATCCAGTGTGTAGCCGTGTTCTCAGCCTTGATGAAGAACGGCCTGGCAGTAATAAACGACCGGATACCATTTCTCAATAAATCCGGTTACTGTTATACGGTTGACTAAAACGGCCCGGATCACCGGTATTTTCGGTTTGGGTTCGGTTAACCGAACTTTTCCCTAAACCGAACGGTTAATTGTGAAATCTAAATATTCGGTTGCAGTTTCGGTTTGCTAAGAACGCCCAGTTAACCAGTATTTCGGTTGGTTTCCTACCTGGCAGCGCTCACGTTCCCCGTGAAGTTGTAGAGTTTATCCCTCCTCAGGTTCTGATAGCAGAGGGACCCATTAGTTGGGTGTCCAGTGAACCCCTCCAGACACTTATCACACTGGTGGAGATGGCAGGATCCCGAGTGTGTGCACTTCACCGGGTCCGTCAGGTAGCTGCTCAGAGTGTTGTCCTCGCACGGGCACTCCAGCCCTGTGTCTCGGTTGCACGTGCGCGCATGCTTGTTGCACGTGCAGGGCGCGCAGCGCGCGGCCACCTTGTCGAGGAAGTAGAAGGGAGCCTGGCAACGCTCGCAGAGGTCTCCCTCTGTGTTGTTCCGGCAGTTCAAACACTTCACCTGGGAGGACACGTAGGACTTTACATGATTTTAAAATACCATGAAATGAGTTATATTATGCACTTCCCATGGTCCGATTTTCATGAAACTTAATAATATCGTGCACTTTGAGTTTGATGACCTTTCAAGTGAATAGCAAAAAAATAATCAAAAGCTCATTTCATCCCAATTTATGGCCAGTTCTAAACTCCAATTTTCGCAACTTAGTGTCTCCACTAACCCGGTCGGTAGTGATATGCCCAGTGGTGGATCCCGTTTTGTCCACGCACGTATCGGAGTTGCCATGACACGTCTCCCGGCAGGAGACGCACTTCCCGCCAGCCCGCACGTAGCCCGCCACACACAGCTCACACTGCCTACCCGCAGTGTTGTTGCGGCACGCCGCGCACGTGCCCTCTGGCGTGCACGCGCTGTGCCCCATGCACGCGCACGCGGAGTTGCAGTCCACGCCGTAGAAACCAAATTTACACGTGCACGTGTCCACAGCCACGCATGTGCCGTGCACGCAGCCGAGCCGCGCACACGAGGGCACACACGAGTCCAGCTCCTCGGAGTTCTTCGTACCATTCCTGGAAAACAGGAAATGATTGAAATGCGATGAAATAAAAGTTTCTTTATCTTTATCATAATATGTTCGTTAGAATACTAAAAACTACATGAAGAAGTATGAAGAAGTTAAGGCATTTAAAAGATCAAAAGGGTGGTTTGACTTAAAAAGGGAACCGAATTCGCATCTAAAATATTTTCTTATTCTATTGCACCATTCCTTTTCTTTTTCCTTTTTTTCATTATGTGAAAATAATACGCGACAAAATGATCCGATTGCAAAGAATGTCGCCCTCATTAATAGTTCTAAGTTCGGTTAATCGGTTTCATTATAGTAATAAAATCGTTGCGTGAGCGTTGCACAATTAAATTTCTTTGTCCATGCAACCCACGGGTTATAAAAACCATTGCAACTGTTAAGTGACCTACTCAGTTCACTTAAATCGGTATTTCTATTTTCTGGGGTTCTGAAAGTCCTCGGATATCAAACTTGTTTGTTGCCGTTTTGACCAGTATGATAGTGTTGATCATTCTCGTTTCACTTCCTCGCTGTTTACCCACTTCCGATCTTGATGCCGATGAAGTCTGGGGAAAGGAAAGACCCACCAAATATTCACAAATCAGACGACATTCGGAGGCAGGGAATTCTGTAGGGAATAAGACAATCTCAGGGCATGAGTTAAAAAGTGAGGAGAAAGTTGCAGGTTTGGATGAGACAATCCAGACTGGTTTAGATGAGGCATTCAAGACTGGTTTAGGCGAGATAATCCAGGCTGGTTTAGATGAGACAATCCAGGTTGAGAACACATTTGGTTTAGTTGAGACATTCCAAAGAAGAAGCGGAAGGAGAAAAAGATCCAAGGATATGGAATCTCCCCGCTCCCCTGATTTACGTAGTTTTGCTAATCCAGGTAATCAGCTATGCTTGAAGTTGATAACACGGCAGTAAACCATTTGCAGTCGTATGAAAGTGTAACAATGACCCCCTGTTTAACTCACTTAACTACTAAAGGGTCACCAACTCACCAAGGGGTCAGTTCACCAAGGGATCAGTAGGTGTCAGTAGGGGTTCACCAGGGGTCAGCAGGGGTTCACAAGGGGGTTATTAGGGGTTCACCACAGGTCGGTAGGGGTCAGCAGAGATTCAGTAGGGGTTCATTGGTATGCTTTCGTACCCATTTGGAAACGTTGCCTTGAGATGCTCCGCAGTTCATGAATCTATTCATTAAGAAAAGTTTACAGGAAAGGGTTAGGATAAAGTTTATTTTGTTTTAAAAATCGTTATTTTCAGCGAAAGGTCGAATTTCTTGTGAGCTGAGGGAATGGAATGGATTTTTAAAATACGTATGTCATGACGAAAACCACACCCAAACATTCTACAAATGCATCAAATCCAATCTATACTATGATGAAACTTTCAATACTATTTGCACTGGTGACCCGAAATTTTATCAGGTAAGAGTTTTATATCTCATTATAGTTCATAAAACCTGTTTAGAGAGTTATTTCTTTCGCAGGCACAATTCTTGTTCTTTAAGATTTTAGCAGGCAAGAGTAAAATAATTTTTCTTAATTGAGTAATTAACCTTGCAAATTCAGGATTCTATGCCAATTACACCAAGAAATTCAATAACCGTTAAAAATACTATTTTTTTTACACAGGTTTGTGGCATAGTCGAAATGCAGACGCAAAACTCTCCTCTGAAACTCCCTCCTTGCTCTGTGGGGAGTACATTTGCTCCATGGTGGTAACGGGTTACATAGGCCTGGGCAGCAAAATATCAGGTTACATGTGTGATGGAGTCTCCTTGTGCAGCAACACCAATGTGGATGAGGCTGATTGTGGGGATAATAATCAGAGAGAAGAAGAAGAAGAAGAAGAAGAAGAAGAAGAAAAGAAGAAGAAAAGAAGAAGAAGAAGAAGAAGAAGAAGAAGAAGAAGAAGAAGAAGAAGAAGAAGAAGAAGGAGAAGAAGAAAGAAGAAGAAGAAGAAGAAGAAGAAGAAGAAGAAGAAGAAGAAGAAGAAGAAGAAGAAGAAGAAGAAGAAGAAGAAGAAGAAGAAGAAGAAGAAGAAGAAAACATGCTCGTCACATTGAGAACTGGCAGGACTGTGGCGAGGGATAAGGTTTGCAATGGCGTGTGCAATGCGCTTGACAAAAGGTCGGCTAATTGTGAGGACGAAGCCGAGTGCAATGGGTATCGGTATGGCGTGTTCTGTATGACACTTAATTCTCCTTTGTGGTATGTCAGGATGTCCGGAGTTTGTGATGGTTTAAGGGACTGTCTCGATGGCGGGGATGAGAAGGGATGTGGGATAACTGAGGACAATATTCAAAGCACTTGCGCGGGAAATGGAAATAATTCCACTATTTTTGGTCAGCGATTAGGTGGCCGGAGAATTGTGCTGTTTAATTTCACCAGGTGTTCAATCCAAAACTCGCCTTTAGAGGACGAATACGTGCATTGCGTAGATTTCATGGACCAGACGAACTGCTCTGATGCAACAAGGGTTGGCGTAACTTGCAATATAAACAACTTCGTTTCAACAGTATCTCAACAAATGATATGTGCAGGGAAGAGTCAACTATGCGATGACAACATGGAAAACCTGTGTTTCACAACCTCTGAAGGTTGCTTCCTCCACAAGCACAGGTTCTGTGATGGGTTTGAGGACTGTCCAGATGGCAGTGACGAGTCAGGCCCCAAGTGACCCCAAGTGTTTTCACCTAACCATAACAAAGTGTTTCAGGAAAGGGAACCCTGAGATGAAGCTCAGGCCACTACCACTGTCCTGGCTGGGGGATGGGGTAATGGACTGCTTGGATGGGAAGGATGAGGTGAGAACTGGGTGGCCAACTTGTGGAAGAGGCCTTACAGAACACATCGTTATTAGCAATGCTACATGCAGAGATGTGTTTATGTGTAAGGGAAGCAGTGTCAACTTTGTGGATTATGGTAGTTTGTGTGATGGAGCTGAGAGTTGTGGGTCTGAGAACAGTGTCTGCAAGGTGTCAAGGAGCCTGCCAGAAGTCTTCACTTCCGTTTATCACTTCAAATATCACCAAACTAAGAACTTGCTTTATTGTCTACCGGGAATGGCAGGGCTTGTTGTGCTCAAAAAGGATTCTTGCCCCTTACATTCACCTTTTCGGTATCCGATCAGGCACAAAGTACTGGGTTTTGTGGATTCACAGCGACCGAAGCTAAAACTACCGGCAAACAAGCACAACCTGTGATAACATGTACGGAGAAACATACGTCTTCATGAGCTGTACCGGATCTTGTTATGATTCTCAGTGTCCTCTGACAGAGTCTCCGAATTTAGGTTTATGTCACAGTCAATTCCCTCAAACGCTCGCAAGAACATACGCTAGTGATACCACAGGTAATGCATATCTGGCATATGTGATAAGATCACACAATTCCTACCACAATGACATCTTTGTTTGCGAGAAGACCAATAAATGCATTCCTTATTCCAAGGTTTGTGATCTTGTGGATGATTGTGGTGACTTTGCCGATGAGGCTCGGTGCAACAACCACTTCCAGTGTGCGAATAAGATGCTCATGATACCGAAACCTCACAAATGCGACGGTGTTTTCCATTGTCTGGATTTCTCCGATGAGTGTAATGACGAATGCTCTAAACAGCTGCTGGACGGGTGGTTTCTGAAGTTGGTGTCGTGGGTGTACGGGATTCTAGCTGTCCTACTCAATACGACAAACATATGTCGATGCATTTCGAAGATACCAAAATGTAGAAATACTCGAACCCTAAGCAACAAAGTATGGGTTTTACTCATCAGTTCTGGTGACATCGTGATTGGACTATATCTCTTAATCGTTGCAGTCAATGATTTCCATTATGGCGATACCTTTTGTCACATGCAAGCCACTTGGAGGACTGGGAACTTTTGCTCCTTTCTAGGAATCATTAGCACCCTAGGTTCCCTCATTTCCATGATCTCCATGACCTTAATGAGTGTTATAAGATTCCGTGAAATAACCAGAGCTTCCCATCTCATCCCCTCTACGACCGTTACAAAACTGTATTCACTGAAACTTGGGATGGCCTGTTGGCTCGTTGCCAGCATATCTTTTTCGTGTCAACAGTTCCAATCTTCAGCTACTTTGAGGATTTCTTCATCAACGGGTTGAGTTATGACCCAGAACTGAAACTCTTCATTGGATTCCCGGATAAGAGCATGCATTTGGCTATAATAGATGCTTATAGCGGTCGCGTTAAAGCACGTCTTTTAAGCTGGGATACAATAAAGAGCTTGATACAGGAAATGTTCTCCAATGATTATGGCGGAATTTCACATCAGATGAGAACTGTCGAGTTTTACGGAAATAATGCGTGCTTTTTCAAATATTTTGTGACATCAAAAGATCCTCAGCGATTCTTCGTTTGGTGTTTCCAAGGGATTTATTTCATATGCCTTTTGATAATTGGAGTCAGTTACTTTTCAATTGCAGCAGTTGCAAAGGACATTGGTGCGAATGTGGCTGGAGCAAAGATTGTGAGCAGAAACCAAAAAACCCAACGAAAAATTCAAATCATGATCGCAACTGATTTTATCTGTTGGTTTCCTTCATCATAATATGTATCCTACATTCCTTCGAAGTAGTGGATGCAACAGATTGGTATTCCGTCATATCAATCGTTATCCTTCCCATAAACTCTGTTCTCAATCCATTATTTTACGATGATGTATATCTAAATATATTCGGGAGCTTCAAACGTAAATGGGTAGCAGCAGGCATCCAGTTTTTCCACAAAATATCATGCTCTACAAAGCTGCCATCTACCGATGAATCTGTGCAACTCCGGAATATTGAGACAATGATAACAGCTGACCCTAAGGTACCAGCAACTACACTTAGTGAGGAGATTGGGGGTGAGAAAGTTGCTGAAGCTAAATTACCAGCAATTACAGAGCCTCCTAATGAGCAAGCAGATAAGCAAGACCAAAGTGGATTAGGAACACCTACAATTGGCAGTGCTGTAAGCAAAGTAAGTTGTTTTGATGACCAAAATTTCTTTTAACTGCTCAAGAGCTGTTTGAAACCCCTAAAATTTCATAGTTTTGATGCAGGTAGATAAACAAGAATTGCGCCTGCCGGCGCATTTCTTGTGCCCTTTGTTCCGGTATGCAGGCGCTTAATTTCCTGTTCCCCGGGGCTGGTATAAAACATGCTGTCATTTGATCGTTGACCATTGTCCGTCTCATTTACTGACATGATGAGTTGACGATAAAACACTGCTATCAAGTGTCACACTGTCACATCATAATACCAAAGTACCAATATCATTGAATCAATTTTATAAATATTCGTTCATAAGTATAGACTGAAAACAATAATTGTGCTCATTTTCTCTAACATCGGCGAGCGCTTAAATTTCAGGAAAGTTCGTACGTGATCACAAATCGCACGTGCATTTTATTGCGCGCGCAACACCTGCCATGTTCTGTTTGCGCGCAACACCTGCCATGTTCTGTTTCCCGTTTACGCGCGTACCCATTCATTCTTGGTTGTTTCCTTTTGAGTTTTGTGTGATATCTCGTGCTCTTATTTATCAAGCGTTTCCATTTATGACAATGATTATATCATACGAAATCGCATTATTTTCTGTCCTTGCAAGTTTCTGCAGTTTGAGTTTATATTGCTCAGCTATCACAGTCAGCTCACTTTAAAATAAAATAAAAAAATAAAAAAAACTTGATCAAGGATTTCTCATGGTGACTATTGATATTCAACCAAATGCAATGTACTTCCTGGGCGTCGAAATATGTGATTTTAAGATCAACCTTGCCAACTTGAAGATAAAGAGAAGGATTACTAACCAAGATCGAAGGGTCGGATATCGTAAATTAATCAGGTACCGGGACAAAATTTCATCTCTCACTTTCCTCAGTACAATTGCTAAGGTCAATCATCATTGATCGAACTCAAATTGCTCATTGTCAATTGTCTCTTATTTAATAGAAAAAATGTTAATTTGATCGAAACCCAATCAAATTTGATGGAGTTTCCTAGAAAATCGTTAGACATTCGTGCACCTCTTGTCCTTGACAAATTTGGTAAAATATGATGAATATTATGAATATTATGAAAAAGAATCAATTTCCAAATTTTTACATTAGGATGGACAGAGGATCGAACCGGAACACCAGTAACTCAGTAAGCTAGCTGCAGTGCACACCGTACCGGATGCCACTACACCAAGCTATATTGGCGCGAGTGATATTATAAAGGAGCAGTTGAATGTATGAAAATGGAGCATACATACACACATACACATTACATACCAAATTCCGTCGCACCACCTATTTCAGATTTAACAGTACGCGTAAAGGTAGTATACACACAACCCCAAAATACACGATCTCTGCTAACCTTTTCTCAATGCCTTTTTGTAAAACAAAAACGCGATTGGGAACAGGAAAAAATAAATCAAATTGAAATGACTTTGTGACCATTAACATTTTTGGGGTGATGTTGCAATGCTTCATGTTAAAAACACATCAATTATTGTTGTTTGAAAACCCTTTAATAACATATCCTTTCCTCAGGCAACAATACCAGGAGCCAACAGAATAACCTGTGAAATGGCAAAGACACCAGTGTAAGGGTCAACAGTCAACACTGCTACCAATGGCTGGAGAAAAATACTTATAACAAAACGACAGAACAATAAAATCCTTACAAATCAGTAAGGTTTCAAAAACTGTAACAAAAAATTTGCGAGTTTGATTGAAAATTTTGAACTTCTGAAGTAGACAATTTTGAGTAGTGACAATCTGGATTTTGGTAACATTTTCAGTGCACGATTTTAATAAGTTGTTTTTCTCAAAAGAAAGTTTTACAAACCTGCACGTGCAGGAGTAACCCTGCTCCAAATCCACGCACAACTGATCCTCTCTGCACGTGTGCACGTCCATCGCACACTCGTCCTCTGGGGGACACGTGAAGAAGTGCCAAGCCGCGCACTCGTCACGTGATTCCGACATGTCACGTGGTGTGGTGTCACGTGGTGCCAACATCATGTCACTCGACCTTTTGTCACGTGATCTCGTGTCACGTGGTCCAGCCCAGTCACCGCGCATACACTCACCGGAACCGTTGCCTGGGGATATGGGTATTTATATTTAATATCTTATAAGAATATTAAATTACCAAAAAACCGTTTTTGTTGAAAAGGACCGTTTTTGGTCCGTTTTTTGTGAAAAGTGGCACCAAAATGGCTCTAAAAAGCTGGACGGGTAACAACGACCTAACAGTGAAATTATATACGGTAAATACACACTTGGGTGTGTAATTACCACATTAATTCCACGAGCTTGCGAGTGGAATTCATGCAATAAATGCACGAGCTTGCGAGTGCATTTATTGGAGTAATTGCACGAGCTTGCGAGTGCAATTACGATGGTAATTTACACACTCAAGTGTGTATTTACTGTATTATTACCCTGCCATATACGCATTAATCAAAGTAAGAAAGTAGACGGTTTGAAACTTAAGTATTCGAACTCAATGTTTTATGAATAATGAGTACACTATTTCATAATTGAAACAGGCGAGAATTTTGGACAAATTTGCCAGTGATTTGTAAAAGTCAGAATCACATCATCATCGTATCGGGGTCAATTCAGCGGATGAGTTCAAAAGTCTAAATGATAGAACCAGCGGCCAGCATAGATGCATACTGTTATTGTTTGACATTGTGTATGTATTTGTACAAATATTTTATTGTGATCTTTCATTGCCATAAAAAACATGGATCATGAGAATTAAGTACTCAATCGAAAACAAAAAAATTCACACTACAACCATTAACAACTGACTCGAAAGCTACAATCTTATTTGGATCTCGTATAGAATCTGCCTTAAAGAAAAACACGATCACATGTGAATGTAGTCAGCTAAATCTTTAGAGTGCATCAAAATGTATTATGTACTCCTCAGTTGAACAATAAGTTTTGTGCCATAATCATTATCTTCATCCCGATCTTAAATAAGTAACGAACACTGACAGATAGGAATGACGGCGCACAGAAATAATGTAGTTGAATTTGATAAAACGGAACAATACACCCTATATATGGCGCCACAAGTCTGCGTTATATCTCTAAGACTAGATAAATAAACATTGAAACACAGATGGAGTTATCAAGCCCGTCTGGGTGGCGAAATTTAGGTGTATACGATAGTGTTCCTTCTTAATCTATTTTATCTTCATCTTGTGTTGCCCTACAATATCGTTTAGATATATCGTATTTTATACATTGTGCTCATATTTACTTTATCTTATGCTACCGAATGTTCCATGAAGAATATAACATATATCGACATATCGTCCCGAACATATTGTGCTCCTTATCGCTATTTTATCTTGTTTTACAGTATATATACGGTTAAGAATAGATCATATCGAATCGTTTTTAATATGAAAAGTGCGATAACAGATATCATGGAAGCTTATTATTCTCCTATTTACATCCGCACAGAGATAGCAAATAGGTTAGAATCGTGCGACTGGCCGTTTCAGAAAATTGGTAGTAATTCAACAGTAGTAATTCAACAGCTGGGAATAGTAATTCAACACTTGAATAGTAATTCAACAGTTGAGGTATAGTAATTACACACTTGACAGTAATTCAACTGCTGGGTACGGTGATATTACATGATTAATATTGCTCAAAAATTCGAAAAGTAATTACACTGCAGGGTAATAATAGGTGATATGCTCGTACCCTTTTCGCACCAGGCGCAGTGGTTGAACTCGTTGCAGACAGAACAGGTGATATGTTGGGAACAGGGCACGGGGCACTGTGCGGGGGACACCACCACATCACACCTGGGGGGGGGGTTAAAGTCTTTAGCAATCACGAGTTGAGGGGAAACCACGAGTTGAGGGGAAACCACGAGTTGAGGGTAAATAACGAGTGAAACTTGTAAAAAATAGGATGATGTGTATTGGTCAAAATAGAAGAATGAGGACCAATTGAGTTTGTCATTCGTGGTGTAATCAGGTTATCAATCTCGTTTAAACTCGGCTTTCCATCGAGCGATAAGAATCGGTTCACGATAACATTTCAATAACCTTAACGAGTGGTGAACCTACCTATTGAAGAGGCAGGACCAGTCGAGGTGTCTGTCAGACAAGCAGCGGTCAAGGTAGATACTCCAACTACATCCCGTCTTAACAGTGCAGCTGTGAGAAATAAGAAGGTCAAAATATGGCCATATAGGTCCCATTCCAAGATTAATCTTCTTTGATTAACCCTTCAACTGTTTGTACTATAGTAGGCCTGTACATAACAGTGTACACAAGTCAACAGCTGCTGAAATGTATCGATTCTTACCTTGTACAATCCTGGATCTCAGAGCAGCCAATGGGACAAGTCCTCTGAATCCCATTCCTCACATTCCTAACACTCGCACAGGTGTCTTTGTACCAGACACATCCCTCTACAGCATTGCACGTGGCACATGCGCGCGCACTACTGCACGTGCTGCGCGCGTCAATGCACGTGCGGCTCGCTGGTTGCTTGGCAGTGGGGACGGAACAGATCCCGTTGCCCCAGTGACACCGTGTTTCAGAGCACGAGTAACAGTCGGAGTAGAGGTGGCAGGGTGGTGTCAAGGGAGTGGAGACGTCATAGGTACAACCGAAATGGTGGGAGAATTTTGGTAAATAAACAACTTAAGTTTAAACTTTACGATTCACAAATTCAGAATTAATTTCACAACTAAAACATTTCCTTGCGTTTGCAAATGGCACTGACCCGAGAACGGGAGTTGGGACGCAGGGTTTGGGGCTGTATCGGGCGCTGTCACACCACGCACACCCAAAGCTCGTGCACTGCTCTTTTTCTGAGGAAACAACACGATCAGAGGGGCCAGAATTAAAGTCCTCAGTTGATAGATGCTATCATATAGTGGAAGAAGTCCACATTGTTGATAAAAAACACGGCCAGCAAAATGATCTATTTGAGATAGTCAGATAGAACCCGCAGGTTTTAACAGGGGCAGTTCGAACTGCGCTTAAGCCGCGCACACAAGAAACGCGAACACTGCAGTTCGAACTGTGACCGTTACAGTTTCCTGCAGACCTGACCAATGAGAAGCCCTTGGTGTAATATCCCCCAGTGTATTTCATATTTTATGATGTGAAATAGTGTGTCACATAATCATAATGGATTTTACATATGTATGTGATAAGATGGCAGTTTGTTATCTAGTAAGATAAGGATAATTGAGTGCCGATTAAATGTTATATTTTATTCTCATTTGCTTTTTAGCAACGTGGGGTTTGCGAGCCCTTGGCTCCCCTTTGACTTTTTCACTATAACCTGATGTCTCACTTGTCCTGATGTTTCCTAAGTCCTAAATTTGCTTCCTTGGTCCTACTACGCTTCCTATTTTCTACTTCACCTTCCTGCAAACCCCACACCACGCCCTTCTCACATTTTCACTATTTGGTGGCCTCGCCGAAGAACAGTGGTGGTTCCTGAAAGTTCAAGATGTTCCAGTGTTCCTGTGCTCAAGACCATCTGAAGTCCTCAGCTGTCTTCGCTACAGACACGTCACTGTTAGCTACTCCACACGCCCGCTCTCAAGAGCTGAGTTAGCGCAGTTTGACTACAATGGACTGAGTTTTGAGGATGGGGAAGAGATTTTGAAGATTATTTAGTGTTTTTTGAGGAAGATTGTTATTTTCCGACTTGTCAAATCTCGGGGAGATTTGAAAAGTCGATTAAAGTTTTGGGGGGTATATGGTGTAATATCCCCCAGTGTATTTCATATTTTATGATGTGAAATAGTGTGTCACATAATGAATGGATTTTACATATGTATGTGATAAGATGGCAGTTTGTTATCTAGTAAGATAAGGATAATTGAGTGCCGATTGAATGTGATATGATATTCTCATTTGCTTTTTAGCAACGTGGGGTTTGCGAGCCCTTGGCTCCCCTTTGACTTTTTCACTATAACCTGATGTCTCACTTGTCCTGATGTTTCCTAAGTCCTAAATTTGCTTCCTTGGTCCTACTACGCTTCCTACGTCCTACTTTACCTTCCTGCAAACCCCACACCACGCCCTTCTCAAATTTTTAACTCCCCGACCCCACGTGACCAATTAAAGACCAATAGATTCCTACCTGACCAATGAGAAGCCCCTATTACCTACAACTCCCCGACCCCACGTGACCAATTAAAGACCAATAGTGTCCTACCTGTTATGAGGAAGCAGGTGTGGTGTTTGGAGGTTACATCGTCTGACAGCACCGTGCTGTGTACGGACGTGTTATAACCCCCGACCAGGTAGATCCGGTCCTGTGATTGGACGAGCTGCGCGCCCAGCTGCGCTCCTGATTGGTCGCGCGTTAGCGTCACGTGACCTCCAGTCATCAAGTCCACTGCGTACACTTCCTGTGGTTAATATCAGTTCATATATTCTCCCTGCGTTATTTGAAAAGGAGCAGATCATACGGAAATAAGCATACGTAAACAGTGACACTTTTCACATGATAGGCAATGCCAAGACACTCCCTGTGTTTGAAATTTTTACAAAAATCTCAAAAGTGCAAAGAAGTTTTTGAATAAGGGCCAATAACATACCTGGTTTATGAAATGAGTTCCGGGACTCTTTCCTCCGACCAGATACAGGATACCATCAACCTCTACTGCACTGTGGAACTGTAAACCTGACAACACTCCACTGTTGCTTAGCAGCCTTCCTTGGTTGCTAGACAACCCTCCCTGGTTGCTAGACGACTCTCCCAGGTTGCTAGGCATTCCTCCCTGGCTACTCTGCAACTCTCCCTCGTTGCTAGACAACCCTCTGCTGTTGCTCGGCAACCATCCTTGGTTGCTAGACAACCCTCCCTGGTTGCTAAGCAACCCTCCTTGGTTGCTAGGCAACCAAGTAGTCCAGGTGTGAGACTCGGTGTTGTATTTGTAGAGGCCCTGGTCTCCCACCACGTACAGGTTCTTCTGGTACGCGATGATGGTGTGACCGAACAGCGCCGGAACAAACCCTGCGAGATACGTGTAACTGTTCCATATGAGATACTGAGATAAGCAACATGGATGGTTGCTGATCATATTTAGGGGAGGAGACTTGCAATTTCTGACGAAAAGTTAGCCAATTATTAAGTAAAGGCCGATCAGTATACCTTTGGAGGTGGTTATTTCCTCCCAGAGGTAGGTGTCAGAGTCGTAGCTCCAGAGCGAATTGGTGGCTCCCTCCTCAGTCATTCCGCCAAAAAGCATCCACTGAGTCGAGGACAGCTGAGTTATGGCACCCCCGCCTGAGATAAAGTAGATACGTAGCCAGAGGGTATGCAGACTATGCATTTATAAAAGTGAAAAGTCCCTTGCATAGTCTCGAATTTTTAGAAAATATCTACCTGTACCACTGAGTGAAAAGAGAATAAAGCAAGAACTCTCTCATTGAAATCATGCGACTCTTATTCAATGATCCGATCCGTGAAATCAGTTTACCTAATATCAGAGGGAGACCACTGGCTGGGGAACTCGTCCAGAGAATGGAGGAATTAGGGAACGATGGCAGTTAGGGAGCGAGGAAATTTAAGGGGATGGGGGAATAAAGGGATGGGATAATTAGGGAATAGGGATATTAGGGAATGGGGGAACTAGGGAATGGGGGATTCATGGAATTGGAGAATTAGGTAGTGGGGTCAGTTTGTTACCTATTGGAGGGAGACCGCTGGCAGGGGACATAGTCCAGGTGACGTGACCTGGTGTAGAGAGGTCAGCACACCACGTCTCATTAGTCAGACCCTCCTCAGTTAGCCCTCCTGAAGGATATGTGAATTAGGGAACGGGTGGATTAGGGAATGGGTGGATTAGGGAATGGGTGGATTAGGGAATGGGAGAATAAGGGATCAGGAAGGGGTAATTACGGGGAATTGTAGATTTAGGGAACGGGAGGAGGTTAGGTAGAGGGTGGAGGAATTAGGAACGGGAAGAGGTAGGGAACAAGCAATGGCACGCACCTACAACACAGAGAACTCCCGGAGCAGCTTGGAAGGAGCAGTGCCAGTATCTGGGGGAAGGGACCGTGTGACCAGAGTCTCTTCTTTGGTCAGTTTCTGATGTTTCCTCTTTCCAGCCCTCATCTACCTCCCTCCGCTCCCTCTTCTGATCTGACTCAGATTCTGATGTCTCCTCACTTCTTTTCCTCTTCTGATCTGACTCGGATTCTTCTCCCTCGGACGGGAGAGGGAGCAGTTCGGACCAAGTCAAAGTGTCCGGATCAAAAATCCATAGGTCCGAGAGTGGGGTTTGGAGGCTGAACCCACCAAATGTGATGAGCTGTTCCGTGCCGTTAACTGGAGAAACATGCTTTGTAACCTTTGTGCGGTGTGTCTCGATCTATGAGGCGCGGCGCTTTACGCTGCTCCAGTTTTTTGCGGTGCGTGACAGTGCGCAAAGAACTTCCAATGCAACGCACCTTTAAAAAGCACTCGAGCGCGGCGTAATACGCTGCGCCTCAAAAGTCGGTACACCACGGTTAGATTGGAATAATCTACCAATCAAAATAACCAACGAAAAAAGAATTTGACTGAATAATATGGCCAATAAAAAGTAGATCTAACTGGTAACGCGACTGGTAATGTGCAATAAAAAGTAGATCTTACTAGTAACGCGCGTGGTAGTGTGCCCCAGTCTAGGTGGCATGGTCTGGTACCCAGGGGTGTCCAATCGTAGCTCAGAACGGACCACGTGACTTGAGACGAGCTCCTCTCGCTGCACGCTGAGCCAGAGCTTGAGGTGTCACACCGACAAACACCCGTACTGACAACGCACGATCCCTGGTGGAATTTTAGATTCAGCTACGTGGCGAATTTTGCCCGAATTTAGAAAATGAGCCGAATTGGTGATTTTTTCCAGATTTAGGACGAATGTAACATCTATTTTCCCCAGTACACCTACCCTTCCACTGCAGTTGTTGGGACATATGGGGGTGTCACAGTTGGGTCCCATGAACCCTGCAGCACACTCACACCTCTTGTCTTCTCGACATGTCGTGTTGAACCTAGGGAGGAGAGAGGTGGAGAGAAGAGAACATTCGATAGTATTTATTTGATCATTTCACTTCAATGATTCTCCTAAATAAGATGATAATGCTACTGATGCGCTACTGGTGTGATAATGGCGCGATAACGGCGTGAGGTAGGCCTGATACTGGCGATAATGGCATGCTACTGGCGTGAGACTGGCCTAGACGGATCGCTCAATTAACCATTGATTCACTTTTTAATTGTATCGCGCTTTTAAATGTTGCATCTCAGCTTAACAATGCTATAAGTGCGATACAGATTAGCTCCAAAACCAGATAGAATTGATAATCTCGCATTTCACCAACATAAAGTGTTGCACTTGCAGCAAATACTTCGGGTCCGGGATTAGGGACTGAAGTTCGACACCCGAAAGTTGGACAACTCAGAAGTCAGAAGTTAGACAATCTCACTACTTGTCGAACTTCTGGGCGTCAACAGACTGAAGTTCGACAGTCCTAAAGCTCGACAGCAGGATCATCAAAGATGACATGACCACAAGACATAACATTATGGGCGCATACATAGTACATATCCCCAGCCCCCGCAGCCTCTAGGGCTGAATTTCATATCCCACGCGCATGCGCGTGGGATATCCCTCGTGGGCGCTAGCCCGAGTGGGATATAAGTACTTTATCCGATACAAGTACTTTATCACACTAAATAAGTGCGAGTTTTAAATTGAAAAAACATTCGTATGAGAACACAATTTTAATGAGTGCGCACTTAAAGTGCGCACTTCTAAGTTAATCAAAAGTGTCGCAGTTCTTAAGTGTACCAAGGTAAACCAGTTATTGGCAGTTATTGGGAGGCAGTTAATAGTTATTGGGTGGCAGTTGTTGGGAACGTATTTTGCCAATGGATCAATGTTCCCAATGTAAGGTGAATAGTAGAGGCTCAAGGATCAACAGTCAACTTGTAGATTGAATACCTCTATTATATCAAAGCTCATGTCGGAATATTTCATCTTATAAATATCAAATATCCCTGCCGACCCTTTCTCAATGCGATCTGGCATGACAAAAGATACGGTTTGCGATGGGAGGTTGGTACCTATGATGTCTCAACCTATTTCTTATGCGGCGTGATGGTGCCACGATAACCTCATATAATAGTCTCACGCACATTTAACATAGCTCCTCTGCGAATTACATCCCTTGATATCTAGCGTCTCTCACATACACTTTATAAGGATGCTAAATGAAAAACCCATCTATTACATGAGCTCTATTTGATAAATCCGACACCGCATCAATGTTATATCTTCTACATCAACATTATATAAAATAGATCTTTGCTAATTCACATGTCAAGTTATCATGCGTCTTCTTTGTATCCTCATGTAATTTATAGCCCCAAGATGAATATTATTCACAGTCCTCCCCAAACCACAGCTACATATAACCTACGTGTTACAAATATGCAGAACACGTTCGACTATACTTTAGCGAAAGCCATTCATAACATCTAAATTTATCACGGCTCCACTCTTCGAGTGTCGCGTGATAAATTAGATATAAATATTTCGTAGCAAGCTACTCAATATTTATATCCTATTACATACTCATTTCATTCGTATGTAATAGAGATATGTTAATTCCTGGTCTTTCGCTAAAGTACATTTACAACACCATGTAACAATATAACCCACCTAGGGCTGGTATCTGCGCAGTGGCTGGTACAGTTCCTCAAGTGGTAGGATATGTTGAACTTCAGGGCCTGAGTGCCCTCGTAGATAACCGTCACAGTGTCCCGAGCTTTGTACTGCATCACGTGATCAGAGCGAGCGATGTGATTGGTCAGCTCGGCAGGAAGGACAGCCAATAGGAGGGACGGAGAGGTAGGAGTGAGGGTGGAGGTGGGGAGACCTTCCCATATGAACAGAGTCCCTGAGAAGACAGGGGTTGAATGCAGTGGAAACAGTGCTGGTTGTGTTGTTGAGACGTAGGAATTGAAACTAGTTGATCATATTATAACACGACATACGTGCTATGTCCGATCTGATAAATTTATAAACTTATAAGTGGCACAAGGTTGATTTTTGGTGCAAAAATCCAACTGACCATCACATCCTCTTTCGGGGATGGAAAACATTAAAACAACTCTCAATTCCACAGAGAGTTCCACAAGGTTGCTTTATTGATAGCTTTCAAACCAGACACCACACCCCTCTCACCTGGTAGTGAAGGAGCAGTTGAAGTAAACCCATCTATCGTCAGTACCACCTCTGCCGAACTAACATCAGGCTCCACATACCACAGAACACTCTCGTAGCCTCCCCCTCCCTTGCCTCGTAGCCTTCTCTCCAACACCACGTTACCGAAGGAGACGTCCTCCGAACCAGACAGTCGGAGCCGGGACCTGGCCAAACGGTTACCATTTCTCAATCTGGTTACGGTTTTGGTTGGCTAAAAACGCCCGGTAACCGGTATTTTGGTTTCAGTTCGGTTAACTGACCGTTTCCCCTAAACGGTTAATTGCGAAATCGTAATATTCATTGACGGTTTCAGTAAGCTGAGAACGCCAGTTAACCGGTATATTGGTTTCCTACCTTGCGACCAGATAGCAGGTGCCACCCCCTACTGCGTCACCATAGTAACCCTCCCCGCAGTACTGACAACTATCTCCCCGGGTGTGTCCCGTGCAGTAGCAGTGACCCGTCACCTGCGGTACAATGTGTTAGTTGGTACAGTCTCACTTGAAGAGTCTAAATTGTCCATTTTAATTAGCTTTGAAGGTGCAAAAGTGCATCTAAATTGGCAATAACAGTGAAAGTTGAACAGCTCAGTTTGTGCCTCTTTGGTGAGCGCGGCCTAAGTTTGCGCGGCGTGCAGACATGTTATTTATTCGCCGCGCAAACTTACGCCGCGCACAGAAAATACGCGCAAAGCGCAGTTCAAACTGCCCATGAAATAAACTGTTTCATTGATGAATTGTCTATTGTCTAAGTGTCTCACTGACCCTATCGCAGTATCCCAGCTCGGGGTTGTGGTGTCCGTTACACTGACAAGGCTCACACGCTGCGCGCGGGTGCGGGCCTCGTCGGAACGCTCCCGGTAGACAATGCTCGCAGTGCTCGCCTTCCGTCAAGTGTTGACAACTGTCACACTTTCCTAGACCCTGAGGGGGAATACACATAGTCACACTTTCCTATACCCTGAGGGGGAATACACATAGTCACACTTTCCTAGAACCTGAGGTGGGGTATAAGTTACAATGTGTTGGCAACTGTCACACTTTCCTAGACCCTGAGGGGATACACATAGTCACACTTTCCTAGACCCTGAGGTGGGGTATAAGTTACAAGGTGCTGACAACTGTCACACTTTCCTAATCCCTGAGGGGTATAAGTTACAATGTGCTGACAGCTGTCACACTTTCCTAGACCCTGAGGGATACTAGTTTCAAGGTGCTGACAACTGTCACACTTTCCTAGACCCTGGGGTGGGATACACATCATCACACTTTCCTAGACCCTGAGGTGGGGTATAAGTTACACTTTAACTTCCCCAAACTCTGAGGGGGATATTCAACTTTTGAGTTATACTTCCTTTAACCCTGCGGATATTCAGTCATCAGTGTGAGATATCTGCTTAAGCACGGGATTCAAATACATCGTGCGGAGTTTCATTGACCAATCAGCTTAGAGCTGACAAACTCATACGTGTGAATGGGCGTCGATAGAAAGATGTGTCGAAAGAATAATTAGGAACACGCAAATATCCGCGTTCTTTCGACGGATCCAAGAACACGAATATACTTTGAACTATAGCTGCACCCATATGTCATTCCTAGACCCTGAGAGCACGTGGAATGGCCGTTACAGTTGCAGTCGGAGTCACAACTCAGTCCCGTGTAGCCCAGGTTACACTCGCAGAGGTTGTATGTGTTGCATGTGCCGTGCACGCACTTGTTCCCTGTCTCACACCTGGGGAGGAAAGGTTTCTTGCATGTGTACTAGCAAATGATTGGTTACCATTTCTCAATAAATCCGGTTTCGGTTGGCTGAAGACGCCTGGTTAACCGGTATTTCGGTTTCGGTCAACCCGTCGTTTCCTAACTTGTACCAGTGGTTGGAAAGTTGGGCCAAGAAGAGGAAATCACCAATCACCGTGAGGTGCAGCCAAAGATCAGCCAAGATGACCGCCCTGGCCAGGGGTGAACGCCCTGGCAAGGGGTTAACCCCTGGCCAGGGGGTGACGCCCTGACCAGTGACGCCCTGGCCAGGGGTTGACGCCCTGGCCAGGGGTTAACGCCCTGGCCAGGGGTTGACGCCCTGACCAGGGGTTACCGCCCTGGCCAGGGGTTACCGCCCTGGCCAGGGGTTACCGCCCTGGCCAGGGGTTACCGCCCTGGCCAGGGGTTACCGCCCTGGCCAGGGGTTACCGCCCTGGCCAGGGGTGAACGCCCTGGCAAGGGGTTTAGCCCTGGCCAGGGGTTTACGCCCTGACCAGTGACGCCCTGGCCAGGGGTTTACGCCCTGACCAGTGACGCCCTGGCCAGGGGTTAACGCCCTCGCCAGGGGTTAACGCCCTGGCCAGGGGTTAACGCCCTGGCCAGGGGTTTACGCCCTGGCCAGGGGTTTACGCCCTGGCCAGGGGTTGACGCCCTGGCCAGGGGTTGACGCCCTGACCAGGGGTTAACGCCCTGGCCAGGGGTTACCGCCCTGGCCAGGGGTTACCGCCCTGGCCAGGGGTTAACGCCCTGGCCAGGGGTTAACGCCCTGGCCAGGGCGGGAAATCACCACTCATCGTGAGGTGCAGCCTGTCCGTCCCTCCATCTCCCAGCCGTCTCCCTGGAAACCCGTCTTACACTTGCACCAGTATCTGGCCGCATAATATGGTTTTAGTTCTCTTGCTCAACATATTCTCTACTTAATACGGTGATGAGTAATAATGTCGAGCCCCGAACGGGCGAGCCATTATTAAGAACCGTAGTACGTATTAATACTGCAACCACTATAAGGACAAACATATTTTGATAAAATTTGTCTCGAAAATTATTCATTTTTTAGTAGCTTCGCAAAAAATATATATCAAATTTGTACCTAGCAGTTGCACTATTAATGTTCTTATTGCTTCTTTCAAGTATTCTCGCAGTTGCATGCGACCAAGTATGTGGTTTATTAAAGATAGAAATATATCATTGGAGAGAGACGATATTTACGAGTCGCATGATAAATTTAGATTTTAATATTTACCATTGTAAAATTGTAATTTCTGTGCAACATGAATAAATTCACAAGTGCACTTACCCGAGTGTGGTGTGATAGCAGTCCGCATGCGCGTGACAGGCGTGCAATTACCCTGGTCGGGTGTCAAAACAGTCTGCATGCGCGTGACAGGCGTGCACTTACCCGGGCGTGGTGTCAAAGCAGTCCGCATGCGCGTGACAGGTGTGCACTTACCCGAGTGTGGTGTCAAAGCAGTCCGCATGCGCGTGACAGGCGTGCACTTACCCCGGGGTGGTGTCAAAGCAGTCCGCATGCGCGTGACAGGCGTGCAAGTTCAGTGCGCACTCGTTCACAGCCGGACACTCCGCATAATGCCACACGTGGGGGCACCGACCCTCCTCGAAATTACCCTGGGAGATTTTGGGAATTCGAGAAATTACCCTGGGAGATTTGGGGAATTCTAGAAATTACCCTGGGAGATTTGGGGAATTCGAGAAATTACCCTGGGAGTTTTGGGGAATTCGAGAAATTACCCTGGGAGATTTGGGGAATTCGAGAAATTACCCTGTGGGAGATTTGGGGAATTCTAGGATTGATCAATTTGTAACAGTACAAATGCAAGTTGTTATAAATTCATTTTTTTAAATTCACACACACTCAGAGGCATTGAAAACTCAAAACATCACATTACACATTAACTCGAAGCGTTACAGTACACCTTAACTAAAAGTGCAGATTGGAAATATCACTATTCCCTACCTGAGAGCAGGTTCCGTTGTGGGGCGCCGCCTCCGGGGCACACCAGCCGCAACCCCGGGCTGCCAAACACTCGCTACACGAGGAATGAGTTTCACAGGTCCCGCAGAGAGCTTCCACCTTTCCTGGGGAGAAAGAGGGATATTAGATTTTACAGGGAAAATGGGGGCACTTTTTAGTGAATATCACTAAACATGCCTCTGTAAATGGAGCGTTTTTGACGGAGTGGCAGACAGCGAATAAAGAATGGATTAAACATCCTTAATAACCGTCACTGGCTTGATAAAACGTCTTAAATCCTTCGTTTCCTGTCATTGGCTGTAACAGCTGTTGGAATAGAAGTAAAACTTTCAAAATTTAAAAAAACTCGAAGGGAATATGTAATCTAAATGTTGAATTTTTCACATATTGTCATATTATTACGCAATAGTTCGGTCTGTTCAGATGCCCTCAGTTTCAATATTCAATGCATCATGCCCTATATTCTTGAAAATACTCCGAGGCGTGAGATCCTTTTTGTAGTTGCAACACTAATAATATTAAGATTTCACACGAATCGCAACCTTTTGTGAGGGGGTTTATTTTCATATTCCAATGCGCATCATTTTTCATATAGTCGCAGTAATTGTTGAACTTGACTATAACTCTAGAAGGTCACTGCTTGGTGAATATTGAATATTTATTGTTGACCCTAGCTGTAGCCCTGATCATTTTCGGGTTTTTCAAGGCCTTAAATTATTTATTAAGTCCGTCTAATCTATCATCTGTGCATGTTGCATGCTACATTTAGAAAATGATTTATTAGTATATCTTTATATTTGTACATCTTTCTCACTCTTCTCTTTTATGCTGTTTTTACAATAGATATACGACCCGTCACGTGACTGCAACTACTCTGTGTTTTGTAGATAAGAATATTCATTATCTTCTTGTTCGTGCAACAGATTTTGTGATCTCTAGACAAAATTTTCTCTCAGATTGCTCGACTTGTTTTGAGGATCATATGTTTATATTCTACTGAATTTATCTTCCTTTTGTCGTCGCTTGTCTTATCTTAGATAACCAAATATTCTGCGTTAGCCTTTTCTTAGAATCTCATTAGAATTGCAAATATGCCCTCGTATATGAATATTTGCAACGGAGAAGATTTTGCTTGTTTTACTTCTCTTTTGTTAGTTTGCGCTCGTGCTCCGACAATATAATAACACTATTTCTCTCGACTCTGGGTAGATTCCTCAGCTCTCTGGATAAGTAAAATGACGGTGTTAATCTCAAGTACCGCTGTGTGGAAAGCACTGATCATCCTGTGTACCAGTGTTGTTGTATCCACTGCCACAGGTCTGACGATTTGTTACTGGTTCATGTCATTCCATGAACACATCATCCGAATTTTAAATAAAGAGTTTATCGGTTTAAATGATAATGACGATAATGAAATTGTCCTATATCCTATATCATTAATCGCTTGACGGCTGACATCTGCCGTTAGTGGGTTACGTTTTTAATCGACACTTGACATCTAAACTCTCTCTCCCACAGCTCCAGATCGGTGCCAAATCAGAGAACACAACGGGTTCCTGAAGTCTGTGTGTGACTTTGGAAGCAGACAGGAGTACACGGTCTTCAGGTGCGTTAACGACCGGTTACTATTTCTCAGTAAATCCGGTTACGGTTTGGGTTGGCTGAAAACACCCCGTCAACCGGTATTTCAGTTTTGGTTCGGTTAACCGACTGTTCCCTAAACGGTTGAAACTACGAAATCAAAATATTCGGTTTTGGTTTCGGTTGACTAAAAACACCCGGTTAACCGGTATTTCGGTTCGGTTAATTGATTTTTCGGTTTCAGTTCGGTTAACCGGTCGATTCCTCAGGTGCGCAACCTCTGGAGAGTATTTCATGGATGTCCACTCCGGCATCGACATAGTCGGCATCTCTCCAACCGGTGGCTTCGTCAACGCCACCTGCGCCCACGACACCAAAGCGTACCAGTTCTGTGGCACTAAGAACTTCGAGAACGTTAACTTTGGGGAGGAAGATGAGTATTTGTGCGGGTACAGATACTGTCTCTCTGAAGCGTACAGCTTGGTTCTCTACGCGTCCATCCCAGCCTCAAGCCTGGAGGAGGGACAGGGAAGCAACAGGGAGTGCGATGAGTCAACGAATCTCTACAAACTCTCCAACATAGGACACAGTTTGCTGTGTGATGGGAACTGTGATCTGATGTCCTGTAACGATGAGATATCCTGTAATGGGTACACTTACGGGCTGCAGTGCTCCTTTAAGTTGGTGACTATGGACGCAGGGGATGAAGGGGACTACGTGCAGCCCATGCAGGTCAGTCTTCACGCCAGTTACGTATTTTTAAACCTCTATCAAAATTTATCGTTTTCATAGTAATTCTCATATTTTGTAGAAAAATACGCGTTTTTTCTTCAGAAGCATTTACGTCGTATTTTGACGATTTTAGCACGTATTTACCGACCCTGCAGGTTTGTGACGGGACCATCCAGTGTCTAGAGTACGGACAAACGTACGGCGGGCCCTCCTCCGACGAACACTTCTGCGACATCGCCTGGCGGGCAGGATTCAGGTTCTGTCGGCGGTCTATAACCGGGCGAATAGTACCCATCTTCAACTTCACTCGGTGTGCGGCAATGAAATACCTAGCTGCCCGTGTAAACTCTTTCTACGGGCACTACGTTACCCAAAACGCAAAGAAATGCGGACAGCAGCACGTTTGTGTGCCGTATTGCACGGATTTCATGGACCAAACCAACTGCACGGACGCCAGTAGAGTTGCTGTACGGTGTAAGATCGGGGGCTTTGAATCGACTGTTTCCAAGGAGATGGTGTGCGAGAACGCCAACGTTAGATTAGGGATGTGTGATGATCTGATGGATGTGAAGTGTGTGATTAGCTCCCCCTCCTGCTCACTCCACAAACATCTCATGTGTGATGGGGTGCCGGACTGCAAGGACAAGTCCGACGAACACAACCCTATCTGTGAGTCCTTGTCCAACAAACTGTGTCACAGGAAGTATGTCCATGAGAGTGAGTTAGAGATACCGCTGTCCTGGGTTATGGATGAGGAGGTGGATTGTACTGATGGAATTGATGAGAATATTGACATCTGGAAGACGTGTGGGATTGCAGGAACTGCAGCATTTTGTAGGAGCTGAGCAGAAGGAGTGCTCTGATGTGTACATTTGTCAGAGTGGAGGACACACCAATTTTATCAAGTTCGAGGACCTTTGTGATGGGGTGGAAACGTGTGGCAATGAACAGCAGATATGTCAAACTACGAGGAAAAGACCAGTTCTTTATCAAAAGTTTCTGATTGATGGCACAGAAAATCGTGTTTCACGATTAGGCCTCTTCTGCATCAAAGGCATGAGAAATTACGGGCTTCTTGTGAACAAACCCTGCTCCAAGCAGCCCTCAGACCTCTTCCTGGCCGTATTTTCGGTTATCCCTACCACGAACTGGTAATTCCTGATGATAAGTACGATTGTCGTTACATGTACGGCGAACTCTATGTGTTTCTGAGTTGCTTGGGCTATTGTAAGGTATCTGGTGCATGTCCTGTCCCTGAAACCCCCCTGAAACCTGATGCTTGTCCGGGTCAGTATACCCAGCGAGTCTACACTCTGGCACAAGCCACTACTTCCCTTACCTTCCTGGTCAGGAAGGAGCGATCTTACACCAGTGAATTCTTCTCCTGTAACAACAGTCTCTGTATCGAGTTCAGCAAGGTGTGCGACCTGGTAGATGATTGTGGGGACAGAAGCGACGAAATGCGCTGTTCAAACCATTTCAAATGTGCTAACAATGAACACTTTCTGCCGATTAATCAGAAGTGTGACGGAGTCATTGATTGTGTCGACTTTTCAGATGAGTGCAATGAGGATTGCAACAAAAGAATCCTGCCAAACGCAATATATAAGAGTTTTGCTTGGTTGATAGGATCCTTGGCGACAGTTTGTAATTTGCATATATTGGTTAACATTGCTCTGGACGTTAAGAACTGCAAAAAGGCAGCACAGCTGTCAAACAAAGTTCAGATATTCCTCATCGCCCTTGGAGATTTCTGCACTGGACTTTATCTCATAGCAATCGCTTCCCTTGACTTCTTCATCTTCAGCGACACTTACTGCTTCCATCAGTTCACCTGGCTTACCAATCACGGGTGCTCGGTACTGGGAAGCTTAAACACCTTCGGATCTCTGCTCTCAATAATTTCCATGACGAATCTGAGCTACCAGCGAGCAATGGGCATTAAGAACCGCATGACTACCTCTGCAGATGGAGTCTCCACAAAACACAAAGTTAAGCTGATTTTCATGTCAAGTTTCCTGGTTCTCTTCTCACTTTCCATTGCTAACGTCCCTCTACTGCATAGCCTGGAGGACTACTTTGTGAACGGGTTGGTGTACGATCAGTCAGTCAGTCTTTTCATTGGGATCATTGATAAGAACATGCACTTCAATGCTCTGGCAGCGTACTATGGCAGGATGAGGAACGAGACTCTTAACTGGAAGTTGATCCATGAAATGGTGCATAAGATGTTCTCCCACGACTACAATCTCGCGCTGGAATTCCAAAAAGATGTCAAATTCTACGGCAATGACGGTGTGTGTTTGTTCAAGTATTTCGTTACCAAAGACGACCCTCAACACGGGTTTTCCCTGTCTGTCCTCTCGTTCAATGTCGTGTGTTTCGTCTGCATCTCCATTGCCTACATCTACATCGGTTTGGTGACAGTCAGAGGATCTAAGTTCCTGGCGAGGTCCCCTGGTCCCACAGGGCAGCAGGTTCGGGCGAGGAACAAGAAGATCCAGCGCCGCATCATTGCGCTGATCAGCACTGACTTCGTGTGTTGGGTGCCCTTTGTCGTGTTGTGTTTCCTACACTACTGCGATATCCATGATGCCAGTGACATGTACACCACCTTTTCCATGATAATCCTACCCATAAACGCGGTAATAAACCCACTGCTTTATGACAGAGATGCGAATAGCACCATTCAAACCATCACGGAAAAGGTTCTGAGCTATCCCAGGAAGATCTGGGAAAGGCTCCTGTCGAAACCAACCAGTGATCCTTGTGCAGCAGCTGAGGCGGATGAAACACGCCTGAAGGATTCAAATTTTCCTGCCCGCAAGTCGAAGGGGAGGTTGGGCCATGTGTTGATTTGCCGTTGTCGGTGGTGACAAGCAATATCATTGAGGCTTCTTTTGGGCAAAGGACGACGCCGTTTTAAATAAAACTTTGGAGTTACTCGCATCGATTGATGAAGGGATTGCTGAAGACGCGCATCTTATTTTCATAGAATTTCTATCGAAAGTACAGTATTTTTACACGTTTTCTTTATTGTACACATAAGGGTGACAAAAGCCTCATCAATGATAACAAAGAAAAAACTTTAAAGAAAAGAACCTTCTATTATGATCACGGACTATTTAGACCACACTGAGACATGGGTAGATCGAATCACTGTAAATTTGTACTGTGTTTTGTAGATCGAAATAAAGTACAAATTGTTCATGTTATCGATAAGCTTGTGACACATGAAAATAAGATGCAATATTTTCTCTGCTTTTCAAATAACACTTAAAAATGATGGACTGTTTATGGAGAGGATCAAAATTGTTGAAATGTAAGCCGTTGTTAGTTCAGTTATTACAAATCACCATCTTTTATTTTGTTAAAATTTCCAAGCTAATAAACTCAGTGCAATGTCAATTCGTGGGGCAGATTTGATTATTTGGGACCATTTTGGTGACTGCTGTATCGAGTTTGGAAAAGCATTCTTATTTCCAAAATCCAAGTCGTACTACCAAATGAGCAACATTGGTTGAGATTGAAATAATTTAAGCAATCCATTGCCCGCGCGAAAATATATATGCGCGCAGCACATTTTGCGCGGATACACTTAAAATGTAAAACTTGCGCGTTCCATTTTCTAACTTCCGAAGACCCTATCAGTAGACGGCACCTCTTGAACCACTTCCATGACTGAAAGCTTCGCGCAGACTGTTCCAAATTAGCACCTCATTTCATTTACTGATCATTTTAGCATGAATGAAATAAAATTACTGATAAAACAAATATTGGCGAACCAGGTCTTTGAGTCACACAGGCACACTACCCTTGAGTTGAAATAAAATTATCAGGAGACAGGAGAAGGGCTGTACAACTCGCCTCCTCGCCAAGCAGGTAATTCTATGTCTATACCAATAAAATCATCCAATATTTAGCTTTTACAATTGTTGATGATGATTCAAAGCTTGAATCATCTTCTAATCAAGTTTAAATCATTCAAATTCAAAGATTCGATATTCGATAATCTATTAAGCTATTATTCAGTGCCTTCAAGTTATTGAGTCTTTACTAATCATTAATAGACTATTACTGGAGTTCATGGTAGGAATCAATATACATATTTAGAGTGGAATTAGTTCATGACTAGATCCCATGCACATTACGGGTAACAACTGTCGAACATACATTAACATATTAAAGTACGAGAAAACCCGTTGGGTTTTCTCTTTAATTGGACGTATATATTCAGTTGGACGTACAATAAATTGAACGAAGTCATTAATGCAATTTTTTGTTACTGGGGGTAGGGGTGCAACGTAACGAAATTACGAAATATTTACATAGGATTTGAATATGAATCAAAATATATTGCAGATTTTACGATTTAATGTCAATTGTCAAGGACACATAACAGTAAATAAGAAGAACTCAAGAACAATGGTTTTATAATCCAAAGTTCTGATTCGGAGAAAAGATGGGCAACAAATTTGAATCAAAGCTCATTGAAATAAAAAATGTACGCATTTTCACCTGTTTATTACCCACTCTTAACTTCTTACTTCTAACTTTAATTGGACATCTAGTCAGTTAGAAGTACAATAAATTGAATGAAGTCACTGAAGCAATTTTTTGTTACCGGGGGTAGGGGTGCAACATAACGAAATTACAAAATATTAACATAGGATTTGAATATAAATGAAAAATATTGCAGATTTTGCGATCGTTAATTAACGTCGAGGACACAACATTAAATAAGAAGAACTCAAGAACAATGGCCGTTTTCTAATCCAAAGTTCAGATTCGGAGAAAAGATGGGCAACAAATTTGAATCCAAGCTCACTGAAATCAAAGTTGTCCGCATTTTCATCTGTTTAGAACCCACTTCTAACTTGAGTAATTATAAATTCCTCCTTCTGTCGGATCCTCACAGCCAACCATCGAAACTACAAATATCTTCATACGAAACAATTATCGCTGATTTTCACAATGGAACAAATTGTTCAACTCTTACCTTTTCTCCTACAATAGTGATTAGAGTTGATATGCTTCTGTCGTAAACTTTTTACCAAACTCGAAAATTCCATTGAGAACGTAAATACGTAAATTATGACTTTAAACAGTTGAAACGTTTCCAAAGTACACAGTAACGAAATGGCAGATGCTTCGTTAAAATGCACGTGCAGTTTAGCGCGCGCAATCACCAATAACCATAGCAACGCGCGCAACTGGTGAATTTAACCTAGAACGCGATCTTCTTTTTAGGGTGAATTTTTCGGACTTTCGAAGTTATTTACGAAAAATCTAAAGCCTAAATCCTATTTTTGGCCATGCTATCTTTTAAGTTTAGCCATTTTCTACTGCCTTGCAAAAAATCGCGGCTTTTTAGCTCCATTTGTGTCAGTTATTCAAGAACAAACGTAGAAGTGCCTCTTTCCTTTATATTAAAGACTAGCAGGCCCGTTGGGCCTGCAAATTCACAGCTCACTCGGCGCTGCTACGCAGCACCTCGTTCGCAAATACCATCATTCAATCTGATTGAATATTTTTTACCGCATCGAAAAATTCCAATCAGAAGAAAAGTTATTTGAGCAACAAAATCAAAACACATTAAACAGAAATGAACGCGCGCGCAGTTAATCTGCACGTGCAATTTCCCCCATTGCGCGCGCGTTGCCATGGGGCGTGACGTACGGAGAACATACACAATCTGCGACTTTATAAGTAAGACTAGCAGGCCCGTTGGGCCTGCTAATACACAGCTCACTCGGCGCTGCTACGCAGTACCTCGTTCGCAAATTTCAGATCAGCTGAATGCTTTTTACCGCATCAAAAAACTCCGATCCGTTCAAAAGTTACGCGAAGCAACGTAATCAAAACACCATTAACAGAAATGAGCGCGCGCACAATTCTCCGTGCACGTGTCACCATGGTTACCCGCACAAATCGTAATGCGCGCGCGTTCCGAAGATGTTTCCGCCGTTACGCACAAACAAAAAACAGAGGTTGCGAAATTATATTAGAGATTAACAAACATGACCTTCGGTTCGACTAGCTTGTTGGTCCAGGATTTACAGAGACCGTAAGGGAATATGGCAGTGTGGACGTTGATTGAGACACATCGGTTCAGCGCTCCACACCACATGCACTTGTCCATCCTGAAACAATGTTACTTCATATCAAACGCGCCCCCGAAGTCCTGGTGGACTTTTTGGCAATGTGCTTGGTTACTTGGTTATGGAATACTCTCCTTGTATTGTCAAACGTTGTTTCCCCCGCGAGGGGGTCAGACAGCGTCTGACAATCTTTGTACCCCCTTTTATTTCCCAATTTGTTTCCCTATTCCCCCGTTGGCCAGGTTCCCCCATATTTAAATAGTTGTGTTGCAATGGTATATCATATTCATTGAAATATTACATAAAAACACGACGTCTTAGTTGTTGTGGTGAAAGAATTATCGTCAACACTCTTCTTGTCCTATTCCTGAAGTGTACAATTGAAATCCGTCGAGTATAAACTAACTGACATAATCTATGTCAACTCACTGGGTAATATGCTTAATCATTTTAAGTAAATATGTAGGAAGGGCGAGAGATGGTCCCGTGATACAAGCCTGCCTATGCTGTTTCTCAAGTTAACTACAGACTAACCAGCTAACTAAGGCTTTTACTGTTTAACTCACTGCGTGCACTCCGCGCAGGATTTCCTCTCCCCGCAGCCCGCCGGACACTCCCGCGGCAGTGCGGGTCCCGTGTACCGCTCCCGCCGCGTGCACCCGATACTGACCCACGCGCACTCTGCGCGCGCGTTGCACGTGCTGCAGAACACGTGGTCAGAGCACGTGGGGCAGGTGGAGACGTCAGTGAGGAGGAAACTACTGGAGGAGGAGGGACTGCTGTGCGCCTGGGAAGGGTGAGGGAATTAGGTGGTAACTACCGGAGGAGGAGGGACTGCTGTGCGCCTGGGAAGGGTGAGGGAATTAGGTGGAAACTACTGGAGGAGGAGGAGGGACTGCTGTGCGCCTGGGAAGGGTGAGGGAATTAGGAGGAAACTACTGGAGGAGGAGGGACTGCTGTGCG
Source organism: Beroe forskalii (assembly GCA_011033025.1). Classification (NCBI taxonomy): domain Eukaryota; kingdom Metazoa; phylum Ctenophora; class Nuda; order Beroida; family Beroidae; genus Beroe; species Beroe forskalii. The sequence continues at coordinate 232,856 of WFMF01000153.1, forward strand.
CCTGGGAAGGGTGAGGGAATTAGGTGGTAACTACCGGAGGAGGAGGGACTGCTGTGTGCCTGGGAAGGGTGAGGGAATTAGGTGGAAACTACTGGAGGAGGAGGGACTGCTGTGCGCCTGGGAAGGGTGAGGGAATTAGGTGGAATTTAATGGAGGAGGAGGGACTGCTGTGCTCCTGGGAAGGGTGAGGGAATTAGGTGGTAACTACCGGAGGAGGAGGGACTGCTGTGTGCCTGGGAAGGGTGAGGGAATTAGGTGGAAACTACTGGAGGAGGAGGGACTGCTGTGCGCCTGGGAAGGGTGAGGGAATTAGGTGGAAACTACTGGAGGAGGAAGGGCTGCTGTGCGCCTGGGAAGGGTGAGGGAATTAGGTGGAAACTACTGGAGGAGGGACTGCTGTGCGCCTGGGAAGGGTGAGGGAATTAGGTGGAAACTACTGGAGAGAGGGACTGCTGTGCGCCTGGGAAGGGTGAGGGAATTAGGTGGAAACTACTGGAGGAGGGGGACTGCTGTGCGCCTGGGAAGGGTGAGGGAATTAGGTGGAAACTACTGGAGGAGGAGGGACTGCTGTGCGCCTGGGAAGGGTGAGGGAATTAGGTGGAAACTAATGGAGGAGGAGGGACTGCTGTGCTCCAGGGAAGGGTGAGGGAATTAGGTGGTAACTACTGGAGGAGGGGGGACTGCTGTGCGCCTGGGAAGGGTGAGGGAATTAGGAGGAAACTACTGTAGGAGGAGGGGGGACTGCTGTGCGCCTGGGAAGGGTGAGGGAATTAGGTGGAAACTACTGGAGGAGGAGGGACTGCTGTGCGCCTGGGAAGGGTTAGGGAATTAGGAGGAAACTACTGGAGGAGGGACTGCTGTGCGCCTGGGAAGGGTGAGGGAATTAGGTGGAAACTACTGGAGGAGGGGGGACTGCTGTGCGCCTGGGAAGGGTGAGGGAATTAGGTGGAAACTAATGGAGGAGGAGGAGGGACTGCTGTGCGCCTGGGAAGGGTGAGGGAATTAGGTGGAAACTACTGGGGGAGGAGGGACTGCTGTGCGCCTGGGAAGGGTGAGGGAATTAGGAGGAAACTACTGGAGGGGGGACTGCTGTGCGCCTGGGAAGGGTGAGGGAATTAGGTGGAAACTACTGGAGGGGGAGGGACTGCTGTGCGCCTGGGATGGGTGAGGGAATTAGGTGGAAACTACTGGAGGAGGAGGGACTGCTGTGCGCCTGGGAAGGGTGAGGGAATTAGGTGGAAACTACTGGAGGAGGAGGGACTGCTGTGCGCCTGGGAAGGGTGAGGGAATTAGGTGGAAACTAAGACTGCTGTGCGCCTGGGAAGGGTGAGGGAACATGGAGGAGGGACTGGAGGAGGTGAAACTACTGGAGGAGGAGGGACTGTGCCTGGGAAGGGTGAGGGAATTAGGTGGAAACTACTGGAGGAGGAGGGACTGCTGTGCGCCTGGGAAGGGTGAGGGAATTAGGTGGAAACTACTGGAGGAGGAGGGACTGCTGTGCGCCTGGGAAGGGTGAGGGAATTAGGTGGAAACTACTGGAGGAGGGGGACTACTGTGCCTGGGAAGGGTGAGGGAATTAGGTGGCGCCTGGAGGGAGGACTGCTGTGGAAACGTGGGAAGGGTGAGGGAATTAGGTGGAAACTACTGGAGGAGGAGGGACTGCTGTGCGCCTGGGAAGGGTGAGGGAATTAGGTGGAAACTACTGGAGGAGGAGGGACTGCTGTGCGCCTGGGAAGGGTGAGGGAATTAGGTGGAAACTACTGGAGGAGGAGGGACTGCTGTGCGCCTGGGAAGGGTGAGGGAATTAGGTGGAAACTACTGGAGGAGGAGGGACTGCCTGGAAGGGTGAGGTAGGTGGGAATTAGGTGGAAACTACTGGAGGAGGAGGGACTGCTGTGCGCCTGGGAAGGGTGAGGGAATTAGGTGGAAACTACTGGAGGAGGAGGGACTGCTGTGCGCCTGGGAAGGGTGAGGGAATTAGGTGGAAACTACTGGAGGAGGGGGACTGCTGTGCGCCTGGGAAGGGTGAGGGAATTAGGTGGAAACTACTGGAGGAGGGACTGCTGTGCGCCTGGGAAGGGTGAGGGAATTAGGTGGAAACTACTGGAGGAGGAGGGACTGCTGTGCGCCTGGGAAGGGTGAGGTGGAAACTACTGGAGGAGGAGGGACTGCTGTGCGCCTGGGAAGGGTGAGGGAATTAGGTGGAAACTACTGGAGGAGGAGGGACTGCTGTGCGCCTGGGAAGGGTGAGGGAATTAGGTGGAAACTACTGGAGGAGGAGGGACTGCTGTGCGCCTGGGAAGGGTGAGGGAATTAGGTGGAAACTACTGGAGGAGGAGGGACTGCTGTGCGCCTGGGAAGGGTGAGGGAATTAGGTGGAAACTACTGGAGGAGGGGGACTGCTGTGCGCCTGGGAAGGGTGAGGGAATTAGGTGGAAACTACTGGAGGAGGAGGGACTGCTGTGCGCCTGGGAAGGGTGAGGGAATTAGGTGGAAACTACTGGAGGAGGAGGGACTGCTGTGCGCCTGGGAAGGGTGAGGGAATTAGGTGGAAACTACTGGAGGAGGGACTGCTGTGCGCCTGGGAAGGGTGAGGGAATTAGGTGGAAACTACTGGAGGAGGAGGGACTGCTGTGCGCCTGGGAATTAGGTGGAAACTACTGGAGGAGGAGGGGGGACTGCTGTGCGCCTGGGAAGGGTGAGGGAATTAGGTGGAAACTACTGGAGGAGGAGGGACTGCTGTGCGCCTGGGAAGGGTGAGGGAATTAGGTGGAAACTACTGGAGGAGGAGGGACTGCTGTGCGCCTGGGAAGGGTGAGGGAATTAGGTGGAAACTACTGGAGGAGGAGGGACTGCTGTGCGCCTGGGAAGGGTGAGGAATTAGGTGGAAACTACTGGAGGAGGAGGGACTGCTGTGCGCCTGGGAAGGGTGAGGGAATTAGGTGGAAACTACTGGAGGAGGAGGGACTGCTGTGCGCCTGGGAAGGGTGAGGGAATTAGGTGGAAACTACTGGAGGAGGAGGAGGGACTGCTGTGCGCCTGGGAAGGGTGAGGGAATTAGGTGGAAACTACTGGAGGAGGAGGGACTGCTGTGCGCCTGGGAAGGGTGAGGGAATTAGGTGGAAACTACTGGAGGAGGAGGGACTGCTGTGCGCCTGGGAAGGGTGAGGAATTAGGTGGAAACTACTGGAGGAGGAGGGACTGCTGTGCGCCTGGGAAGGGTGAGGAATTAGGTGGAAACTAATGGAGGAGGAGGAGGGACTGCTGTGCGCCTGGGAAGGGTGAGGAATTAGGTGGAAACTACTGGAGGAGGAGGGACTGCTGTGCGCCTGGGAAGGGTGAGGGAATTAGGTGGAAACACTGGAGGAGGAGGGACTGCTGTGCGCCTGGGAAGGGTAAGGGTGAAACTACTGAGGAGGAGGGACTGCTGTGCGCCTGGGAAGGGTGAGGAATTAGGTGGAAACTACTGGAGGAGGAGGGACTGCTGTGCGCCTGGGAAGGGTGAGGGAATTAGGTGGAAACTACTGGAGGAGAGGGACTGCTGTGCGCCTGGGAAGGGTGAGGAATTAGGTGGAAACTACTGGAGGAGGAGGGACTGCTGTGCCTGGGAAGGGTGAGGGAATTAGGTGGAAACTACTGGAGGAGGAGGACTGCTGTGCGCCTGGGAAGGGTGAGGAATTAGGTGGAAACACTGGAGGAGGAGGGGACTGCTGTGCCTGGGAAGGGTGAGGGAATTAGGTGGAAACTACTGGAGGAGGGACTGCTGCTGTGCGCCTGGGAAGGGTGAGGGAATTAGGTGGAAACTACTGGAGGAGGAGGGACTGCTGTGCGCCTGGGAAGGGTGAGGGAATTAGGTGGAAACTACTGGAGGAGGAGGACTGCTGTGCGCCTGGGAAGGGTGAGGAATTAGGTGGAAACTACTGGAGGAGGGAGGGACTGCTGTGCGCCTGGGAAGGGTGAGGGAATTAGGTGGAAACTACTGGAGTAGGAGGGACTGCTGTGCGCCTGGGAAGGGTGAGGGAATTAGGTGGAAACTACTGGAGGAGGAGGGACTGCTGTGCGCCTGGGAAGGGTGAGGGAATTAGGTGGAAACTACTGGAGGAGGAGGAGGGACTGCTGTGCGCCTGGAAGGGTGGAGGAATTAGGTGGAAACTACTGGAGGAGGAGGGACTGCTGCGCCTGGGAAGGGTGAGGGAATTAGGTGGAAAACTACTGGAGGAGGAGGAGGGACTGCTGTGCCTGGGAAGGGTGAGGGAATTAGGTGGAAACTACTGGAGGAGGAGGGACTGCTGTGCGCCTGGGAAGGGTGAGGGAATTAGGTGGAAACTACTGGAGGAGGAGGGACTACGTGCGCCTGGGAAGGGTGAGGGAATTAGGTGGAAACTACTGGAGGAGGAGGGACTGCTGTGCGCCTGGGAAGGGTGAGGGAATTAGGTGGAAACTACTGGAGGAGGGGAGGGACTGCTGTGCGCCTGGGAAGGGTGAGGGAATTAGGGTGGAAACCACTGGAGGAGGAGGACTGCTGTGCGCCTGGGAAGGGTGAGGGAATTAGGTGGAAACTACTGAGTGAGGAGGGGACTCAAAGCCTGGGAAGGTGAGGGAATTAGGTGGAAACTACTGAGGAGGGACTGCTGTGCGCCTGGGAAGGTGAGGGAATTAGGTGGAAACTACTGAGGAGGAGGGGACTGCTGTGCGCCTGGGAAGGGTGAGGGAATTAGGGTGGAAACTACTGGAGTAGGAGGGACTATGTGCCTGGGAAGGGTGAGGAGGGTGGAAACTACCGGAGGAGGGACTGCTGTGCGCCTGGGGTGAGGGAATTAGGTGGAAACTACTGGAGGAGGAGGGACATGCGCCTGGGAAGGGTGAAGGAATTAGGTGGGAAACTACTGGAGGAGGAGGGACTACAAAGTGCCTGGGAAGGGTGAGGGAATAGGGTGGAAACTACTGAGGAAGGGTGCCTGGGAAGGGTTATTTAGAAAAACTACTGGAGGAGGAGGGACTGCTGTGCCTGGGAAGGGTGAGGGAATTAGGTGGAAACTACTGGAGGAGGGACTGCTGTGCTCCCGGGGAAGGGTGAGGGAATTAGGTGGAAACTAATGGAGGAGTAGGGACTGCTGTGCCTGGGAAGGGTGAGGGAATTAGGTGGAAACTAATGGAGGAGTGAGGGACTGCTGTGCGCCTGGGAAGGTGAGGAATTAGGTGGAAAACTACTGGAGGAGGAGGGACTGCTGGGTGCCTGGGAAGGTGAGGGAATTTTTTGGAAACCACTGGAGGAAAAGGGGATGCCAGTGGCCCTGGGAAGGGTGAGGCCTGGGAAGGGTGACTAGGGGTGGAAACTACTGAGAGTGGGGGACCACAGCGCCTGGGAAGGGGTGGGGAATTAGGTGGAAACTACTGAGTATGAGGGACTGCCGTGCGCCTGGGAAGGGTGAGGGAATTAGGTGGAAACTACTGGAGGAGGACTGCTGTGCGCCTGGGAAGGGTGAGGAATTAGGATGGAAACTACTGAGGAGGAGGATGCCTGTGCGCCTGGGAAGGGTGTGAGGAATTAGGTGAAAACTACTGAGGAGGGGGACTGCTGTGCGCCTGGGAAGGGTGAGGGAATTAGGTGGAAAAGGAAGTGGGACTACTGAGGAGTGAGGATGGCCTGCGGGAAGGTGAGGAATTAGGTGGAAACCAATGGAGGAGGAGGACTGCCGTGCGCCTGGGAAGGGTGAGGAATTAGGTGGAAACTACTGGAGGGGAGGGACTGTGCTGTGTGCCTGGGAAGGGTGAGGAATTAGGTGGAAACTACTGGAGGAGGTAACTGCGCTGGGAAGGTGAGGAATTAGTGGAAACTACTGAGTAGGAGGGACTGCTGTGCGCCTGGGAAGGGTGAGGAATTAGGTGGAAACTACCTGGGAAGTGAGGGAATTGAAACCACTGAAGAGGGAGGGCGCCTGGGAAGGGTGAGGGAATTAGTGGAAACTACGGAGGGAGGGACTGCTGTGTGCCTGGGAAGGTGAGGGAATTAGTGGAAACTACTGGAGGGGAGGACTGCTGTGCGCCTGGGAAGGGTGAGGAATTAGGTGGAAACTACTGGAGGAGGAGGGACTGCTGTGCGCCTGGGAAGGGTGAGGGAATTAGGTGGAAACTACTGGGAGGAGGGGACTGCTGTGCGCCTGGGAAGGGTGAGGGAATTAGGTGGAAACTACTGGAGGAGGGGGACTGCTGTGCGCCTGGGAAGGGTGAGGGAATTAGGTGGAAACTACTGAAGGAGGGACTGCTGTGCGCCTGGGAAGGGTGAGGGAATTGGGGTGGAAACTACTGGAGGAGGGGGGACTGCTGTGCGCCTGGGAAGGGTGAGGGAATTAGGTGGAAACTACTGGAGGAGGGGGACTGCTGTGCGCCTGGGAAGGGTGAATTAGGTGGAAACTACTGGAGGAGGGGACTGCTGTGCGCCTGGGAAGGGTGAGGAATGGGGTGGAAACCACTGGAGGAGGAGGGGACTGTGCCTGGGAGGAGGAGGAACTAGTGTGAAACGCCTGGGAAGGGTGCTGTGTGCCTGGGGGGTGAGGGTGGAAACTACTGGAGGAGGAGGGACTGCTGTGCGCCTGGGAAGGTGAGGGAATTAGGTGGAAACTACTGAGGAGGAGGACTGGGCCTGGGAAAGGTGAGGAATTAGGGTGAAACTACTGAGGAGGAGGACTGCTGCGCCTGGGAAGGGTGAGGAATTAGGTGGAAACTACTGGAGGAGGGGGACTGCTGTGCGCCTGGGAAGGGTGAGGGAATTAGGTGGAAACTACTGGAGGAGGAGGGACTGCTGTGCGCCTGGGAAGGGTGAGGGAGTTAGGTGGAAACTACTGGAGAGAGGGACTGCTGTGCGCCTGGGAAGGGTGAGGAATTAGGTGGAAACTACTGAGGAGAGGGACTGCTGTGCTCCTGGGAAGGAACGAAACTACTGGAGGGGGAGGGACTGCTGTGCCTGGGAAGGGTGAGGGAAATTAGGAAACTACTGGAGGAGGAGGGACTGCTGTGCGCCTGGGAAGGGTGAAACTTTGGAGGAGGAGGGACTGCTGGCCTGGCTCCTGGGAAGGAGGAGGGACTGCTGGGAAGCCTGGGAGGGAAGGGTGGTGGAAACTGGAGGAGGGGACTGCTGTGCGCCTGGGAAGGTGAGGGAATTAGGTGGAAACTACTGGAGGAGGAGGGACTGCTGTGCGCCTGGGAAGGGTGAGGGCTGTGAAACTACTGGAGGAGGAGGACTGCTGTGCGCCTAGGAATGAGGAATCAGGTGGAAACTACTGGAGGAGGAGGGACTGCTGTGCGCCTGGGAAGGGTGGGGAATTAGGTGGAAACTACTGGAGGAGGGGGACTGCCTGCGCCTGGGGAGGGTGAGGAATTAGGTGGAAACTACTGGAGGAGGAGGGACTGCTGTGCGCCTGGGAAGGGTGAGGGGTAGGTGGAAACCTGGAGGAGGGGGACTGCTGTGCGCCTGGGAAGGTGAGGGAATTAGGTGGAAACTACTGGAGTAGGAGGGGGACTGCCTGGGAAGGGTGCGGAAACCTGGAGGAAGGGACTGCTGTGCGCCTGGGAGGGTGAGGGAATTAGGTGGAAACTACTGCAGGAGGAGGGGGTACTGCGCCTGGGAAGGGTGAGAGGAATTCCTGGGGAAGGAGGAGGGACTGCTGTGCTCCTGGGAAGGGTGAGGGAATTAGGTGGAAACTACTGGAGGAGGGGGGACTGCTGTGCTCCTGGGAAGGGTGAGGGTAGGTGGAAACTACTGGAGGAGGAGGGACTGCTGTGCGCCTGGGAAGGGTGAGGGAGTGGGGTGGAAACTACTGGGTGGGAGGGACTGCTGTGCTCCTGGGAAGGGTGAGGGAATTAGGTGGAAACTACTGGAGGGAGGGTGTGCCTGGGAAGGGTGAGGGAATTAGGTGGAAACTACTAGAGGAGGGACTGCTGTGCGCCTGGGAAGGGTGAGGAAGGGGAAACTATTTTAGTGGAGGGGACTGCAAAAGTGCCTGGGAAGGGTGAGGAATTAGTGTGGAGTGGAGGAGGGGGACTGCTGTGCGCCTGGGGAAGGGTGAGGGAATTAGGTGGAAACTACTGGTGGGAGGGACTGCTGTGCGCCTCCTGGGAAGGAACCACTGAGGGACTGCTGTTAGGTGGAAACTACTGGAGAGAGGGACTGCTGTGCGCCTGGGAAGGGTGAGGGAATTAGGTGGAAACTAATGGAGGAGGAGGAGGGACTGCTGTGCGCCTGGGAAGGGTGAGGGAATTAGGTGGTGTGATGAATAATTAAAACATAATACATCATTTAATGTTAAATTAAAACATAATAATATGATAATGTGTCCTACTAAGGAGCCCTAACATTCCTGTTTGGACAAGAAAATTTCAAATATAAATTATCAATCTCAATTGAACTGAAGCTACCTGATCGGGCTCTGGTCGTCTGTGACATGAGGACTGCGTGACATTCCAGCCACAGAGCTGATCAGTGAGACAACCCAAACACGTGACCTGATGGGTGCAGGTTCCTTCTCTGTAGGGCACCAATACACCTTCAGATAGCACCTAAAGGGGGATATTAGAAAGTTAGAATAGCACCAAAACACCTTCAGATAGTACCTAAAGGAGGGATATTATAGAATAGCACCAAAACACCTTCAGATAGCACCTAAAGGGGGGATATTAGAATAGCACCAAATCACCTTCAGATAGCACCTAAAGGAGGGATATTATAGAATAGCACCAAAACACCTTCAGATAGCACCTGAAGGGAGGATATTAGAATAGCACAAAAACACCTTCAGATAGCACCTGAAGGGAGGATATTAGAATAGCACCAAAACACTTTCAGATAGCACCTAAAGGGGGGATATTAGAATAGCACCAATACACCTTCAGATAGTACCTAAAGGGGGAAAAAATCAACACTATGGGTGCAAGACGCAAGAAAAGGGAAGGCAACCGATGTAATGAGTGGAATTTTTGGTAACTGTAGGGATAAATATAGATGTAATGGGCGCTTAAACGCTAGTGTATCGTAATAGAACACACTCTTAGACCAGCAAATGTTCTTCAATTAAGAAACCTGAATTATGAAGTATTTCAATATGGGGGAACCAACGGCGGAATGGGGAAACAAATTGGGAAATAAAAGGGGGTGCAAAGATTGTCCGACGTTGTCTGACCGCCTCGCGGGGGAAACAAACGTTTGTCAATTCAAGGAGAGTATTCCATAACCAAGCACATTGCCAAAAAGTCCACCAGGACTTCGGGCGCGCTTGCTTCCCCGAAAAAGAAAAAAAACCTAAAGGGGGATATTATAGAATAGCGAGATAAGATATACCAATTCAAAAAGATGAGACAGGGAGTAGGGACAATTGGAATAACGGTGAATAGCACAAAATACTTCAGGAATCAGGAATCAAGAATGGGGTACTAAGCGGTTACATGTCAAAGTGGTGACCGTATACCACAACTTACATGGTCGAGGCGACAGCCAAGACTATGTAAGTTGGATAATGGACTCGAGGTGTGCCAAGTTCATTATCTTAGGTATACGGTCACAGCTGAGATCATGGAACCGGATTATACCTCGACCGAAAACAGCTGGGACCGACTATTCTCTGACCAAACAACAGTAATTTCTTCCTACTCGGGTCTGACGACCCTCGTCCGTATTCAAGGCTTAAGTGGATTTTTGAGTCCTCCTTTATAAAGTCAAATTTCATTGAGTAGTCAGTACGCTATTTTGGGAAAAAATCATTTGACTTATTACCTATACCTTACTGTAATCACCTGATCAGGTCTATAAGTCTGCGATCTGTCCCAGAAGATCTTCAGATTAGAAGGTTTCTGCACGTTCTCCGTGACGTACTGTGTGAGTTCCGCCTTCAGGTAGTTAACTTTCCGATCCGGCAGACTGTAGCGCCATTCTTTGCTCACCCACATCACCTTCCCTGAGGGTATATGGGATCGTTCACATATTACGTCATCACCTGGGGGGTTTCGGAATGATTACGTTACATGTTATTGTAACAAATACAACTACTGTAAACTTGATTACGAGGGGGAGAGGGGTTAAAATCGGCCAAAAATTGATTACGTAATATGGGAACGATCCCTATGGAGGGTAGAATAGCAGTGCAAAGTAGCAGTCCACTGACCGCTCCTCGGCGACTCTCCCTGTTCATTAACAGCGGACCAGGGTGCCAAGCTAATCTTAAAGACCCCAGCTAGAAGCTTAATAGAATTATGCTACAGAGCACATTTTACCAGGTTTTCACATCCAAGGAAACTATTTGATTGTGAGATAAGAAGTTAGGAATATGTTACCAATATACCAAATTCAAAAGTGGAGAAATACAGTAACCGAAATCGCACAAAATCCTATCAATTGAACTAAATTACGTGGCCTTTAATTTAAGCGGCCCAACTTTAAAGCGGCATTTTGGACAAAAATTGCAAACTCTCCTTTGTCAAATGTCAACTGTCCTTGAGAGCCGGCTGAATAATATACATACATTGACATTAGCGATCATCAAACATAATTGAAATATGAGTTGGCAAAACTGTAAAACCTTCAATAAGTCCACTGGCCTAGAGCTTCTCTAATTAGATTCAATTACCATGTACAACTCCATGTATTTTATTTAAATTTTCCAATAAAAAAGGAGTCAAGCGCTCACCTGTCATAACTCGAGTAGCGTTGTAGCGTGACACTCCAGTGTACAGCGTCACTATCCCATTGATGTAGCTGACTCTGATCACCTCGTAATGATCCGGCACCCCACTAGGCCCCAGGTTGTAAGGGGTTGTAGGGGCTTTCCCTCCCCCCTCAGGGGTTGTCACGTTTATAAACCCCTGCAGATGAGGTTTTTTGTTTAGAAGATGGTGCAGACCCAACCTAAAATGCTGGTTTTTCTTAGTTTATCAAAATTTGAATAGTCTCCAGTTTTCGTCTTATCAGAAACATCCGAGAATCATGAAAATATTACAGAATTGAAAGCAAGGAACTAAGAAAGCCAGCACCTCCAAAGAAACCATACCTGGAGATAGCCCCTATTAATTGTACTTTACTCCCACCTAAATCAGTAAATCACAATATATCACAATACCTGGAGATAGCCCCTAGAATAAAGTACTTCTCCCACCTAAATCAGTAAATCACAATATCGCAATACCTGGAGATAGCCCTATTAATTGCCTTTACTCCCACCTAAATCAGTAAATCACAATATATCACAATACCTGGAGATGGCCCTATTAATTGTACTTTCCCACCTAAATCAGTAAATCACAATATCACAATACCTGGAGATAGCCCCTATTAATTGTGCCTCCCACCTAAATCAGTATAAATCACAATATATCACATACCTGGAGAATAACTATTGCTGGAGACCTAAATCAGTAAATCACAATATATCACAATACCTGGAGATAGCCCCTATTAATTGTACTTTACTCCCACCTAAATCAGTAAATCACAATATATCACAATACCTGGAGATAGCCCCTGTACCGCACATCCTTGTCCCCCTGGGGCAGCGACCAGTCCCGCGCGTAGAGCAGGTGCACGTCAGCTTTCCGCACAATGGTCACGTGATCAGGATGCGTCATGTTGATTGGGTCGTGGTGCGTGATCCAGTGCAGGCCGGGGGGCGTGTCGCGGGCCTCGCACTGCGCGGGCTCCAGGAGGAGGGTGCCCGCGGAGCCCCACCACGGGGCCGGGGACTGGACTCCGCACAGGTTACCGCTATTCCGCGCCCTGCAATGACCCGAATGATTGAATGAATAACAACGTTTTGGAGAGAAAAATAGCAGATTTAGAATTATTCCTTCATTTTCTATGTGTGAATTTAATATTAAAACGTCATCAATTGCTGGAGTTAAATACTAATAGTATTACCTGCAGCTGGCGTCCTCGACACACCACTCGCAGCCCCAGAGGGTACACTCCGTACAGTGTCTCAGTCTGTAGCACACCCCGCACTGACTCATCCGGTGCCGGCACTTTTCAACCGGCTTACACCGCTTACCGCACCTGACGATTATATTTTTCATAGACACGCGCCTATCGGGTCAATTTTGGGATACTTCCCGAGGGCGTAAGCCCAAGAGATGTATCCAGCTTTGGCCCGAGCCCGCAAGGCGAGGGTCTAACCAATATGGATCAGGCAAGTGTCTTTATAAGTTTATATTATAGACCCGCATGAAAACGTCAGAGGGTTGTATAATGAAGGGTTTAGTAACGAGTAAAAATTGCTAACCTTGATATAACACACGAGGGCCGCAGGCCCGAGTGTGTTATATCGCATTAAGAACCGAGGCCGAAGGCCGAGGTTTTTATTGCATAGGTTTGCAATTTTTACGAGTTATTAAACTGAATTATGCACCGCAATTACTCGTGAAAAAGGGGATAATTTCAAACACAAGGAAATGTTTTAGTTTATGATATGAAGGTACAACTGGGTCGACTGTGCGAAATAAACTATTATGCACCTTCCAGGCATGTTTATGCTATGTATTCAAAAACCCTATAGGCACCAGGGTACCGTGCGCAATAAATTATTACGCACTGTAGTGCCGAAATCCGGATTTATTACGCACTGTAGGTCATAATAATTTATTATGGTGCAGTAGAACAGTGCGTAACAATTTATTTCACACAGTTGAGCAAACAGTACCTTCAAATCTTGATTTAGAACATTTCCTTGTGTTTGAAAATATTGTCATTTTTCGAGTAATTACGGTGCATAATTCAGTTTAATAACTCGTAAAGTTACTAAACTCAGCATTAAAAAACCTCGGCCTTCGGCCTCGGTTTTTCAATGCCATATTACACACTCGGGCCTCCGGCCCTCGTGTGTAATATTACGTTTAGTAACTTTTACTCGTTACTAAACCCTTCATTACGCACTGTTCTACTGCAACATAATAAATTATTATGACCTACAGTGCGTAATAAATCCCGATTTTGGCACTCCAGTGCGTAATAATTTATTGCACACGGTATCCTGGTGCCTATAGGGTTTTTGAATACATAGCAAAAACATGCCTGGAAGGTGCATAATTCTACGATACGGCACCTCATAATATTACTCTAGGATAATTCTGATTATGCTTGAATTGTCAAATATCAACAGACCTGACAATAGTCTACGATCGATTCTACGCATTATATGTGTGCAGATAGCTCAATTGACAGATAAAGACGGGCAAAATTTTTCACGCTTCACGGTTCAAAATGAATTTTCAACTGGTTGTGCGTTATCTGTACTTTCATAGAAATATCCCCCACCTGACGCAATGTTGGAAATCCTCGCAGCTGCGTCGTGGGGTGGTGGCACAGTCCTCGCCCGGGGGCGAGTAAAGCAGTACGTCACTCAGACTCCGACCGTTGAAACCTCCCACTACCAGCAGTGTGCCGTGGTACACCGCCACGGCGTGACCGTACCTGATGGATACGAGTACGGTGAAAATTCCTGTTTAGTTATCCCTTAAACACAACCCCAGATTTGTGTATGAGTTGGTATTTCACCTTCTTTAAAGAAGTATCTCACAAACTCCCCAAACTTGGCATTACAGCGTGCATTTTGCGCTTTCTTTGGCGAATAAAGATTCAATATGAGACCCTCTTGTAAATTGACAATTATTGAGATGGGTCTCAACAGTTTAATTTTAAGATCTGTACACCTGTACCTTGGGGTCGCTAACTGGTCTTGCTTCGCAGACGGCAGAGCAGTCCACTCCATGCAACCCATGTCAAACACAAACATCTCCCCACTGAAACACTTCCCGTGCTCTTCGTCATCCTGGAGACTCCCCCCGAACACGACCATGTAGCGGCCCAAAGACGCCGCCTTGTGGAACACCACACCCGGCATCACCCGGGTTGTCTTCACCAGAGACCAGACGTTCTGTGCGATGTTATACACCCACACCTGAGAATTAATAGCAATTGAAAGACGTGATGAATAATTTTGCCAAAATGTCAACACAATAAAGAGTTGCAAATGTGTTTAATACGATGTGTGCGATGTCAAGTATAAAGTTGATTTTCTGATTTTAATAATACCGGGTGGCCCAAAAAACATGTAACATTTTTAAACTTTGATAACTTTTTCTGTTTAAGGAGTTTCTCCATGAAATTTTGAGATGTCATAGGTATGGGTTGTAAGTTTTTGCACCAAAAATTTGAAGTGTCTAGCTCAAAAAATGCCCGAGTTATAAAATAAAAACCGCTAAAACCAGTTTTTCGGTCACATTTCTGCTTAGACTCGGGATAAAAATGAATTTCATCTCCAGTTCCACGATGCTCTGGAAATGCCTGAATAAGCGAAATTTTAATTAAAATACACGAAACAATGCAAAATAAACACAATCTGTGAACCATTGGTTAACAAACATCATGTTTATCTCTACATCATGGAATGTGACCTGCATATGGTCACTTTTTTGTGTTGCAAAATTGCACATATCTCCTAAGTTTTTTGAGCAAACTGAATGAAATTTTCAGAATATGTCAGGCAAACGTTGCACAACATTAGTCCAAATTTTGGTAAATTTTGGAGCTTTAGAATTTGAAAAAAACAGTTTTTTGTGTCTCAAAAATCGGAAAACCCCAGTTTTACGTTCATAACTCGGACATTTTTTGAGATAGAAATTTCAAATTTTTTGTCCAAAAACTTACAACCCATTTCTTTTACATCCCAGAATTTCAGTAAGAAACCCCCAACACAGAAAAAGTTATAAAGTTTTTAAAATGTTACATGTTTTTTGGGCCACCCGGTATTTTTAGAAGCCCATTGCGGTTTCGGGGTTTTCAATCATCACATGACGTGAGGTTGAAATTATTATTATTTTTCATTCCAATAAACATAATGACGAGGTTTTACACCCACACCTCACTACTCTTCTCCTTCTGAATGCGAGGCAGAGGTACAATACCCCCGAAGACAACGAGACTGCGTGAGGCGGAGTCGAGGACGGTGGTGTGTCCGTATCTCCGGAGGTGGTTGGAGTGGGGGATGATGGGCGTGGTCAGTTCCCAGGGCGTGGCAGTGTGGTTCTCAAGGAGGTAGAGGGTGTACAGGCGGTCGGAGTAGTTCTCAGTGTCAACGCCAGTAAGTCCTGTGGGGGAGTGAGATGAGAAATGTAAGGGGAACTCTAAAACTGCATAGGCCATAGAGTGATGTTCTTCTTGTCAACTATAAACAAGGATATGTATCAAAGTGGAATATAGGCACCCAAGAGATTAGCCCGAAGCAAGGGTCGAGTCTAATCTCTCAGCCAATATATATAATCGATAACGCAAGTGTCTCTGTCGAAAGCACACAATTTTGCGCGTCTTTAACGAGCCCTCCGTCAATTGAGCGATCTACACACACAAATGGGTTACCTCCGAAAAGTAGCACCCTGTTAGGTGGAGCTAGTGTGAGGGTGTGTCCTGCTACTGCTTCCACCAGAGAAGGGTATTGAGTCCAGCAGGAGGAGGTAGTGTTGAAGAGCCAACATTCGTCACTTAGAGCTCCACCAGCCTGTGGGTTTCAAGAGGGGTTTAGGAACTTATCGAGTATAACACTCATAGCTCCACCGGCCTAGTGGTTTAGGAACTTGGGAATACTTTCTGATTCTCTGATTTTGGAGGTCAGAAGGGGGGGGGGGGAAGTAGTATGTGGCTGAAGTCTGTATCACTGTCAATCAAGACTCAAGGTTTTTGAATTTACCTTTTTTAAACCTGTTAGCTTATAAGCTTTCGAAACTCAAGCAAAAAAGACTCATATATTACATTTACATTAACATGCTAAACACATGAAAGTACCTGCACCATTCCGCCGCAATACAGAATACTGTCCTGGTAGACCACTGAGCTGTGCTTGTACCTCCCTGATAAAAGATAGAGTTTAGCATTGGAAGTGGATTTAACAGGAAATATGTGCACACATGGATCAATCGATGAAGGGTAAAAACGCATTTAAAGTGCCCGCAATTTACTTTTCATCGAATTTCTATCAAAAGTACAGTATTTTTACACGTTTTTATCGATCAATCCATGTGTTCACATTTGGGTAAACTCGTCGAGTAACCAGCGGAGAATTTCCAAACAGCATTGACTATTCCATTTCACTTAAAGCACTTATTAATGCCATTTCACTTACAGCACTATCGATCTATCAACGCATAGCATGGGGGAGGGGGTCTGAAAATCAAGAAAAAATGCGCAAAATCAAGAAATATGCGAAAATCAAGGAAAAATGAGACAGCAAAAATCAATAAAAAATGAGGATCTGAGTATCCTCCGTACCCACCTGTGGGTGAGGCAGGGCAGCCCAATGCCACCTCACTCCACTGCCCCGTCAGGATGTCCAGTTTGGAGAAGTGAGCGAGCACGTGGTTTAGATCAAAGCCTCCGAACACAAACAGGGAGTCTCCGATAACGTCAGCCGTGTGTCCTTGCCTCGGTAACAGCTCCTGCGGTATACAGAACTCTGACGTTTTCTTGGGTGTCTATAGACACTAGCCATATCGGGTCCGTATACATTGGTTAAGATCCTCACCCTTCCGGCTGCGGGTCAAAACCGGATACATCCCTCAGGCTGTGCCCTTGGGAAGTATCCAAAAATGGTGTCTTTATAAATTATTTAAGCCTTTGATATCAGCACTTTCTCAACAGGTCTGTCTGACAACCAATCAATTGCACTACGCGAGTTGACATTTAAAACTTGCGCACTGATTGTTCCATGTTATGAAAGTTTACTAGAAATTATCTAGGACGAAGAGGTAATTTAAGAATCAGAGGATCAATTATTGATACCTAATTGATAAATTATCCTATGATAAGATATTCCCAATTAAAGAATTACCAATCCAGCTACCTTCAAGTGATGCCAGGACTCGTAGTAAGGACTGATGTTGGTAGTGAGAGTGTACCACTGGTGGCGTGGAAGCTGGAAGGGGTAGATGCCAGGGGACGTGATGTCACACTGCACTCCTACATAGCCAACCTTGCATCTGGAAAATGATTTCATGGGCTCATCATCATAGAAATACATCATATGACACTAGATGAGTCAGACTGACACTAGATGAGTCAGACATAATTTTAAGATATAATCATAATGCCCCGACTTATTAAGTTGAATATCCATTTTCCACTGACTTGCAGCTATTGGTTGCACTATCAAATATTCCAAATATTCCACAGTCCACAGTAGGAGTATTGCAAGCTTCCCCGTGCCATCCCGCATTGCAAGCGCACTTGTTCGTGGTAACATTACACCTGAACAGGTTTTATGTAATGAACAACAACCTATCATAGATTTCACAGATAGTACAAAATGTTCAAAGTGTATTTTGATTTCGGAAGGCTCGGAAGAGTTTTAAAACCTGTAAAAGACCCCCAAAAAATCTGTGATTTGTTTTATTAAGAATCGAGCTTTTTGAACAACGAATGTGTACCTTCCATGCGCTCCTGTGCATTCACTGGGGCATATGGTCACATTAAATGAGCCTCTGAACCCATTGTACACGGTCCCAGCATCACTGACAAAGTGGATGTAGAGTTTTCCTGAAAGATAAGGACTCATCTGACTTTGTTCTCATCTAATGGATGCATGCAGAAAAACTTCCACAGCTAAAACATTCCACTGTATGGACTATGGATGAAGGGAAAATTTATCTGGAACAGATGTCTACATACATAATAAACTACATACATGACGATTCTTTGGTCATATTTACAGAAATATCTGCTGCAAAAAGTAAACAGGGCCAAGATTTTTGGCTCACCCTGTATCATTCATCATCTATTATGCTATTTTGTGCCATTGATTCTTATTTAAAAGATCTCACCCTGGCTCACCCTGTATCATTCATCATCTATTATGATATTTTGTGCCATTGATTCTTATTTAAAAGATCTTAAAATCGCAAAATTCATGTGTATCAAAATCTTGTAAAGTTATAAGCATGTAACTAGGTATGCCATGAACACATGAATTCCATTTCCAGTATTTGAAATAATCTTGATAGGAGTTGTTGAATGGTGCCCACTTATGGAGGCTAACTGTACTCTTGATCCCTAAGAGGAGAACATTCAGATGAAGTGTTTTATTTAGCAATTAATATCAAAGTTACACTTAATTGGTTTTACTTTCATTTGCCATAGATGCAATGATAAATAGCTGTTATGTGAGCCATGAGGGAGATCAAGATTCAAAAAGCTGTAACTGATGCTGGAATATTTCAAAATTGTAGACTACACTAGATTAACCTGCAGATTTGGCAGTAGAAGCAGTTACCCATTGTCAATGTTTTGAGTTCAGCTTCCTTTTAGTGATCAGAATTTTGTAAAACCAATAAAAATTAAATGAGTTAGGTACCTAAATTTATACTTCCATCACAAACCTCAAGAATGTCATCATAAACAGTGACATAATCATAGAGGCACTCTGTCTTAAATGCACTGAATGTCAGCTCAATAAATTTACCACTGCTAGGAGCTGAAATATATTTAGTTAAAAATTTTTTAACAGTGATTGATCTTCTTGATACAACTTGAATGACAGATTGATAGGACAGTAGTACAGTCTTATCTATAAAGGTGTATAAGACAAACATCATTACATAAATAAGGCATACTACCAATTTTCTGTATAACAAATGATTGACACAATTCATGAGATGGTTATTACTGCAATAGTTAAAATTTCGTGGCTGAAAGAGTGGGACTAAGTTATTTGTGAAGTTGGTAGAAAGAAATTGGTAAAACAATTTTGAATTAATGAAATGAATAATACCAAACCTGTGATGAACCACTCAAATTCTTCATCTTCCTCATACCTAGCATCTTCCTCATACCCAGCATATTTAGGACTACTCGATATGTTACCAGACCATTTCCCTTGTATCAACACTCTTATAGATGCAGTGGTCCAAGCAAATAAGTGGATGTTAGTGATTAAAATGATGCATATAATGGGCATGAAACCAAGCTGTCAAATGATGTATGTGAGGCAATTACATTCTTACATCCTCAGATTTGAAAAGGTTTGAGTTTGTAAATCAATTCATGCAGCAAACATTGGTTAACATTTGATTAACAAAAATTGATAAAACCTTTCAAGCTTTCCTGTATCACTAAAAATTTGCAACTTGCTTCCTAGACTACACTAAAGAAAAATTTAGATCAGAAATAATTTTTCAATTTCAAGGTGTCTCATCAGAAACCTAAAGCCCTCAAGTATCATCACAGGATCATTTTCAAATGACAGGCTGTTACACACTAACACAGAGACAAATTTAAGTAAATATAGATGAACAAGACATCTCAATAACAGACTTTCACATTTGTACAGATGGCTCTTAAAGTGCAATCAACTAGTGTTAATACTTTATGGCATCATAGCACTGGTTTATGTTTGGGTGATTTTGCAATGTGTGAAAATTGAAACCACAGAATTAATACGTTTTCAAAGAAACACAAAATAGAACCTGTGAAAATATATGGCAGATAACATATGGTATATTTAAGTCAAACAAAATTTATAGCTCACACAATTTTCATTTTATTTTCATATAAATAAATAAAATATAAAATAACACCTACTCATCAGTGTCAAATAGAAGGGGGGTCGAAGTAAATGTCTTTGGGTAGTGAATGAGCAAAATCACTGCAAACGGTGGGTCTCAAATAAACAGGTGGTGATAAAATAAAATTAAATAAAATAAAATGTTTTGATTTGACATCAACACTCTTGTTGAACTTGATTGCTTAAAGCATTGACTGAGGGGGACCCCATAGTGAAACACTTAAAATTCAATAATGGATTCAAATCAGATCTACTTTTCACCACTGATTTACTGCCAGTTTCGAGAATATAACATTGAAAATGATTATATTAACTTTTATTTTCAGAAAACTCCATATGGTGATAAGTGCCTTCCTCAGTTAGTTAATTTCATATGTGTTGTGTTGTAAGTTTAAAACATCAACACTCATTTCAGAAAAACAGTGTCCAATAAACATTATGCTGAATCTTCCAGCCCATATTATATATAGACATTGCATTGAAAAATACATAATACAATGTAGTAAATTAACATTTATGGATAAAAGTAATAATTTAATGACGAATTTCAAGTTTAATCTGTATAAATTATAACATAAAATAGTATCAATGAAAATAAAAACCCTATAGAATAAAAATCTTAAATTGAAATATTTCTTCTTAACTAAAAAAAATATGCTCCCTTAAGAACTCAACTTGCTTTGATCTAGGGTGATGGGATGGTGAGACTTCTGTCAAATATTATCAAATCAGAAGAGGAACAAAGCACTATGTAAGAAGCTAAACAAAAAACAAAGCATTGATAAACATAATGGTATTGAACCATCACACTTCACTTCACAGATAAACATAAATTGGCTCTCATTCAAAAACACACCGTTAAACACACCGTTAAACACAAGGCATCCAATAACTTAAAACTATCAGAATCAAGTGGCAAGCCTGGAAAAGACATCAAAATAATTTAAATCAATTAACATGGTCGCAATTTAAACACCCCAAAAGCTGAGGTAGGCATTGGACAGGCATCGTTCGTCAAGTGTACTATGTGCCATCGTTCCTCTTCAAAATAGCCAATAAGCAGCAGCCTAGCCGCTGAGCCCCGCGCATACCAACATGTGCATTGTCTATGCGTGCTTAGAGGGGCCAGGCAACGCCAGGCAATTGCAAGTGCAATAAATAGTTATAACTACTGCAAACAACAAAACGGTAGCATTTCGACGGACGTTGCCTGTTATCTGCTAGGTTGTGTGTTAGTTTGTAAGTTGGAAGGGTGCGGCCGTGGCTGAGTCAACGTGGTGATGGGAGTAAGGATCGGCCTGGGATTTGCTCGGGCGATGATGCGCATGGTCAAATTTGTGGGAGCTGATAATCCAGGGAAATTTGAGGCCAGGATAGGAAAGTGTGACGTTTTACTACGGATCCACAACCATGATATATGCGATCACAGAACTCTCGATCTCACATAGCTCTTACAGGACAGCTGACTATAGCATTTGTTTCTGCGATAACAAGCAAGGCTCCAGCATATAGCCAGACCTGGTACTAATCTTCAATCACACTCAAGTCTGCGCAAATCTCAACGTTCTCGGGCGGTTGCGGATTCGTAGGCCATGGTCTAAAGTTCAGTCAGAGAGCGGGGCCGGGAATCGTGTCAATTTCTTCTATAGTTGGTATCACCATAACCATGAGTTTAGAACAACGAGACTCTTAGAGAAACACAATCTTGCTGGAACGATAAATATACGAAATGGTTTCCAGCACGACATCATGATCAAAACAATAATAATATCTTATCAAAAATAAAACCTCTCACTTAACTCACTATAAATATAAATATCTCACTCACACAGCGTGTCTTTTAACAAAACTATAAATAAATAATATCAATAATAAATCCTATATCCTATCGTGAATGCTCGTGGCTCAGTACGTTGGAGGGACGATGATCTATGGCACTGTAGGGATCAGTGGGAAGACGCAGCAACGATAACGACTGTGGTTGAGATTCTGAAATGGAATGAGGATAATCATTTACAACACTACTTTATACAACACTACTTTATACAATCAAATTTGAGGATGTCGAGTTATGCCATGTCTGCTTGCGTGCCTGGGATGGATTGCTAAATAAACAGGGAGTGTGGGCTTGACAATGGGACCGGAGGACCCTCTTCAGAAGACTGGCACCTGAACCTGAATCCAAGTTGAGTAGTGATGTAGAATCAAAGCCATCTAACATCTCACCATTCATCCCCCTAACCCTCTAATCAACTTCTACAATCCATCCCTGGCGTGTGATCAGATGTGGCTCGATGTTCTTGAATTTGATTTTGTATGAATATTTCAACAAAGTGGTGTTGTTTTGTTTGTGGCAATGTTCAGATTCATTATACCTTAAAACCAGCCTTATTTTTAAATTCCTGTGCTGTCTTTAGATAACATCAACTGCCAGGTTAACATATTATATTCAAATAACAAAACCCCCTGGTAGTTCGGATGCTTACCTGAAGGTTGACTTAATATGGGTTATGGAGTTCCACTTCTTAAAGTGAGTCATAGCATCAAACTACAATCATTTTTCAAGGCTTCTAGATGAAGATTTGAATAAATGTTTATGTGTTGGATCTGTGATTGATCTGTAATGATTCTGCTGCCCCAAGCGGATGGCATTTTTGTTGATCTGTGATTACCAAGCATTTATTATTATATATGGGTTATTAAAAAAATTTATATGATTTACTTGATAATTTATATGATTTGTATTGAGATTACCCCAGCACCACCCCTGATCACACTGCCTCACCTCATCACAATGAACACTCCTGAAACTTGATCTATGAGATGATTTTTATCAAATTTATAATCAAATTTATAATTGCATTATTTGAATTTGAACTTGAATATAAGTTTTATATATAAGTTGAATATAAGTTTAAATACAAGTTAAGTAGTAACCAAAATCGTAGTTAATTCAAAATCTAACAATTTCATTTTCTTTCTCCAAATAAATTCAAACCCAAATCACTGCTCTCTTATTTCAGGTATTTGGTGCTGGTATTGATGGAGGGGTCTTCTGGTCCCAGCGTCAGCCCATGCTGCTCCTCTCATCAATATGCCAAAACACCTACATCCTTTGTCAACAAGTCAATAACTGACAAGACCCCATCCTCGAAAGAAACTGTCAACAAGTCAGCAACTGACAAGACCCCATCCTCGAAAGAAACTGTCAACAGGTCAGCAACTGACAAGACCCCATCCTCGAAAGAAAATCCTTCCAGGGAATCCCTACCTAACTCCTCTGCACTTAGGAATTCCTCAATGTGCAGTGCTAGTGGAGACAGAAGCAGCCTGCATTTATCACTAAATTCTTCAGAACAAATATTAGATGTTGAGAATGTTGAGAGCCCTGTTGACCTGGAGTCTTGATGACAAGAAAAGACTGGCCACAGTTTGAAGAAGTGTCCATGTGGTTTATCAACTGGCGGCAAGGCCTGGCTGCTAAAAATGCACCGGTTGTTCTCAAAACTGGCACAACTCTTGTTCTAACCTAAAAGGCAATATCCCTAAGGGCACAATCGATTATCTTGATCATTGTTGTGCCCTTGGTGTTTTAGACCCCATACAATCCACCAAAGAACCACAGAAGCCTAAAAACAGCATGACTCTAGCAAACACTGTGCAAAATGACTCACTGATCTCTAAAATACAAGAAGCAATATCACAGTGTATCAAACCACAAAACAATGATCTCCATTATCTGTCTGGCCTCAGCAAGCTCTCACAGGATGTTAAGGACTTCTCCCAGAAAATAAGCACCCCTCTCCAGCTGAACCACCTCAGTCACAAGGAAATGTACAGAGTATCAAACCAGAGCCCCATCAAAAGAAAACATTGAACCACCACCAGCACTCAGAACTTTGTCACTGAAGAGGAGCCCACAACCTCACAGAGTTCTTTAACTCACAAATCTTCGTCAAAGAAGGTAAACGAGGTAGTTTCGTATGGGACTGCTTACAAATATATGGGTGCAAAATACCAATCCAAAGCCAATCCCTGATATTCTCCGACCACTCATAGACAAAGTAAGCTTTGGAAAGACTATACTATCAATCAGATTCTTGTCAATAAGTTTCAGGGTGCTGACTCTTCACTACCTAAACACAGTGACAATGAATATGACATAAACCCATTGTCTGAAATAATCACTGTGTCATTGGGGACCATGCCACTATCAAGTTTTCAGAAAAATGTGGAGAAAACACATCAGAATATACAGCAATTGACAGGAGCATGTACTCCATGACACGCTCATCACAAAAACATTTATGACCACCAAATTGCTGAAAACCCACAAAACACTTTACGGTATAGCATTACCATGAGATCTATCCACTGGACCCACGCTATCAACTCGTCAGGGTAACTGTTTCAAAGAAAAGGTGCTCAATTGTAATCAAAGACTGAGGAGCTTTTGCCTAGCTAATTTGAACAATAATTGCATGCTGGATAATTGCAACTCAGCCATCGTAAGCGATTTGCAAAAAAATAACATTCGGGAATCGGACATCTATGAAATTGTTTGCTGCGTTGACTTGATGCAGAGCGAAACGTTCACTATTTGCGCGCTGAGAATGCGCGCAATCCGCAGATCCGCGGATTAACAGTGAGCATAGGAAAAACGTTCGAAATTTTATGGTGCAGGTGTACCTACTTTTTACTGTCTTGTGGAATCTGAATACATTTTAACTTTAATAAATCATCAAAACTATCAAGAATCAAACGTAACTATAAGTTGTGGGATGTCAAAACTCGAAAAAATGAATACTTAAGTAGAACGTGGGTACATGAATCGTCGAATGTTGATTGTTGATAAACAAAATAGAGGAAAATGTTAAATCTAGGGCATAATAGGCCGCGAACTTTAGTTCGCCGCGAACCCGGGCGAACTCAGGCGAACCCGCGCGAACTCCGCGCGGGTTCGCAAGCGTTCGCCGACAGTTCGCCAATTTTTTTCCTTGGCGAACTCCGCTGAAGTTCGCCGAGAGTTCGCCAGACGTTCGCCGAACTCCGGGCGAACTCGAGCGAACTCAGGCGAACCCGCGGAGTTCGCCGCAAACGAACTAGTTCGCCGCGAACCAGTTCGCAGCGAACTTAAAAATTTTGGTTGGCGAACGATTTTTTGGAGTTCGCGGCGGACTCGTTCGCGGCGAACGAGTTCGCAGCGAACTAGTTCGCGGCGGACTAGTTCGCCGCGAACTACTTTTTTCTAAGTTCGCGGCGAACTAGTTCGCGGCGAACTCTTGTCCGACGTTGTCTGACCCCTTCGCCTTCAGTTAGGGTTTGGGTTTGGGTTGGGTTTGGGTTAGGGCCCATCCATGAACTATAAAGGACGTCCGCAAAATTTCGAGCATTTTAGACCCCTCCCTCCCCCTTGTCCGCATTTCAGAAACCCCTCCCTCCCCACAGGACGTCCGCACTTTTCTTAAAAATCTTTTGAGTCATCATTCTGGGCCCGAAATTTCACGATTTTCTTGTGAAATAACCGTCAAATCGACCATAACTTCCAAAAATTGCGGACGTCCGCATTTGACCAAACACCCCCTCCCCCCTATGTCCACAAACGTCCGCATTGGGCAGACTCCCTCCTCCCCCCTCATTGCGGACGTCCTTTATGGATGGCCCTTAGGGTTTGGGTTAGGGTTAGGGTTTGGGTTAGGGTTTGGGTTAGGGTTTGGGTTAGGGTTTGGGTTAGGGTTTGGGTTAGGGTTTGGGTTAGGGTTTGGGTTTGGGTTAGGGTTTGGGTTAGGGTTTGGGTTAGGGTTTGGGTTAGGGTTTGGGTTAGGGTTTGGGTTAGGGTTTGGGTTAGGGTTAGGGTTTGAATTAGGGTTTGGGTTAGGGTTTGGGTTAGGGTTTGGGTTAGGGTTTGGGTTAGGGTTTGGGTTAGGGTTTGGGTTAGGGTTAGGGGTTGGGTTCGGGTTTGGGTTCGCGTTTGGATTCGGGTTAGGGTTTGGGTTGGCGAACAATCGTTCGAGGTGAACTAGTTTGGCAGTTTGCAGCGGAATTGTTATAGTTGATGACAAACAAGTTCGCAGCATAAAATGAATAATGAAGTTCGCCGCGAACTAGTTCGCCGCGAACTTAGAAAAAACTAGTTCGCGGCGAACTAGTTCGCGGCGAAATAGTCCGCCGCGAACTTGTTCGCCGCGAACGATTGTTCGCCGGCGAACAATCGTTCGCCAACCAAAAATTTTGAGTTCGCTGCGAACTAGTTCGCGGCGAACTAGTTCGCCAGTTTGCGGCGAACTCCGCGCGGGTTCGCCTGAGTTCGCTCGAGTTCGCCCGGAGTTCGGCGAACGTCCGGCGAACTCTCGGCGAACTTCAGCGGAGTTCGCCAAGGAAAAAAATTGGCGAACTGTCGGCGAACGCTTGCGAACCTGCGCGGAGTTCGCGCGGGTTCGCCTGAGTTCGCCCGAGTTCGCGGCGAACTAAAGTTCGCGGCCTATTATGCCAAATCTAGAGCTCAATGGACTGGTCAATGTTCAAAAACAACGGAGATAAATTCACAAGAAGCTCAACAGAGGCACAAGGCTAACAATAATAAAAAACAAAAACAGGAAAGTAATAGCACGTACAGGGAAACTTCAAGTAAATCCATGTCCCGAGGTCCCGTTGGAACGGGTTGGAAAGCAATTGCAAATAGATCAAGGCAGAATAGGAGGATTCCTGGAGGAGACTATCTTACAATAGATGCAATCATTTCCATAAATAAACTAAGAATTACATCAAAGCATCAATCAGAGAACCATAAGTACACACGCAGTACACACTACACAGCAACACACTGCATTCCATTTCTTTTCCCCAAGTTAACCTAATCAGTGCATGTTACCCAATGTAGATGAAATATCCAGATGAAGATAATGTTATCCAAACAAATTAACAACGCCGCACAATGTTTCCGGTACAAGATCAGAATTCAGAATAAAAGGGAGAATCAGAAAAATTGAATTTTTGAATATGAGTAATTGGTGTAATTTTACTCATTATTCGTCAAAAGAGTTTTTGAATATGTGTAATCCGCTATTTTTTTGGGGACACTCAAAAATCATCATGTCACCCCCCCCCTAATTATTTATCATATAACAATATCACAAAGCAATGGCTCGACAGAGGAAGTGAAATAGAGTAATAATCAATTGAGTCATGCCTACAAGGCATCATTAAGAAATAACAAACAGTTGAGTTAATCCCAGCTACTCACAATCACATTAAGGCATGATAAAGTGATATCTCAATTGATGGTGGGAGAGGGCAAACTAATATGCATATTCTCATATTAGCAAGCAGCAAGGAAACATGTTACTTATCACAATATAACTTAGTAACTATTTAACAGAGCAATTTATTTTTTAAACATTTGGGTTGGTGCAAGTAAGATATCACAAATAATAACAGGATAAAACAGTTGAATGAAAGTCATGAGGGTTGAATTAATCAAAGCTACTCATAACTCACACATGGCAGATAAAATTAAATCTCAAATGATGGTAGGTAAGAAAAGAGTAAACTGATATTGTTAGCATGAAACACATTAATGCAATTTAATGTTTAAAAGTTTGAACATGGCTCGACAGAGGAAGTGTAATAATTTGGGTAGTACCTACATAGAAGGCATCAAGAAATGTTACACATATCACAGCAATAAAACTGCCAGATGGCAATGAAAGTAAGGGTTGACTTCATGTCAGTTAGCTGATCATAAAACGATGATATCTCGATTGATGACAGGTATTAATAAGGAAAGAGCAAGCTGATATTGATAGCATGAACTCATGAAAACATGAACTATTTATCACAAAGTCACAATAGGAATATCACAAAGCAATTTAATGCTTTAAGTTGAATATTAAAACACTGTAAATATGGCTCGACAAGGAAGCATTATAATTTGGGTTAGGCATCAACATACATACAAGATATATCACAATTATTTAATAATTGCAGGATAGAACTGTCGAATGAAAGTAAGAGTTGAATTAATCCCAGCTACTCGACCACCCATAGCATAAATGACATGATAAAGGGGGGGGGGGTTTCACTGTCCCAATTGTCCCAAACTCAAGAAAAAGTGGATTGGGACAGGGACAATTGGGACAAATGGGACATTTGGGACAAATGGGACAATTGGGACAAATGGGACAGAGAAAATGGAACAAATGGGACTCAAAAAAGTGAATTCGGACTGGGACAATTGGGACATTTGGGACAAATGGGACAATTGGGACAAATGGGACAGAGAAAATGGAACAAATGGGACTCAAAAAAGTGAATACGGACTGGGACAAATGGGACATTTGGGACAAATGGGACATTTGGGACAATTGGGACAAAAGTGATAGAGACAACTGGGGCTCAAATAAGGCATAATAGGCCGCGAACTTTAGTTCGCCGCGAACCCGGGCGAACTCAGGCGAACCCGCGCGGAGTTCGCGCGGGTTCGCAAGCGTTCGCCGACAGTTCGCCAATTTTTTTCCTTGGCGAACTCCGCTGAAGTTCGCCGAGAGTTCGCCAGACGTTCGCCGAACTCCGGGCGAACTCGAGCGAACTCAGGCGAACCCGCGCGGAGTTCGCCGCAAACTGGCGAACTAGTTCGCCGCGAACTTGTTCGCAGCGAACTTAAAATTTTTGGTTGGCGAACGATTGTTCGCCGGCGGACAATCGTTCGCGGCGAACTAGTTCGTGGCGAACAAGTTCGCGGCGGACTAGTTCGCCGCGAACTAGTTCGCCAAGAACTAGTTTTTCTAAGTTCGCGGCGAACTAGTTCGCGGCGAACTTCATTATTCATTTTGTGCTGCGAACTTGTTTGTCATCAACTATAAGTTATAACAATTCCGCTGCAAACTGCCAAACTAGTTCACCTCGAACGATTGTTCGCAAACCCTAACCCGAATCCAAACCCAGACCCTAACCCAAACCCTAACCCAAACCCTAACCCAAACCCTAACCCAAACCCTAACCCAAACCCTAACCCAAACCCTAACCCAAACCCTAACCCAAACCCAAACCCTAACCCAAACCCTAACCCAAACCCTAACCCAAACCCTAACCCTAACCCAAACCCTAACCCAAACCCTAACCCAAACCCTAACCCAAACCCTAACCCCTAACCCAAACCCTAACCCAAACCCCAACCCAAACCCTAACCCAAACCCTAACCCAAACCCTAACCCAAACCCTAACCCAAACCCTAACCCAAACCCTAACCCAAACCCCTAACCCAAACCCTAACCCAAACCCTAACCCAAACCCTAACCCAAACCCTAACCCAAACCCTAACCCAAACCCAAACCCAAACCCAAACCCTAACCCAAACCCTAACCCAAACCCTAACCCAAACCCTAACCCTAACCCAAACCCTAAGGGGCCATCCATAAAGGACGTCCGCAATGAGGGGGGAGGGGGAGTCTGGCCAATGCGGATGTTTGCGGACATAGGGGGAGGGGGTGTTTGGTCAAATGCGGACGTCCGCAATTTTTGGTCGATTTGACGGTTATTTCACAAGAAAATCGTGAAATTTCGGGCCCAGAATGATGACTCAAAAGATTTTAAAGAAAAGTGCGGACGTCCTGGGGGGAGGGAGGGGTTTCTGAAATGCGGACGTTTGCGGACAAGGGGGAGGGAGGGGTCTAAAATGCTCGAAATTTTGCGGACGTCCTTTTTAGTTTATGGATGGCCCCTAACCCAAACCCTAACCGAAGGCGAAGGGGTCAGACAACGTCGGACAAAAGTTCGCCGCGAACTAGTTCGCCGCGAACTTAGAAAAAAGTAGTTCGCGGCGAACTAGTCCGCCGCGAACTAGTTCGCTGCGAACAAGTTCGCCGCGAACGAGTCCGCCGCGAACTCCAAAAAATCGTTCGCCAACCAAAAATTTTAAGTTCGCTGCGAACTAGTTCGCGGCGAACTAGTTCGCCAGTTTGCGGCGAACTCCGCGCGGGTTCGCCTGAGTTCGCTCGAGTTCGCCCGGAGTTCGGCGAACGTCTGGCGAACTTTCGGCGAACTTCAGCGGAGTTCGCAAAGGAAAAAAATTGGCGAACTGTCGGCGAACGCTGGCGAACTCGCGCGGAGTTCGCGCGGGTTCGCCTGAGTTCGCCCGGGTTCGCGGCGAACTAAAGTTCGCGGCCTATTATGCCTCAAATAATTGTGTTTTTGAGTGGGAGTTTAGTGTTTTTGTCTTACAGCTTGTTACATAGCAGCACACAACGAAAACTTGTACTTATTAGCACAGTAGTATGATAGAAAAACATTGATCAATGTAAAAATGATAGATGACTGATTTGTCCAACTTTTTGTTTGTCCCAATTGTCCCAAATGTCCCAGTTGTCCCAATTGTCCCAAAAACCAGTCCCAAACTCAAAAAAAAAGTAAATTGGGACAGGGACAATTGGGACAATTGGGACAGTGAAACTCCCCCCGATAAAATGATATCTCGATTGATGACAGGCTAGGTAATAGGAAGTAAGGAAAGAGCAAACTGATATCGATATGATGATAACATGTTTTTCACAAAGCAATTTAATGTTTAGCTTTTAAACATGGCTCGACAGCAGACAGAGGGACTGGGAGCAATACACTGCACAATACACAGCACAATACACTGCACAATACATAACATTAGTTTACACTCAAGCTCAAGCTTATCCAGTGCCGAAGAATTGGCGGTTTCGCAGGGTTTTTTACTGAATCGGACTCGCAGTGCGCGGCGTTTCGGACATTTGGCACCAGTCTAGACTGGTGCCAAATGTCCTAACTGTTCGCCAGAAATAGAGCCCTGGTTTGGAGCAAGGCGCGGCGCGCGCGTAAAACTAGGGATCTGGTTAGAGCAAGCCACGACTTTTAAATAAATTTAAAATTTTAAATAATGGGTCTGTCGTCGTCAGACAAATATGGCATAGGTGTTTGTACGCGCCGCGCAACGCAAACAGGGGTATACGTTGCTAAACACGTATACCCCTGTTTGCGTTCATGCGCGGCGCGCTTCCTTAGAACAGTGTGTCCCACTGTCCCGTAGGGAACTGTTGCTCTAACCAGATCCCTAGTTTTACGCGCGCGCGCGTCATTTCGCTACACCCCTGGTTAGGGGAAAGGGAAGTGCGTTACTACTTACTCCATGTTACGGAGTCTTACTGCTTATTGAGTTATTTTGCACGCGAGAGTGTCGACGGACGTTGCCCGTCTATTTCCTCTGACATGGGGTTGATCAAAGGCGCAAAGTGACGTCCAAATGTGGAACATTGCGCCGCGCGCGCGAGGGTAGGGTAACATCCTACGAGCGAGAGTGCGCCTCTTCAGAGAGAGAGAGGCTTTGTCTCTTTTTTAACAAAAAGTGCGCGCGAGCGCCGCGCAGCGCAAACAAAAAGGGACATGTAACATGTGGTTTGTTAGGCCATGCGCTGACGCAAGCTGTGCAGCGGCTTGCGTCAGCTCGGCGCGCTCGCTCGGAAGGGTCTATCAACGATAGATGCAACATGTGGTAAAGAAGTGCGTGGCGCGTACACACACCTATGCGGGCTTAGGAACACGACTCTGCAAGTCTGAAGTCGTAGAGCGCGCAAGGGGGCCAAACAACGCCTGACGGTATGTCTCCCATGTAAACGGGGCTGATTGACGTCACAAATTTGAACGTCAATTTTTCTGTCCCAGAAGGATAAGTTATTTTTCTTTTTCAAAAATAAAAATAACTTATCCTACTGGTACACGTGTGTGTACCAGAAGGATAAGTTATTTTTTATTTTTGAAAAAGAAAAAATAACTTATCCTTCTGGTACACGTGTGTGTACCAGAAGGATAAGTTATTTTTATTTTTGAAAAAGAAAAATAACTTATCCTTCTGGTATTGTCAAAATTACCAGAAGGATAAGTTATTTTTATTTTTGAAAAGAAAAATAACTTATCCTTCTGGTACACGTGTGTGTACCAGAAGGATAAGTTATTTTTTATTTTTGAAAAAGAAAAAATAACTTATCCTTCTGGTACACGTGTGTGTACCAGAAGGATAAGTTATTTTTTCTTTTTCAAAAATAGAAAATAACTTATCCTTCTGGTACACACACGTGTACCAGAAGGATAAGTTATTTCTATTTTTTAAAAAAGGAGTAATAACTTATCCTTCTGGTACACCGTAGCTAGGGATGGGAGAAATCCATCTACTCACTGGCGCATGAGCCAGTATGTATGTTTTGGAAATAATGAGGTACTGATGAGGTTGTATGTATGTAGGTTTGCAAAATGATGAGCTCATCACTTACGGGTGAAATTTTGACATCAACCACTCCTTGTAAAATAAGTGCATTCGCTTATTTGGACTTGGAGAGGATTTGGAAATGGAAAGGTGGAAAGGATGGCAAATGACCACATTGCAAAATCGCCGACTCGGCGCCGATCAGCGCTGATCAGCGCCGGCTAGGCGCCGACGGCGCCGATCTGCCCCGATCGGCGCTGATCAGCGCCGATTAAAACACCTGTATGACGGAAGCTGCCTGGTGCATTTTATTTCAGATTTTCCCATGATTTTCCCACATGCGCTGATCGGCGCCGATCAGCGCCGACGAAAAATAATTAATTTTTCGATTCTTAATGCAGTTTTCATATCGGCGCTGATCAGCGCCGACGACCGCCGATGAAAAGTTGCCGATTTCCCATCGGAGCCGGACCGGCGCCATTCGGCGCCGAGTCGGCGATTTTGCAATGTGGTCATTTGCCAAAAGGATGAGAACCAAATGAGAACAGGGTGAAAGGTTTAAAGGTGATAAATGACTCCAAATGCCAAAACTTGTTCAGGGTTGTAGAGGGCATTGAGGAGATAAGTTTTTGCGACTTTCTGACTTTGGACTTTGGGGGTTGCGGGGCCACGCCCATTTTAAGTAAAATTGAGTAAATGACTCAAAATCAGTTGGAACGTGTTTATATAGTCCCTAGGAGTGTCCATACAAATTTTTCGCCCGATGGGCAATTCATAACAGTCACAATGGGCCTTTCCTGCTTTCCATAGTAAATTTTCATAGTGAAAAGAATGGGAACCAAATGAGAACAGGGAGAACTCAATTTACTTGCGTTAAAATCAGTAAGAACACATATTAACCCATTAAGATAAAGGCTAGAAGAGGACTCTTTAATTCAAAATTAACAACATCTACAAAGTTAGATAATTGATCTTGAATTGCAGTAGTGACGTCACTCCAGCCCTTCATATTGAATGAGTGACGTAACAGAAATCTTTAAATGATTAGATGAGGTTGGGATATTTATATATCTTTTCTAAATGATGAGGTAGTGATGAGGTTGTATGTATGTACGTTCAAAAAAGGCCGATTTTTGATGAGCTCATTTCTGGATGGCCCTAGGACTCCTGGGTACTCCCGTAGGACTCCTGGGTACTCCCATCGAATTCCTGGGGTACTCCCGTAGGACTCCCAGGGTACTCACGTCGGACTCCCGGGTGTTATGGTCCTACTTTTAGTATAGTGGAGAAGATAAACCAGAGATCTAACTTTTTCAAATAGTAAAATATAAGAAGTGAAATCAAGTAGCCCGAACGCCCCCTTTCCTATCCTCTTGCGGTCACGATAATCCGTGCGCGTCTCTGTCTGATTGGCTCTTTCCTAAGCCCACGTGATCTCCTTAGACAGGACAATGCATGTAGCCGTGCTAGCGTGTAGAATGTCTCGATAGAGGTGTATCAATAGATTCATTGAACTATTGCTGAATCGAACAGCAACACACCCGGTATCTCAAGACAGTAGACACGATATCTCAAGATAGGTTGTATCAAGACACGCTTCTTGCCAACTTTCCAAGTTGCAAGTTAGGCAGTGTAACAAGGAGACTTGCTATAAACAAGTGCATTACACGGCTATAAGGATCTTGCTTGATGAGCAAAATCACACCTGTGCTAGAGGAAGATCAACGTACGCAAATTTCATAATATTTGAAATTTGGGCTATAACAGCAAGGTACGTCAACGTGTTATAGTGACTTACTGAAAGGTGACCGATGAAACGGTACCCTAACACATCTCCCCCCACAAAATTAAATAATTTGAAAAATTATTTAATAACTTGGATCATTCTTATGACACATGAATAGTGTCATATATAGTTCGTTTGTCGTGGATACGACGGTAGTTTCTAGAGACTGAGAGGCAATGGAAATACGCAGATTTCGTTTATTACGACCATCGAAATTAATGAGCTTTCAATAGGTAAGGAGTACCATTACATCTCTCAAAAAACAGTCAAAATTTGACATAAATCACAATACTGACGCACAGAATTCACTCATTAGACTCATTAAGGACGTAAACACGTCAAACTAAAATTTCAGAATAAGTATGAGAAAACTAATATTTCTATTAGTTGAAACTTGGCAGACAAAATTTAAATATTCAGCTCAAAATTCTCATAATTTTAATTAAATACGGATAAATATGAGGGCACAATTCAAAAATAAAATACCAAAGCAAATTCTTAAGTTTGTAAACATGAAGCAGAATATTCGAATTCTATTATGATCCATATGCTCATATGTAAAGTCATATATAACTATATAGCAGTCAATAAAGTCAGAAAACACATGAACGATATTAGATGCAAACCTAATATAGTCGCTAAAAGTAAACCTATATAGAATCATTTTATCACGTTTACGTTGACACGTTTACGTTGACACGTCATCATCTATATAGTACGCTAAGAGTTTCACACACATATATATGATTAGCGATAAGTAATAGTATACATATAATATATATCATTTTAGATCATTAATCATGCAGTCAGGATAAGTCCGTTCGGAAATTGGCCAGGTGGGTAACACATGAGAGTGTTAACTTAAATTCGATGAGGATATCCTTTTTCCAGTATGATAAATCGTCATTGACAGCTATCATTTCCTGGACGAGGTTTTCCAAGTCTGTGATAGGGTTCACAAAACTACGCAACTTAGCACGAAGCTGCTTTGTTGCATCAGACCTGATAGTCTGATGCTTAATTCCAAGATCCAACGAGTGGGACCGGCCACTCAACCAATCCACAATGTTGTGGATGGTGTTGGTCATGAGGAGGTTAGCGTTGAGCTTAACTTCTTTGAGAATGATTTGAAAATCATTTAGTGTTCCAGCTGGCCTGCTAAGACACCTGTGGAGGAGGGTTTTGAGATCGTTACGAAAATCAATTTCGTAACCTCTCGGAATGAGAGAAAGAGAGAATATCTTGTTCTCAACCTGGTATCGTGCTGGGGCTGTCCGGCAGCCACTGTGCAACTCCAGAAATTCATCAAGATTCAGATCTTGAAAGCCTAATTTCGGAGTTGCTTTAGAGAGTTCCGGAAGGGCCTCGATTTGTTCTGTGATCCTCAGGACAGCGGCCGCACGTGCCTGCTGTTGATTCTCCGCAACTCTTCGTTGCCCTGCCGAAACTCTCTCGTCTCTTTGACGAGGAGTTTCAGTCCTCGTCGATCCTGTATGTGGCACACCCGAAGGCCTGCTTCGGTTATCATACTCATGGTGAGTATGACTGCTGCTGCCTCTGTCCAGACGAGTGGATGAAGTGGAAGGCCTGCTTCGGTTGTTGCTTTGAGTCTGGCCGTTTTCTCTGTCCAGACGAGTGGATGAAGTGGAAGGCCTGCTTCGGTTGTTGCTTTGAGTCTGGCCGTTTTCTCTGTCCAGACGAGTGGATGAAGTGGAAGGCCTGCTTCGGTTGTTGCTTTGAGTCTGGCCGTTGTCTCTGGCCATACGAGTGGATGAAGTGGAAGGCCTGCTTAGCGTGATGACTCTGCTGATTGGAGTAGGAGGATAGTTTGAAATATGATTATGAGTACTTTCTGCGTCATGATTAAATTGTACTGCTTGCGTCGGCGAAGTTGCACGTGAGGAATTAAACTTGTAGTTTTGCATTAAGGCTCTACGCTTTAACTCCATTATTGAATTTGAAGCACCATTCTCGACCTCTCTGAGTGGAGAATCAGAAGCGGAATCATCTGAGTCAGAGCTACAGCTGCTTGAGGAGTTGCTATCAGTAGAGCTACTGGCACTGCCACTAGACTTGGAGCTGCAAGCTGATGTGGGGTTTAGTCTAGTCTTTTTAGACGCAGGTTGAATATCACTTGGAGTATCAGGAAGTTGCGGGCTGGGGATTTGTGATCCTTTAGAAGCGTTGTGATGATGCGAGTAACGTACGTCATTGGATTTAAAGTTATGATGGTCAACATCATTACTTTGAATGGCTGCTGCTGCATTGTCCCGAAAGTGCTGCACACTTTCGATAGAGATAGCGTATGCAAGGATTGACTTCATGCGTATGAGCAATTTGCTTGTTTTATAGAAAGAACCTGACAATTCTTCTATTTGTATCAGATAGGATTTCATCTGCTCAACAGATGTCATATCGAGGTCAATTAAATCCTGAGGCTTATATTTCTTTAGGGCTTCTAGCATGTCCAAGAGAGGATCCTTGGTGACCGTGCTGTCTGGAAAGTTGAGCAAAGACAATTCTTCCATACTGGAAGTAACACAGGTAATTACTGCTTCCTCCTTAAAGGGGGTGTCAAGGTTGTGAGGGTCAACCTCATCTTCCTGTTTGTCATTGTTCGTGGTGCTGTTGGGATTGATCTCACAATCCTCTTGCATTACATTTTCTTCTGCTGGATGTTTACGAGGCTCGACCTCCTTTTCACGATGCAGGTCAACAGGAGGATCAACCACCATGTTTATATCGTTTGATTCTGAGATTTGGGGAGACGTTTCATAGATGGGATCAGGCGTGGATGATTGCATACTGCTTATACTGCTGGAGGCAGCTGCAGGAGTGTCGGGGGGTACGCTATCTACCTTATTACAGGAAATTAAGTTTACATATAATTAAGCCCTAAGGTCTCAAAAAGGGCTTAATTTCATGCACCTTAATGAGATGTATTCTTAATTTCATGAGGACTAATCTTTCAAGCAAATTTGAACATAATAAGTTCGAAAACATTGATTTTTTTCAATTATTTATTATTCAGTATTGATTAAGCTTTTAATTGATGCCGAATGGAAAGCCACTGGTATTGCCAAGACCAATAATGCAATAGACACATCTTGGAGCTCACTTCTTGACACTCCATCATACTTTCAAACCTTCATACCTGAATTTACATAGCGTCCAATGTTTTCAAGAATCAAGGCCATTATGATAATCAGCTATTGTGGTGTTTTGTGGAAACATATTCGATCATTAATTTGATGTAACTGATAAGATTCTCATGATGCTGTGATAATCTATTCTATAGGTTATTTTTTCATTGTAATCATCGTCTCTGAAAATTCCCCAATTGTAATTAATTGTGTTAAGTGGTAATTGGAGAGTAATTTAAACTATCAAAGTGTCAAATAAAGCCAAAAATTTCTAATTCGTAACATGTAAAGTCTTAATTATTTGCATACAAGCTTACAAGGCTGAAATTTCTATCTCATGAAATTTATATCTCCACAATGATAATTTGGCTGCATGTATTTAAGAATGCATCAAATTAGGCCTACATGTAATTAAGCCCTAGGGCCTCAAAAAAGGGCTTAATTTCATGTAGCTTAATGACATGTTGGCTCATTTTTCTGTAGGCGATATTTCCTGTAATAAGGTATATCATTAGAGGACGTTGCGGTAGGTGTAGTAACGGAAGTCGAAACCCCAATCTTCAGCAGTCTTCGTTTTGCTTGGTTCGCACGATTTTTCTTGCTGACCACTGAAAGAATAAAATATGTAAAACGTACAATGATTGAAGTCAATGATTGAAGTCAATCATAAAAATCGAATGATTCAAGAATTTGCTTATTGACAGCAGCAATTCTTGCAATATTAATTGGTAAAGGAAATTAAATTGAATTTCGCTTATCGGATAGCAGCAGAGTAGAAAATTTTAAATTTTCTCTTGGAGTTTCTGTCTTTTGTGTGATAATGCGGTAATAAAAATACGCAATTGAAAGTGCGAATATTACGGCTATGAGTAGGATAGCGGCCAGCGCTATAATCAAGTAATTCCACCAAACTGACTTTTTGGTGTCATGGAAAGAG
Organism: Beroe forskalii; assembly: GCA_011033025.1. Classification (NCBI taxonomy): domain Eukaryota; kingdom Metazoa; phylum Ctenophora; class Nuda; order Beroida; family Beroidae; genus Beroe; species Beroe forskalii. Next base: position 270,525 of record WFMF01000153.1, read on the forward strand.
GACACCAATGGCGGAATAATTTCCTCCAAGGACTGGTTGTAAGCGTTACATAAGGCCGAAAATGTGTCGGTGACATTTTGGGCATCTAGGGGGAAGTCACTTAATGTGAATCTGGCATCCAGATTCAAATGAGTAACAGGAGTTAGGGCAATAAGAGGAGATTGTAACTTGGTGTTCCTGATTTGAATGCTCATAATTTCAGTCCAGCTGACGAATGAGATTCCGAAATCATTTAGATTGACCATTTCTACTAATCCGTCGCGGTTGACCGAAAATGAGTCGCGTAATTTATTATTACGAAGCAAAATACCGCTGTCAGAGACAATAAACTTGTAATCAATTCTACAAGAGTATTTGTTCGCTCGACAAGTCAACTTGTCGTATTGAATGCATGACGTTATATTAGGATAATTTTCATCCGGGCATATGTGAAGTTTGTTATGAACCAAACAATTTTCTAAAGATACCGGTCGAAGTACGGTATTTTCGTCGGAAGAATTTTCTTTAAAAATGAAATTCGGGAGCTCAAAATTAACGCAATTATTGTTACCTCCTAAGTATTGTCCGACTTGAGAAACTTTGGAAAGTTTCATAGGAGACTCTTGCGGAATGTTTGGAAAAATCAAAATGAAATGTGCCAGGGTCATTTCTTCGTTTAAACTAATTAGTTTAAGCCTCCCAAATGAGTACAGTAAGGAAGGGTCCTTTTTGTACAACGTGTCTTCGAATGTAATCGAGTCGTTCACGATAGAAAGTAGTGACAAAGGATCTATCATGTGTGGGGAAAGGATCAAATTATTTGATCCACTTAAAGAGGTCCACAATATATTGTCGAAATCCAATTTAAACGAAGTTAAATTGATTCTGTACCAGGTTAGAAATTGTGTTAAGTAATTTCTGCATGTCAATTTCGTGATTTCAGAGTCGAAAATCTCAATCGTATCTTTGACGAGGCCGATCACTCCATTTTTCAACTTATGAACGGCCCCGTTTAGATTTTCGATCTCAACTTGCATATCTCTGATATGCTTTGAATTTTGATCAACATGCTTTTTAATTTGGTACATTTGTATTTCTGTTATACCTGCCATGATTCCGGTGACCATGACACTGCCTAGAAACGATGACAAAAAACCGCGTTTTTGTCTCGAATTATGTATCAAAGGATTTGATGCGTTTATGTTCTGTATAGTAACATATTCCTTCAAGATAAGTCTTCTTGAAGTTAGAAAAACAGAGTAATCTCTGAATAGAGATTCATACATATTCTGGAACTTCAAGAGTTCCTTGTTGTCTAAATTACAATTAATGTCATTATGTTCGAATTTAGGTTGGTCAAATTTTGGTAATTTGACGACAATAGAGGCCAGAAGATTTTCGTTAACTCGGGCGATGGTGCCATACTCCTCTATCATGATTCCATGTTCCAGTGACAGGAATCTCTCCCTGTTGTCATCTGACCAGCAGATAGTCATCAACCAAGCCAAAAGCGATAAATTCCGTAATAACGTCATCCTATGAGAACCGTTCACGTTAATCTTAATACTTTATAATGCTTTATGTGGCGCCACTAGGAGCATATATATACTGCTTTGACTGTATACGTAATACAGGTTAATATATTAAATGCATCGTAATAATTTTCATCAAATTGTCCACTTATTAAATAAGGTGATCACTTGGAAATAAGATGAATAAAGGATGCGAAGCAGTCTAAATTGGTCAAGTCAGAGACAACAAGTATATTTTAAAAGCTTTTATCTTTATAATCCAAGGATATTGATAAGCAGATAGAGAGCGGCAAAGGTAATACATTTTAATCGCAGCACGAGAATCATGACAAACGTGATAGCATTGTTTACTTTTTTCTACTCTTGGCTGAAACTTTTCCAGAATCAAATCCAAAGCGTTTTACGGGGAATCTCAACCGTTTAGGATAACTTCTGCGCTCATCTGAGTTTAATTTTTTGCTTGAGTTGGGTAATTCGCCAATATGCTCAAGTGGAAGTTGCGGCAGTTGTGGTTGCCTCGGCAACCTGTGTTCGTGGACTCCAAAGAGGCTAGAACGAGGTGTCGGATGGTCCACATCCCCCTCGTCAACTGGTGTTCTGTTCTGATCAACAGGAGAAGCAACATTTGATAACTGAGGCGAATTTAAGTACTCATGACTAGATTTTGCCTCATCTAATTGTAAATTATTAGTGGTCCCATGGCATTGGCTTGTTTGTGACCTGGAAGGACTAGGAGAAGCACCTCTAGGCGGTGAAGGTCTTTCTTCACATGGTATATTATGCACGTCATCAATGACATACGGCTCACGAGTGCTCTTGGAGTTTTTTCTAGAAAGGTGCAATTCAGGTTCTAACATAACTGGAACTTCGACAAAACTGGTATTTTGTCGCCTAGATTTAACAGGAGCGTGTATATCTACTACACATGGAGCTTCAGGTTGCTTTTCTAATGTAATACCATTAGGAAGAACAGCATATTGGTTAGCGTCGTATTTTTTGAGTTTCTTGACACTTACTACACGTGTATCTGAAAGGTTAGCATACATGGCTAGCCTGTACAGCCAATCATTGATAACTTCAATGATTTGGTGTGGACCTGTCCACCGATCAGAAAGCTTATGCTTAGGTGCGTTGACCCTAAGAAATACCCAATCGTTTTTCTTAAAAAACGGTCCTTTCATTTTTTTATCATATTGTTTAGCCATATACTTGCATTTCCTTTGCGATAAGACCCTGACTTTACGAGTAACGTCAGTGACAGTCTTATACAAATGGTATGCTGATGCTTCGACGGGCTTATCATTTAGCCCTTCCGTGATCACATGTTTAATTCTATCACAGTCTTCCATGAGAAAATCACGTGGCATTTTCAGTTCTCTCCCATACACTAGAAAGTTGGGAGTATGACCAGTATGCGAAGATACTAGCGAGTTCATTGTAAACACAATGTACTTGACCCAAAGATCATAATTTTTGAACTGATCTTCCGACAGGGTCAGTCTCAAAGCAGATCCTATCTTCTTATTCATGGCCTCAGCACGGCCATTGCCGGGACTATTGTACGGCGTGGTCCTGCAATTTTTTATGTCAAATATCTTCGCAACTGTTTCAAACAATTGAGAAGTAAAATTGCTGTGTCTGTCATGTAAGACAGCATCTGGAAAGCCAAAACGGAGAATCCAATTCTCTATAATAGCCTTGATGGTACACTCGGTGCTCTGTGCTCTAACTGGGACACAAACTACATAGTTTGAAAACATGCAAACCATTGTGAGAAGTGCGGTTATGCCTCTAGGAGTAGGCGTTTTAGTCGGCTCTAAGTGATCAATAGCAATGCAAGCATTGAATTCACAATAAACAATTGGTTTCAAGGGAGCCTGGAGGTAAGCTTTAGGTTGTTTGTTCTTATTACAAACAATACAAGCTGCTACATACATTTTGAAATGTTTCCTCATTTCATAAAAGTAATATTTACTCACGCAGGCATTATAAGACGTCTTATATCCACTATGGCAGTTAGCTAATGAGTCGTGGTACAAATAAAGGACGTTCTCCCGTAGACTATGCGGTATTACTACCAAGTCATGGCTGGTACCATCATTTCTCAAGTAACGCCTATACAGCAGTCCATTGTTGAGAGACAATAGGTTAAAATGTTTCCAAAAATGGACGAGCTCCTTGGGATTTTGTAGTCTATCAAAATCGTCAGGTTTTTTGCCAATTTTGACCCATTTCATAATTTCGGAAAGGATGTCGTCTTTTTGAGACTCCAACACTACGTCGGCAAATGAAAAATTGAAATTTTTCGTTGTGTCTGAAATTGACCTCACTATGTCCAATTTGGGTACTTTAACGTCAAGCAAGGTTGGAGTCGATTGCAAAGAATGATTAGACTTCCTGAAATCGTCATTACAAACTTGAGTTGAAATATTCTTTTTCTTGGTAGAAAAAGGATATCGAGACAGAAAATCGCATACCACATTGCGCTTACCTTCAATGTGCGTTATCTCAAGGTCAAAACCAGCTAAATCAGCGAGTCGACGCTGCATGTATGCATTTCCACGTGCAAAGATAGTATCTAAGTGCAGGAGAGCTTTGCAATCAGTAAAAACCTTGACTTTAGAACCTTGTAAATAGGTTTTCCATTTCATTAGGGCATTGTACAGTGCTAAAAATTCTAATTTTGTAGCACCGTAAAATTTCTGATGCTTAGGCACTGCCTTAGAGTAATACGAAATTACACGGCGTTGGCCGTCCTGCCATTGGCACAGAGTGGCACCAAAACCCTCTTTGCTAGCGTCTACAGAAACCTCAAAGGGCACATTAGTTCTTGGTATAGCAAGAACAGGACTAGTAATCAGAGATTCCTTAAGAATTTCGAAACTTTTTTGACATTCGTCTGACCAGACGAACGGTGTATTTTTCTGTAGTAATTTATACAGGGGTGCAGATTTCGAGCCGAATTTTTCGATGAAAATTCTATTATAGTTCATAAGCCCCAAAAATTGTTGTAATTGTTTCACTGTATTTGGTGGGCTTAATTCAGAAATCGCAACTTTCCTGTTTTCGTCGACCCTAATGCCATTTTGGGATAAAATGTACCCCACAAATTTCGTCTCTTTGCGCAGCAAAAAGGTTTTCTCAGGACAAAGACGGAGGTTAGCCCACGTCAGACGCTTGAAAACATATTCTAAGCGTTTCAAATGAGAATCGAAGTCATTTGAGCCAAGAAGTAAGTCATCAACATAAAAGATGAGATCAGGAAATGGAACTCGGGCGAATAAATTAGCTATCATTCGCGACCAGTGTGCTGAACTGGTTTTGTGACCCATAATGAGGCGTGCCCATTGGTATCGACGGTTTTTGTAAGTGAATGCTGTTATTGGGCGACTAGATTTTTCCAGATCAATTTGTAAAAAGCTGGATGTAAAATCAAAACTGCTGAGGAATTTTGATTCCCTGAAATTATCTAAAAGATGATTAATATTAGGCAGTTCGTAATTATCTGGCAAGCATTGTTTGTTATTAATCATTCTAGCATCGGTCACAATACGATACTGATTATTTTTCTTTTTAACGGCAAAAACCATTGAATTCCACAATGAATAAGGGCAATGCTCAATAATGCCTGCAGACTCAAGAGATTCAATCTCTTTGTCTAAGTGCTGCACGATGTGATGGCTTATTGGCCTAGAGGGAACCCATTTTGGTGTTGCATCACTATTAAGGTCAAATTTTGCCTTATAAAACGAGCATTTTCCAAGATCAAAACGATCCCTGGAAAAACAGTGACTATATTCTGAAATTAACTTTTTCAGTTCCAATTTCTCGGCCTCAGAAATTTCAATCTCATCTATTTTGAGCTTCTCAAAAAGCTCTTCCGTATCTTTCCATTTGGAAATGGAATGAGATACGTTCAGATTATTGTCCTGGACCCTATCCAAGTGTGTTAAATTTATATCATGCGTCAAAGTATTACTCGGATAATGTGTGACGTGCTTTACAGTGTTGAAGGGCTGAAAACCAGATAAAAATCCTAAAAGTTGCCTTTTGTAAACTATGACGTCATTGTCATTCATGTTTACGCATTGAATGGTTAGCTGATTACCATTCGTGTATACCATTGAACCTGCAATGAATAGTCCCGAATTTTCGGCAAGATTTTTGTAAGCTTCGACAATGCCTTCGAAATTTTTATCAGTTTTCCGAATGGGTAAAATACACTGAATTTTTGCGACTGAAAATTTGGGAATTTTCACAGTCGCGGCACAACGAATTTTATATACTTTGGCAAGACTTTCTGGTTTATTAATGAATGGTTGTTGACCATTGCATGTAAACAGTAGTTTTTTCTGGACGTTTATCGTCAATCCAACTTTATTCATGACGTCCATTCCGATAAGAAAATGATTATCTAAGCTATCACAGACCAAATAGCTGTGCAAAAATTTGCAACCAGCAAATTCTAGTTCCAGCAAAATTTCGCCACGGAGAGGTACAACCTCTTTAGAAAGATTTATAATCTCAGTTGAAGTGGGTTTTATGTCCTGCATAAGCTGTTTTTCGAAAACAAATTTAGTATTTACTAAACTTACAGTAGCACCTGTATCGTACATGCAAATTACGTTCGTGTTATTACACGAAGCTTCAGACAAAATATATTTTGGCTGTTTCCCGTAGTTTCTGAAATTTAAAACTTTACCATGCTGTGGCCACGTTCCATAAAAAGGATCACAGATTGTTCCACAATCTGTCTCAGAATTTGAAACATGACCTAGTTGAAGTTTAAATTCTCCATGCCGTTGTTGACGTCATTTTGTGACGAAGGATTATAATTGTAGTTCTGACGTTGAGGTGGTCCGTTAAAACGAGGCCGAAATTGATTTGCAGGCCGACTCCGGCAAAAACGTGCAATGTGGCCGTATTTCAAGCATGAATAACATTGAATGTTATTCCGACGCATATTTGGTTGATAATTTTGGCCATTATAGTTATTATAATTATAACGACGATCGGAAATTTGATTTCCAATTCCATATTGTTGCGACTCCACGCGACGATTATTGCTACGGAAATTATTTGAAAAATTTGCACGCGAATTTGAATGTGATCTATTGTTGTGCGATCCTGCACTGGAAATAGAAGTTTTGCTCCCAACACTAGAAGCTGAGTTCGATCTTCCAGATCGAGATGATCGACTATTCGATCTTGAGAAATCATGAGCAAATTTGACTCTATTTTCATGATGCTCTGCTTCATCTTTTGTACGATTGGGACGTGGTTTCCTGCCACGTAATTTTGGTCTTCGATTGGAATGCAATTCCGGGCTGGAATTCACTTCTGTTTTCAGAATTGGTTCTATCGAGACTACTGGATTAACGATCATATTCTGGACAGTTTCGAATTTTTTAGCCATCGTCACGGCTTCATCAAATGTTGTAACATTTGATTCGTTCAATTTGATTTTTATATTGATATCACGAATTCCATGCAGAAATGCCATGAGAGCATTTTCGTCTCTACTTTTTGCATTTAAAAATGCAACTGAAGCTAATTCGAACAATCGAAACGCATAAGTAGAGATGTTTTCATCTCCTTTTTGTTTACAAGAAAGTACCTCAGCTTTCTTTGGCAATGACTCGCTTTCAGGATAGTAAACTTCTATATTATACTTTTTGCAAAAAAGTTCAGCTGAAGTCATTTCTTGAGGTGACAACGGTATATTTTCAATTTTGTTGTACGTTTTATCGTCTAGCATCGCCATAAAACATAGATGTAAATTGGAATTCTCCATTTTTGTTAGGTAAACATACTCACAGAAACGTTTGCAAAAACGGCGGAAGTTTTCGCCATCAACAAAATTACGTGGCTTAGGCAACAATCGGTTGTATGGGGATGAATTGGATTTGGACGGAACAATTCTAGAATTTCTATTTTCGTTTACGAAAATATTAGCATCATTTCCAGAAGATGACAGACTAGGTTGTCCACTGTAATTTTCTGGCAATGAAATTATCTCATTGGAGACGTGAGTGGCAATTGCAAGGTCATGATTCATTGCAGACGTACCAGCGTTTGCATTTCCATCACGCTCGGCATGACTAGTAATATGATTAGTTTCCCCAGGAATAGGATCAGTGGCATTATGATTGGCATCATCATTAATGTCCGCATCTGCAATAATATCCTCGTCTCCATTACCTGTACCAGACATATTGACTGTGACAGAAGTTATTAAAGGTGCAGTCCGGGATATTGGTCAAAAAATTCAAATTCCTGAATTATAGCTCAAGTCATTAGTCTAGTATCCACCATCACTCCTGCAAACGGAAATAGCGCAGAAATAATTGTATCATCCCCTAATTGGCCACTAAAGTTAGCGCGTGTGATCCTTGAGCAGCGTCCTCCCGCAACACATAGCTCGAATTACAGTGCGTGTGTAATGTGTACTGCGTAACCTGGTTTGTTTATCTTGTATAATTTACGGCAATTGATTGTTTTCTGTTTATTGAATGTTCCATAGGTATTTGTCGGTTGTCACGATTAATTACATACATTGTACTTTCGTTAATTACGTGTAATGTTGTTGTTAATGTACATAATATTATGCCTAACGAATCTTCCCAATCTTATTTCGAAGTTTGTTGATATGCTTGTATGTATTAATTCCATGTAAATGACGGAATTCAAGCATTTTTTGACTAACAGCGAAGTTTCAGTGTAGGTACCATTGGCTATTGACACATTTACCAACACATCTTATGCAACACAGGAGTTGACCTTAAACTTTTAAATTGTAACCTTCTAAAGTAGTAGGTACTAAGTGCCAATCGTTCGCGATTTTAGTGTTTAGTAGTTCTGAGTTCTGTAGTCTAACTGCTTCAGCTTAGTCTCAAAGAAAGATCACAGTAGTAATTACGAATATTAATTTTTATGGTACTTAGCCTCATTTATATTTTAGGTATGAACTGTTTAATAAACTAATACAGTAACCAAATTAATGACTTAAAATCTATAGAAATGAATGAAGAGACTTGTTTGGGAGAGCAGATCGGTGTATGTGAGTTTCCAGATCACCCCTATAGTTCACCAAGTGAGAGTAGTGAGCACGATGAAGAAATTGAAGATATGAATTTTCCCTTTTCACGATGGAAAATAGAGTAGAATCTACAACTGAAATTGCTAATCAATCAGAACTTACTGTGTCGCATGACCAGAGTGATTCGATAGAATTAGACCAGGATCAGACCGATGATGGGCAGTCTTCGGATTTGACGTGGTGTAAATGTGGCCATTGCTCATTGTGTCCTCGACTAGAATCTATTTGCTGTCATGATAAGCCGGAAATATTGGATGTGATGAGTCCTGGCAAAGAATGTATAACCAATGAAACTTTTTTCCAAGTACAGTTAATGTGTGAAGAGGGTTTACAATATAATAGATTTATTTATGCATCCCTTTTGAAAGATGATGCTGCGAGGCAAAAATATTTGAATAGAGACTTCGATAACAGCCTGAAGAGGCACCTATGCTACCGAAACTTTTTGGTAATTGTGAACAGAGGGCAACCAATGGGCCGGTATAATAGAATAGTATTGCCACGATGTGTTGTATCGAGAATCCGAGAAAAATATCCTGATCCTTTGGGCCACTACACTGGATTTCAATTACATGTGGATGATGCTTGTTGATGAGTTGACATTGTACAATACATATCTTACACTGTTTGTGAAAGTAAATTATACACTTAATCATGTAAATTTGTCGTAATATACCGATATTCAAGGTTTATTCGCATAATTGTATCTAATTGTTTCGTAATCACACTGGTATTTGTATAGCGCACCTACCTAGGACGCTGCTCAAGCGTGTGCGGCTGTAATTTGATACGCTAATTTTAGCATGATCTAATTAGTTCCGACCCGCGAGACCCCGCTACATGTTGTTTATTCACGCCCTACTACCGATTTAGCTAAAGTTGTAAATATCCCGGACTGCACCTTTAAAGTAAGTTAAAGGAACACTCACTTTTTATATCTTTTCCAACTGCTGATTACTGGTATTGTAGGCGGTCTTGTTCACGTAGTACGATGCAGTCACAGACTAGTTCTAAGGTGCCTTGGTTCTTGACCTATATAAAAATTGATCAACAATTATGATAGGGAAGAACTCGTGTGATTAATCAATGAAATTGATCAATAAAAGCTGAATGTAGAAAATTCAGTCGATCAAATTTTTAATTTGATCAAATGAATCAAATCTGTAGTCAAACAGATTCAGAACGGTCAACTGTAGTATGATTGCTCAGCAATAAGTAGTTAGAGTTGACAAAACAAGTTGAGAAGTTGATACTAAAGTCAATAAAAGCTTTAGCAAATCAATAAATGTTCAAAGATAGACGGGGAGCCAAATGTTATGGTCCTACTTTTAGTATAGTGGAGAAGATAAACCAGAGATCTAACTTTTTCAAATAGTAAAATATAAGAAGTGAAATCAAGTAGCCCGAACGCCCCCTTTCCTATCCTCTTGCGGTCACGATAATCCGTGCGCGTCTCTGTCTGATTGGCTCTTTCCTAAGCCCACGTGATCTCCTTAGACAGGACAATGCATGTAGCCGTGCTAGCGTGTAGAATGTCTCGATAGAGGTGTATCAATAGATTCATTGAACTATTGCTGAATCGAACAGCAACACACCCGGTATCTCAAGACAGTAGACACGATATCTCAAGATAGGTTGTATCAAGACACGCTTCTTGCCAACTTTCCAAGTTGCAAGTTAGGCAGTGTAACAAGGAGACTTGCTATAAACAAGTGCATTACACGGCTATAAGGATCTTGCTTGATGAGCAAAATCACACCTGTGCTAGAGGAAGATCAACGTACGCAAATTTCATAATATTTGAAATTTGGGCTATAACAGCAAGGTACGTCAACGTGTTATAGTGACTTACTGAAAGGTGACCGATGAAACGGTACCCTAACACGGGGCACACCCGTGGTACTCCCGTAGGACTCCTGGGGTACTCCCGGCTTCCCGGGGTACTTTCGCAGTACTCCCCAGGAGTCTCCCGCAGTATTATTCGCTCGTATGACCCTAGTTCTAATTGTATTCATACGCATATGTGTGCAGACCGCTCGATTGACAGAGGCCTAGATAGAGACGCGCGGATTTCCTCTGCGCGCTTTGACTTTCCTTACAAATTCCGTCAAAAGCACACAATTTCGCGCGTCTTTATCGAGGCCTTTTTCTATCGAGCGGTCTGCACACATATGGGATATTGTTAGCCATCCAGTTAGAAGAAATAGAGGGGCAACGTCCGTCCATTTTATTCTTAAACGCAAATGGTTTTAAACGCACATGCTCATTACTCCCGAGTTGGTTTTTTAAATATCAACATCTGAGACAGCTTTGTGTACACATGGCACTCCTTTCCAAAAACCAAAAATAAAAGCATAACTTATAATAATATTCATAATGGTGGAATCCACTGGCGGATTCCGCCAGTGAAGTCTACTGGTTGACTCCACCAATGAACTCCGCCAGTGGAGTCAATCCGCTGGGCGCTGGTGGAGTCCACCAGTGAAGTCCGCCGGAGGACTCCGCTGGCGTAGTCCACTGGTGGAGTCCGCCAGTGGACTCCACTAGTGGACTCGACTCCGCCCGTGGACTCCGCCAGTGGAGTCCACTGACTCCGCGGCGGACTAACCTCCACAATTATTTTACTCCACGGTGGACTTTTTTGGTGGACTTTTTCGGTGGACTGTCCAGTGTCCACCAGTGCGCGGCGGAGCCCAAGCGGACCCGCAGCGGACCCACTACTCCGCGGCGGAGTTTCGAAAAGTCCGCTGCGGGTCCACCGCACCAAAGTCCACCAAAAAAAATTTATGGTGGACTTTAGTGGAGTCCGCGGCGGACCCGCTGCGGGTCCACCGGGTCCGCAGCGGGTCCGCCGCGGAGTTGAGTCCACCCATTTTTTAGCCATTCTTTTGCTGTTGAGTCAGCGCAAGATTTTCAATTTCTTTTCAGTTTCTTCGTCCATAAACGACATAAAAGTTCTGTATATGTTATTCCCAGGTACGTTCAGCAATTCAACATAATTTCTGAACTGTTTCAGCCAGCTAGAGAAGTTTGTTTTCAATTTGTATTGTTCAGGTGATTTTGCGATGTTGAAATTTCTGTGCCCTGCTGGGGCTGCAGCTGCTACTGCGGCAGGTTCAGCCATTATATCAGGATTATTCGTCTGATACTCTGATAGTTGTAACGTAACTTTTATCAGGTTGTGCGTCTGATAATTGAAATGAAAATGGTTCACGGAAGTTCGCGCCAATTTGTTTTACTATACTTATCGTAAAACACTAATCAGGGAATGGGAATCGCGCTTAGGGAATGAAAGAATCGCGATCGCGCTTAGGGAAAGAATGCGAGATATAACTAGAACTTTATCGACGGACGTTGCCCGTCTATTTCTGACTGGATGGCTATCAAGTCGGGCGAGAGCGCAAAGTGACGTCCGAATGAGGTACGTCTCCCATGTAAACGGGAGCCTTCATTATCTATGACAATGACGTCACTCCGAAAAATATAATTAAGCGCATCAAGCGCTTTGAAGGTTAGGGTTAGGGTAACTTTAGAAACGTGAAATCGGCATAACGAGGAGAATAGACAAGGAGTACGGCGTACGCAGCTTATCACAATCACGAAAAAAAACTAAACTCTCTAGAAACTAACAATCCACTTTTCATATTTCACCACATCTCGTCGGCGTCCCACGCCTCACGCGTCTATAGCTGATCACGTGATTTTCCAGCAGCACGCTTTGTTATAAATATAAGCTCTACTAAACATTCTCAGCTCTAGCTCTAATATAACTTAAACTAAAAGCTAAGCCGAGTTACGCCGTAAAACATCGGGCGTTACATGCAGTATGCACCGCTCTTAAAGTGAGAGGTGCTATTTTCCAATGATACCCGAACCTGATGATGTCCGGTAGTGGTGCTGATATTGGTACTGGGGACTGGGAGATGATCAGGTCTGGGACACAGAACACGGTATACACTGCCGTTCACCGTGCGGACTTCCGGAGACATTATGTCGATACCTTCATCAATCTGCATATTATTCCTACAGAAGGGAAGGAGGTTAAGGTTAAACTTAAACTTAAAGGAACGCATGGGATTAGGTTGCGACATAAAAACACAAATAATGAGGGATCTTTCACATTGAAATAGTCATGCTACGCAATCAATCATCAAATCAAAATTTGATTCAAATAGGGGAGGGATTAGGGGGTTTCAAATGATCACCCAATATGTTATTGTAAGTGTAACCAATACAACAACTGTAAACCTGATTCCTACGCTCAACATAGGAAGAGGAGGTTGGACTTAGGAACTTACGGAAATAAGTTGCAATAATTAATCAGTAGGGGAGAGAGAAAGGTTTCAATGATAAATTAAATGATCATCATGTTCTCTATCTTTCTTAGATCTATCATCATGACATCATGTTATCGTAACCAATACAACTGCAATAAACTCAATTTCATAGTTTGAGTGAGGAAGTATACAAGGAAGTGAACACATCTTTTTGTAAAACAGTTAAAAATAAAATATGTAGAATTATCAATATCATAGAAATCCAGAATTAAAATTATAGAGTCACTCTTGACTCAAGGGCTTTGTTTCACTTAAAACAAATAACCACGATAAATCAGTGGCAGGGAAATGAAAATGAAAAATGGAATATCCAACCTTCGACAGATCTCTTTGAAATTTTCTTATAAAATGACTCCTATTAGTATTACTAAAACAACATAAGTTTAATTTGAGTTTGAATTAAGGGGGGGGGGGGGTTCAAGCCAAATTTTTGGGAAAACACGTTTCTGAGATAACGGTTGACCCAAAAGGTATACCCTGTGGGCCAACTTTTTGGCCAGGTTTGGTAACCCCAGACCCACTGGCCCCGCCGTGGCGCCGTGCCCAAATATGGGCACATTTTTTTAAAAGCAACTTGGGCGGGATCTGAGGTGTGCAATCGATAGATAATGGTCCCCTGAGTTACCATAAAAAAAATTTGAAGTCGATATCTCAAAAAATGGCTGAGTTATGGCCGAAAAACGTATGCCCATATATGGGCATACGCGTGTCGCGCAAGCCTATTTTGGCCCATAACTTGGCCAAATATCAATATTTTTGAATGAAACCAACTTTATTCGATGTATAGCGTTAAGTTACGTATTCTCTGCATGTTTAAGGTTGATTGCTGATAAAATGGCTATTTGAGGTCCAAAAAACCTCTAAAAAACCTCAAAATCGCCATTTTCTCAGTTCGCGTTTTTTCTTAATAAGTGCACTTTACTCAAACGCTTATAACTTCGGCTACGATTGATATTTTTGCATAATTCTTTTTTTACGTGAAACTAGACTAAATTCCTCAGATACAAATGGACTCGGATTTTTGAGTTAGGCCTTCAAAAATTTTTGGTGCCAAAAGCGCCAAATTTTTGGCAAAAATTTGGCAGAAACGTGTTTTCCCAAAAATTTGGCTTACCCCCCCCCCCCCCCTTAATTAACTGCTGATATTATTTTGGGATATGATCTAATCCTTGGACATTTGGCCAACCCATATGTGTGCAGACCGCTCAATTGAAAAAGGCCACGATAAAGACGCGCGAAATTGTGTGCTTTTGACGGAATTTGATGAGAAAGTTCAAAGTTGAAGCGCGCAGAGGAAATCCGCGCGTCTTTATCGAGGCCTCTGTCAATCGAGCGGTCTGAACACATCCAATATCCCAAAATCTGGATTTCCAAAATATCCGGGGTGAACACCCTGCACCTTTAACGTTTTATGAATAGGAGTTCTTTTCTTATTCTAAACTAGGGCTTCAGAAATGAACCAACATTAAGCATCTGCAGATTGATATTATGGGCGTTAAATTTGATCAAAGATATTAAATGAATAATTGAATAAATAATTTCTTTAATTACACAAAATATAATTGATATAATTCCTTAAAAATTTAACAAATATGATAAAAGTGGTCCTACCTTTCGATGACTAAGTGAAAATCACACATTTAATCACACATCATTCTTGGCGGTAAAAATTGAAATATTCACGAATATATACCATAAAAAGCACTCTTCAATGAAATTCCTATTTTGTATTAACAATTGGCAAAATTAAATGCGCGCATTGAATATTAATTACTGTACCAATTGAATCTAAATAAACATCCAGTTAAACAATATTCAAAACTTATGGATTGGATACCATACATTTTGGTAGCTTTTGATATAAAATTTTCATCTGAACCGAGACGTTCGCTAAAAATAATGTTCGTAATCCAACTCAAACAATTAACCTACGCTAAGTTAAAAACCAGTCCGATACAGACCACGCTACATAAAGATATCAGATGGCAGTGCAATATTATCAGATCGCAGAGCATCGGATCGCAGAGCATCGGATCGCAGAGCATCGGATCGCAGAGCATCAGATCGCAGAGCATCAGATCGCAGAGCATCAGATCGCAGAGCATCAGATCGCAGAGCATCAGATCGCAGAGCATCAGATCGCAGAGCATCAGATCGCAGAGCATCAGATCGCAGAGCATCAGATCGCAGAGCATCAGATCGCAGAGCATCAGATCGCAGTTTCGCAGAACATCCTATCTCCCTGCTC
The DNA here is from genome assembly GCA_011033025.1 of Beroe forskalii. Classification (NCBI taxonomy): domain Eukaryota; kingdom Metazoa; phylum Ctenophora; class Nuda; order Beroida; family Beroidae; genus Beroe; species Beroe forskalii. The sequence goes on from WFMF01000153.1 coordinate 285,720, forward strand.
CCTGACCATCAGATGGCAGTTTCGCAGAACATCCTATCCCCCTGCTCCCTGACCAACTCCCCTGACTTAGGATAAGTCTTGAAGAGGGCGGAACCGAGGACTAGGTCAGTGTGAGCCCCGCGGCCAGGGAGTCTGATGAGCAGGGTGCACAACCCCCCTGACCCCCCGGGGTGCCCTGTGAGGTGGAGTTCGTGCACTGCCAGGGGCGCCACCCGGGGTAGCGGCTCGTGCGTGGGCAGCGCCGCGTAACCACGGCAACCGGCACGTGTTGAAGAGGAGGTAACGCGTGAGGTGACGCCTCCACTGCGTGAGGTAACACGTGACGTCACGGTGCTGCGTGAGGTGAGAGAGGTGGGGGGTTGGGGGGTGACATCGATCTGGAAGCTGACCAGACGTTTGGGAGACTTCTCGAAGCGAGCAGCTCTTCGGACGCGCTGCTGCCACAGGTTAAGTGCTGAGCGGGAGATATACTTATAGTTTATTGCTGGTGATCGGGAATGTATCAGGGCAAAAAAGAATGAAGAAAAAGATAAAAGAATAAAAAAAAAGAAATAAAAGAGAGATGGGGTAAAACTTATGCAAGAAAAATATCAATTATCGAAGAATAGATAAGAAAAAAGGACCAAATCTAGCGCAGAACGAAGAAAATGGAACAATTAATGACACTGCTCCTGGGATGCAACATCATTTCGGGATTATTCGAAATTACAAATTATTAATATACTAAAAATCAATAAAATTAAAGATACTATAATTTGAACTGATGAAGCAGATCCCCACCGAGTTTGGCCATGCAGCAGTACGCCATGATGAGGAGGATGAGACCGCTTAGGATCAGGTTGGAGGTCAGGTAGTAATCGTACTTGTACTGAGAAGTGTGCCACTGTATTCGTAGCTCACCACCCTAGGGGGGACAGGGGTTAAAACAGGGGCAACAGGGATTAAAAGAGGGGTATAAAAGAGGGGTTGAAACGAGGGTTAAACAGAGTTTAAAACAAAGGGTTAAACGGGGGTTAAAACATGGGTTGAAACGGGGCAACAGTAGGGGACAACTGAAAGGAGTTAAAACAGGGGTTAGAACATGCGTTAAAACAGAGTTTAAAACAATGATTAATAACTGGTACTTTAATCACATACCTGAGCATGAGTCTGGACCACTAGGAAGAGCCCGGAGGTGTTGGGATATGGGCTGTATTTTAACAGTCTCCTCTCACAACTAAACTTCCTCACCACATCACTGTAATGGTAGTCCACCTTGTCCACACCTGTCAAATGAGTTCTACGGTGGTTTGTCGAACTCCTACGTGCGCAGCTTTCCATGCGCGGCTTTTTCATGCGCGGTGTTATCGTGCGCGGCTCACTCACACTGGCTGTTAATGACAGATACTGGTACTCTGGTAGTGAGCCGCGCACCATTAAGCACCGCATGAAAAAGCCGCGCACGAAGGCGTTCGACACGTCTCTGTTCTACACGGAGTGAAGAGTTGATTGTGTCACGTAAGTGCCACAGTTTATACTTATAGCATAAGTAGACTAAAATTGTAGTTGCACTCTCCCAAATTTTGTTCAGAGAGAAAAATTACCTGTCAGCCAGATTTGCATTGGTTTGAGTGGCATTTTATTTCCAGTGTTGTAGATCGTCTGCTTCTGAGACCTTATCATGTGCACCTACAGGAAAATGAAATGGGTTTAGGAACGCAAGGAGATGGGTTTAGGATCGCAAAGAAAAGAGTTTAGGAACAGAAGAAAATAAGTTTAGGAACGCAAGCGGCCAAGCGATCGTTCGACGTTCACATATTTCGGTATTACGCAATGGGACCTCTATCAGAGACACGCCGTACTAATTTGCTTAATACTGCATGTGAAACTGACCTCTATCAGAGACACGCCGTACTTCCTCGGGTTAGTAGTAGCATACACGACCCCAGACAAGTTAACCATCTCGATGTAGATCCAGTGAGTAGCCGTGTTCTCAGCCTTGATGAAGAACGGCCTGGCGGAAGTAAACGACCGGTTACCATTCCTCAATAAATCCGGCTACAGTTACTGGTTACATTTGACTAAAAACCCGGTTAACCGGTATTTCGGTTTTTAATTTCGGTTCGGTTAACCGAATTTTTCCCTAAATTAATTGCGAAATAAAAATATTCGGTTATAGTTTCGGTTGGCTAAGAACGCCCGATTAACCGGTATCCCGGTTCGGTTAACCGGTTGCTTCCTACCTGGCAGCGCTCACGTTCCCCGTGAAGTTGTAGAGTTTATCCCTCCTCAGGTTCTGGTAGCAGAGGGACCCATTAGTTGGGTGTCCGGTGAACCCCTCCAGACACTTATCACACTGGTGCAGATGGCAGGATCCCGAGTGTGTGCACTTCACCGAGTCCGTTATGTAGCTGCTCAGTGTGTTGTCCTCGCAGGGACACTCCAGCCCCGTGTCTCGGTTGCACGTGCGCGCATGCTTGTTGCACGTGCAGGGCGCGCAGCGCGCGGCCACCTTGTCGAGGAAGTAGAAGGGTGCCTGGCAGCGCTCACAGAGGTCACCCTCGGTGTTGTTCCGACAGTTCAGACACTTCACCTAGGAGAGACGCGTAGGATTTTAAACGATTTTAAAATGCCAGTTTTATGCACTTCCCGTTGTCCGATGTTTATGAAACTTGATAATGTCGTGCACTTTGCGTTTGATGACATTTTGAGTGAATTGCAAAAAAGTTGATCAAAAGATCAAAAGCCCATTTCATTCCAATTTTATGGCCAGTTCAAACTTCAATTTTCGCAACTTTGCGTCTCTACTAACCCGGTCCGTAGTGAGGTGTCCAGTGGTGGATCCCGTCTTGTCCACGCACGTGTCGGAGTTGCCATGACACGGTTCCCGGCAGGAGACGCACTTCCCGCCAGCCCGCACGTAGCCCGCCACGCACAGCTCACACTGCCTCCCAGCCGTGTGGTTGCGGCACGCCGCGCACGTGCCCTCCGGCGTGCACGCGCTGTGCCCCATGCACGCGCACGTGGAGTTGCAGTCCGTGCCGTAGAAACCAAAGTTACACGTGCACGTGTCTACAGCCACACAGGTGCCGTGCACGCAGCCGAGCCGCGCGCACGAGGGCACACACGAGTCCAGCTCTTCAGAGTTCTTCGTGCCGTTCCTGGAAAGCAGAAAATGATGTTTGAAATGCGATAAAATAAAATACTCTAGTAGCAGAGAGGTGTTGAGTATGCACTTCGTTGCCCACGGAATTTCTCCGATGGAGGGTCTTTTGTTATTCAATTCTGAGCAAGAATCATCTAGGTACGCAATTTAAAAACGTATTATGAACCCTGTGGGGCCTATTTTCAAATCGCCCTCAGGCGTGTAGGGTGAAAATTCATATCTCGGTCCAGGAAGGTCGTAGAGTCGTAGAGACTTCATCTTGGGCTTAAACGAATCGCAATTGCCGCGTTTTTATACAATTGTTCATGAAGATATGCCCTAAAATGCACAGGAAAAAGTTTTGGGCCAAAAACTGTTTTTCACCATAAGCGAGCCATTCATCAGCAAAAATTTTCATATCTTGGTCCACGAAAGTCGTAGAGACTTCATCTTGAGCTCAAACTAATCGCAATAGCCACATTTCTATACAACTTTTCATAAAGATATGTTCTACAATGTTCATGAAAAAAGGTTTAGGCCAAAAACTGATTTTTCTACCATATGCGAGCAATTTATGATCAAGGGAAGTTTGGTCCAGGAAAGTCGTAGTGACTTCATCTGGAGTTCAAACGAATCTAAATAGCCACATTTTTATGCAATTTTTCATAAACCTTTGTCCTAAAATGCACAGGAAAAAAGCTTTGGGCCAAAAACTGTTTTTCACCATGATATACGAGCCATTTATTACCAGTGGAAGTTTCATATCTCGGTACAGGAAAGCCTTAGAGACTTCATCTAGGGCTTGAACGAATTGCAATGGTCATTTTTAAATGTATACGACTCATTGATAAATTTATTGCTTTCATCAATGAATCCCTGTAAAATCAATATTTGAAGCTATATTTGGCTTCAATGAATCTAAAAAGGTCTGGGTATGGTATGATAAATAACAAGGTGCTCCAAATTTTAGGTCATACAGACCTTATCTTGGGCTCAAACGAATTGCAATGGTCATATTCTTATACAACTCTTCAGAAGCATATGCCCTAAAAGGCTCAGGAAAAACGTTTTGGGCTAAAAACTGTTTTTCACCATACACGAGCCATTTATGATCAGCAGAAGTTTCATATCTTGGTCCAGGAAAGTCGCATGGACTTCGTCTTGGGCTCAAACGATTCGTGATGAGGTAATAGCCATGTTACTAATATACAATTGTTCATTACTTAACATATGCCCTAAAATACAAAGGAAAAAATTTTCGGGCCAAAAACTGTTTATCATCATAAATGAGAGCCATTTATGATCAGTGGTCCAGGAAGGTCATGGAGATTTCGTCCAGGAAGGTCATGATGATTTCATCTTGGGTTTAAACAGGGGGGGTAAACACTGGCCATGCTTACATAATGATGCTTATAAATAAATTCCCTAAAAGGCTCAGGAAAATCGTTTTGGGCCAAAACTTAAAACCAGTTTTTCACCATTATAGTATTATATTATAAGAGTGGATAAGAACTGTTCCTGTCATTCATGACATACATGGTTCGAATCCCGGGGAAATCCTCACTCATAAAAGCAGTAGACGAGCCAAGCCAACCTTGGCAGTTCACTTTTTCCGATTCTTATACTACTGACATGCAACAATGCATTTCATAGGGTGTAGCTTGTTAATGAGCTCAAGATTCAGGGTATTCAGGACTTTAATTGAACACATTTCCAAGAGAAAATATTGGTCCTGGATGCATTGAGTCACTTCGGGTCACTTATCTATTTTATGAAATTTCACTGCTTCAGTAGAAAGGATATTCAATAGGAGCGTAACAGTAATAATACAGGATCTCTCTTTAGCATTCAGAATGCCACATCATCTTGAGTATCACCACAATTTACATTCATGTGCTACAAAATTGATAATTGGTTCAATTTACTCAAGCCATTCCAGTGACCTTAAAATTGGAGCACCTTGGTATTCATCATACAATACCCAGACCTTTATACTTTTATACAGTCATACAGTCATTGAAGCCAAATAACTTTTACAGGGATATATAGTCTTCACAGGGATTCAGATGTATAAATTGATGAGAGCAATTTATCAATAACTATGATGAGAAGTACGTAAGATACCGGGCCACAAGTACGTACTAGTACGGACCATTTGAAAAGTACGTACCCGTACCGGGCGTACGATTGAAAAATATTTTTTTGAAAATCAAAATTTATTTTGGAGAATCGATCATTGTTGTTACACATATTTGCACGTGAATCACGCCCTAAAACGCTTCTGCAGAGTTCTAGATTTCTGGAATTTGTCTCATATATTCTTTTGTGCCACATGCTCCGTCTTTTCCCGCGTTTAGCAATATAAACTGTATAATATATAATTCATGAATTTCCCTACACGTACTTTTCACCAGGATTTAAAAGTACGTACTAGTACAGTTCATTTAAAAGTACGTACCGTACGTACTTCTCATCTTAGATCAATAAGTCGTATTATATATTTAAAAATGACCATTGCAATTCGTTCAAGCCCTAGATGAAGTCTCTAAGGCTTTCCTGTACCGAGATATGAAACTTCCACTGGTAATAAATGGCTCGTATATCATGGTGAAAAACAGTTTTTGGCCCAAAGCTTTTTTCCTGTGCATTTTAAGGACAAAGGTTTATGTAAAATTGCATAAAAATGTGGCTATTTAGATTCGTTTGAACTCCAGATGAAGTCTCTACGACTTTCCTGGACCAAGATATGAAACTTCCCTTGATCATAAATTGCTCGTAAATGGTGCAAAAATCAGTTTTTGGCCTAAAACTTTTTTCATGAACATTGTAGAACATATCTTTATCATGTTTATGAAAAGTTGTATAGAAATGTGGCTATTGCGATTAGTTTGAGCCTTACCTTCCAAAAAGGAAAATTCCCCCGTCAGCAGCTTTTGAAAATTCCCCAGTTTGCCCAAAAATTTCGGTCGGAAATTTAATATCACAGCTCACTCGGCGCCGCTGCACAGCACTTTCGTTTGCCAATATTGCTTTAATAACCTTTGTCATAGCCAGCCTGGGGCACGGCGAGAGGTACAGACAACAGCAAAAGATAACTTACAATATCGGCCAATCCAGGCAGATCGTGCCTGGGCATCATTTTTTGAGTTTCAAATTGGAGCCCAAATGTGTGTTGTATATGATAGAAAGATAGAAGAGTCTTTTATTTTTCAGATGCAAAAAAACCGTGTCTAAATTAGATGATCAGAACCTGAGTTATTACACTTTGAAATTTGACAATATTTGTAGCAAAGTTTTTCAGAAATCCTCAGCATTTTTCATTAGCACTTTTGCAGACCTGATTTTCATCAAATAAATAATTTTCTTGTACTATGGGTACATTTAACAATCCTATAACATGTTAAAAATCTTCAAAATCTCCACACAAAAGTAGTTTTTGAATTTTTTCAATTTTCTTGGGCCTCTTTAAATTTGTGCGTTACGCTACAAAATATCACAAAAAGTTTCCTCAGAGTGAAATTCATTGGTCTTTTTGTTCAAAAATCTGTTTTCAGCTACTATGGACCACTATGAATAGGATCCAATATTTTTTTTCTGTATCAAAATCAGTTTTATCAATATTTTTTCCATGTTTGAGGCTGTGTGTTACGCTACGTAGCGTAACGCACAGAATCAATTTACAATATTTAGGTGATAACAAGTGCTAAATTGTATGAATAATGTAGAATTATTGAAAATCTGTGTTTTACAATTTGTTTGAGCTACAAATGACTTTCCTGAACCGATTTAAACAGATTTTGTCAATTTAAGCCCTCGCGTTGGCTCAAAACAGTTTTTAGCCCATAACTCTGTTTGTGGTCGTTTTGGGCCATATGTTTATTATTATTAACAAGTCATATATAAACATGGCCATTGTGTTTCTTATGAGCATAAAACGAAGTCTGTATGACCTTCCTGAGCTGAGTAATGGAAACTTAAGATGACACTGATAAACCTCAAAAAGGGTGTGGTCAATTTTGGCACATTCCTTTTGATTGAAAAGTTTAAAATAGGCTTAATTTCATCTGGGTGGTTTAAATTGCTAATATCTATCAAGAAATTGCTTTCCTCATGATGATGAAGCATATAAATGATTTCATTTTGAATGCTCTAATGTACCATAGAATTGGTACACTCATAAATGAAATCTGAGTTCGATATATCAATAAATCAGTGGAATGGAAAGCTGATACATGTCGGAACTTATTAAAATCTTTGTTTAGGCGAATGTAGAAGAACTAAGTTGGAAAAAACACTCTGTGCCTAAGTGTGCGTTACGCTACGCCAAATTTTGTGCGTTACGCTACATTACTTAGGAAGCCATAACATTTTAAACATTGAATGAAACATCACAATTCTTTTTGCATATTTTTCTTCAACCTTTCTATCAACTACATCAAGGGTTTCCAGATGGTAATTTCTGATAGATGAGCTGAACTTTTTGATCAAACTTTACTACTTTGAAAATTCTGTTTCAGCCTGTGCGTTACGCTACAATTTTCTAACGCTTATTAAGTTATTATGATGAGCATGAAGTCTGCTATGACATGAAACTTGGTTTATAGTGAGAATAGACTATCTAGTTTGCTCTCCATCAAAATTTACATAGAATGAATAATTGTAGGCAGTACAGTGATGCCTTGAATAAACTTTTTGAGACAAATGTGTGCGTTACGCTACATGGATTGGCCGATATACAGTTAAGTGGATTTCAGGAGAATATATTTTCAATCCACTAGCACACCATATCTAAAATTTTTATTAGTTATCAGGTATCCACACAGACCATTTTTGACACTTTCTGTGGCCCACTGTCCGGTTTGTTTTAGTGTTTACCACCGTTTTTGCCAAGGTGCTTATAAAATGTTTCTTTCCATTTTCCAAAGAAGTTATGTCTAAAAACTAGCAGGGGTCTGGGGGCGGCAGCCCCCAGAAGCCAGGCCACAGACGTTCTGAGTTGATGAAATTGTCACCTCATAGTGACTTTTACCCTTACTCTGGCCGAAATTTCGATGTGAATGACATAAGAAATCTAAAACGAAATGAATTTCAAATGACAAGCAGGGGTTTGGGGCGGCAGCCCCCAGAAGCCAGACGTTCTGCGTAGATGAAATTGTCGCCTCATAGTGATTTATACCCTTAGTTCAGAGGAAATTTCATGGTGAATGACAAAAGAAATCTAAAATGAAATGAATTTCAAATGAAAAGCAGGGGTCTGGGGGCGGCAGCCCCCAGAAGCCAGACGTTCTGAGTTGATGAAATTGTCACCTCATAGTGATTTTTACCCTTACTCTGGCCGAAATTTCAAGGTGAATGACACAAGAAATCTAAAACGAAATGAATTTCAAATGACAAGCAGGGGTCTGGGGGCGGCAGCCCCCAGAAGCCAGATGTTCTGAGTTGATGAAATTGTCACCTCATAGTGATTTTTACCCCTACTCTGGCCGAAATTTCAAGGTGAATGACGCAAGAAATCTAAAACGAAATGAATTTCTAATGACAAGCAGGGGTCTGGGGGCGGCAGCCCCCAGAAGCCAGACGTTCTGCATAGATGAAATTGTCGCCTCAAAGTGATTTATACCCTTAGTTCAGAGAAAATTTCAAGGTGAATGACACAAGAAATCTAAAACGAAATGAATTTCAAATGACAAGCAGGGGTCTGGGGGCGGCAGCCCCCAGAAGCCAGACGTTCTGCGTAGATGAAATTGTCACCTCATAATGATTAAATGATTCTTATCCTAACGTCAGCCGAAATTTCAAGGTGCCTGACACAGGAAATCTGAAACGAACTGTATTTCAAACGACCAGCAGGGGTCTGGGGGCGGTAGCCCCCAGAAGCCAGACGTTCTGTGTAGATTAAATTGTCGCCTCATAATGATTCTTACCCTAACTTAAGCTGATTTTCAAAGGGCCTGAAATATGGAATCTATAACAAAATGAATTTTGAATGACACCCCTTAAAGGTACATGTTCTGATCAAATGAAATTGTCGTCCCCTCATGATCAAATGGAATTTTCGTCTCGTCATGGTAAAATGAAACTTACGTCCTGAGTTCAGCATTTCGTCCTGAGTTCAGCATTAATTGTCAAGGTCAATGATTGAAATTAATCAATTTATTTGTATCGCAAGCCTAAAGCAGGCTGAGTGGAGGCTAGTGGTCAGTGGAGGCTAGTGGAAGCTGATTGGAGCCTAGTGGAGGAAGAATGGAACCTAGTGGAGGAAGAATAGAGCCTAGTGGAGGAAGAATGGAGCCTAGTGGAGGAAGAATGGAGCCTAGAGGAGACTGATTGGAGACTATTCGAGGCTGATTGGTGCCCAATGGAGACTGAATGGAGCCTAGTGGAGGCTGTGTGGAGCCTAGTGGACTAGTGGAGCTGAGTGGAGCCTAGTGGAGGCTGTGTGGAGCCTAGTGGACTAGTGGAGCTGAGTGGAGCCTAGTGGAGGCTGAGCAGAGGCTAGTGGAGGCTGAGTGGAAACTAGTGGAAGCCGAGTGGAGGATAGTTGGAGCTGTCTGAAAGTTTGAATCTATAAACTGCTTTTAAAATTAAGAAATTAGTGCACATTTTACCAGCTTCAGCACGAAATTTTGTTTTATGGACGCTAAGCCTCCAAATAGCCTCCATTAGCCTCCATATTAAAGCTTTAGCCTACACGAAAATGTTATGATTCAGTTTCTGTGTCCAAGGCTAAAAAAGCTTCAGTGGAGGATAAACCAAAATTTCACCTCCATGGAGGCTGAGTGGAGGCTTATGGAGGCTAGTGGAGGCTAATTAGCCTCCACAGTGGAGGCTATTTCTCGAAAATTAGCCTTCCTATTGCAATCATTAGCCTCCATGTCCATGGAGGCTAATGGTTGCAGAGGCTTATTTTTGAAATTAGCCTCCATTCAGCCTCCATGGATGCTAATTTTGGTCATATTCCTGTGGTACAATTTTGCCAAAGACACATTATCTGATGTACTGTAGTAGATAGTAGACACATGGATCCATTCTTGATAATTATAAACATGTCTTTTCTTGAACCAAAAGGTTCTCGAAAAGTCTAACCAGGGTCCTTTAGAATACCTTTTTGTAAACAAAGCGAGGCTTGCAGAGGGAATGTCCAGACGTGAAACCAGTAAAGCCTTGAAGGGGAAGGTCTGAATGAAAATTAAGCATTGGAAATCGATTCAGCTCACTCAAATCATTATGCACACGTCCTGCATGCACTGTGGACAATAAATCAGAAATAACAAAATTTTTGGGGTATTTTTTGGCAAACTTTGGCAAACTTTGGCAAACTATGGCAAACTTTGGCAAACACTTTTTTTGGCAAACTCAAAAAAAAGTGGAAGCGTTTGCCGAAGTTTGCCAAAGTTTGCCTTACCCCCCCCCCTGTATAAAAACGCGGCAATTGCGATTCGTTTAAGCCCAAGATGAAGTCTCTACGACCTTCCTGGACCGAGATATGAATTTTCACCCTACGCGCCTGAGGGCGATTTGAAAATAGACCCCACAGGGTTCATTAGACCCTCTCAGATTTGGTCGATATTTCAAAATCAACTTGGGGGTATGTAATTATCCCCCATTTGCCTTAGAAATAGGTGTGACAACTTTATTTTTGGTCAAATCCGAAATTTCACGTTTGCACTGGACACACCCTTTTTCCAGCTAAAAAAGCATTGTAATTTACGCTAACAACTAGATAATATTAAAATTTTTGCAGCAAACAAAAAGTTTTGGGGTCTTTATATGGCCACTATCGTTTTTCCCACTCTTGATGATAGAATAGAAGAAGAAATTAGGTGAAAAAGTTGTTCAGAAGACGAGTTATGATGCTTTTGAGTTGCCAATTGAACACGATATGTTGTATGTGATAATAACTTTGCAGCGGAAGCATCTTTTAGTTGCCTTGTTTTATATTTCTTGACACCTGTCTTCATTTCCATCATGTTTTTGGGGCTCAGGAAATGGGATGGGTGAAAAATAGTGGAGAAATCCTGACTTAAGTCGATTTTACGATTCTTCCACTGCAAAGTTTTTATCACATACAACATATCGCGTTCAATTGGCAACTTTGAAGCGTCATAACTCGGCTTCTGAACAACGTTTTCACCTAATTTCTTCTTCTATACCGTCCTCTAGAGTGGGAAAAATGATAGTGGCCATATAAAGACTCCAAAACTTTTTGTCTGTCCCAAAAATTTTAATGTCTAGTTGTTGGCGTAAATTCCAATGCTTTTTCAGCTGGAAAAAGGGTGTGTCCATGTCCGGTGCAAACGTGAAATTTCGGATTTGACCAAAAATAAAGTTGTCACACCTCTTTTTAATTAAGCTAAATGGGGGATAATTAGATGCCCCCAAGATGTTTACCCCAAAAAAGTTGATTTCAGCCCAAATCTGAGAGGGTCTAGGGTTCATAATACGTTTGTTTGGGCGTATAACTTTTATTTTAGAGACTCGTGGAGAGAGTAAGCACGCTTTTGTTTAGGGGATAGTAATACTGAAGAATTATATAATATAACTTGCACTTTATAAATGGGGAGGAGGGATCACGCGTTGCCTACTTAACGCAGTAATGCGTTACGCAGTACCTCTCACATCTATCCCCCCTCCTTTTAAGCTCTTGTCCCCAAGAGGGAAAAAATGAAATCCGAAAAAAATGCACAAAAGTAGCCATTCACAGCAACCCCTTGGTCTCAATATTTAAATTCTTTGACGGATTACAGAGGTTCAGCAAAGCTGGCGTAAAATTTAAGCCAAAAGTGATATTAGCCAAAAAATACAATAAAGCCAAAAAAGTGATAATAGCCAAAAAATACAATAAAGCCAAAAAAGTGATATTAGCCAAAAAATACAATAAAGCCAAAAAAACAGCTAAATTCATCATAAATTCATCATTTATAGTGTTTATATTCTCAAAGTCTCTCAAAGTGTTTATATCTCAAAGTCTTTCAAAGTAATTCTCTCAAAGTAATTCTCTCAAACTCTCAAACTCTCAAAGTCGTCAAACAGCTCTTAACCCCCACGTCGAAATCTCCCCCCGCGTTTGTTGACATTGTACTTGTACCTTTTGACCGATCTACATTCTTGAATTGAATGGCCGTGTCGGTCACAAAAATCACAATACTCTTCAGAATCTTGTAATGTGCAGATAAATTGGACCTTGGCTGTGGCTGGGGCTTGGAAGTCTGTTGCAATGCAAACATCCTTGTAGCCAGTTTGGCTTGGTCCGGCACTAGGTTCAGCTTTGGTTTTTTCTAAAAACTTGAGATTATCTTCAAGTTTCTTGATATTTTTCTTAAGTGCAAGTATAGAGTCATTTGAAGATTCACTTTCTGAACTTGAAGATCTCTTTAACTCGATCCTCAGTGGTGACCTCAGCGGATCAACCATAGCCTGTGAGATACCTGTTAGTGTATAATGTTGATCATTTCAGGGTTGTTTTCAGTTTCCTCATGCTGGTCATTTGAGGTAACTCTCACATATTTTACATTTTTGACCGTGAGATAAGATAGTGCTGCAATTAGCATAACGAGCACAAGGGATAATGTCAAATATAGTGCAGCATGTGACTTCACTTTTAAATTTTGTGATGTTGAGGTTATTGAAATAAGATGTTTATAGATGTATGAGGTATTGACCTCTATTTTGTTTGAAGTTTGATTGATAAAAGTTGACCATTTTTCGACGAAAACTTTGCTTGTATTATGGGTCAAATATGTTGTTATCAAGTCAGGTTTTTCAACGAAAATACTGGCAATTTGAACGGCTTCAGTATTTTGCCAGGACAAGAAGGCTGTATTGAACGTGGATTTTTTGATGGGAGAAATTGTTTTGTGGCCATGGCTTTCAAAAATTTGGTATGCAGTTATGTTATTTTTGGTACCTAGTGATCAAGATACCTGCATTGTCATAAGAATAGGAAGTTGCACAGTTGGTAATTTTGGGGTAACAGCTGGTAAAATTTTTTAGACATTTACTGTGCATCATTTCTCTCAAAATGGGCATGTAGCATGTCGTAATTGAGTTTTTGGCTGTTACTAACCGTAACCGAAACCGTAACCGACGTTAATGAATTTGGCAAACCGTAACCGTAACCGACATTCCATAAATTGGTAAACCGAAACCGAAACCGAAACCGGAATTTTCGAAAAACTGTAACCGGTCGTTTCCTACTTATCAACAGAGTTAGTAGCAGTGAGATCACATACCCTTTAGAGTTATGCATGAATATTATCATCTTTTTAGGTTGCTGTAGCTGAATATTACAGTTTGAATGTGCTGCTCCTGCCTCCTCGATAGAGACCAGTCAAATGATCATGGTCTTTAACTTTTTTACCAGCTTCAGTTGTATCATATGGTTTCTTACAAACATAACAGAGTGTAGCCATCTCATGACTTTCCTCATCTTCCTCAGTTATAACCATATCCTTAACAACTCTCAGCACTTTAGCAAAAGTTTTGTAATCTCTATCCAGAGAGTCAATAAAGTGTTCAGCAGCAGAACCCCTCGATAAATCCTAACATCTCTATTAAATGGCTCATATGGTGAAACAATAATATACCCATAACCCGAAGGAATATGTGTAGTCAAGTTGCGTGTCTGTGCATTGTTAACATCATTTACTTTCGGTTGAATTGACTCAAAATCTGAAATACAAAACTTTAATTAAACACTTGCATGTGTGACATGTGTCCGTTACATATTTTCATGGTCATTCTATGTAAAATTCGATGATAATTTACATGCATTGATTTACCTGCGTAAACCGTGATTGTATTAGTCTGGCAACACCTAAAATTTGAGAATTTGAGAACACTTTCATCTGGCATAGTTTCCACTTGCTTGTTATCATTATAGCAATATTTCATATGTTTTGCCATTACTGATGATGAAGAGCACCTTCGTAAACATTTCTGACATAAATACATGTGAGACTTAGTCTTAGTCTTCTTAGTCATCAAAACAGATAAATCCTTGATTAAGATGTAATGGAATTTATCACCCTCTTTTATGTATAACAAGTTGACACGTAGGGACGTTAAATATAGCATTCTTAGCAAGTTTGAGAATAAAGAGAACGACAAAGTAAGATGTCAAAAATTTCATTACGAAAATAATGACACTAAGTTACAAAGCAACGTTTCAATATGATCAACATACCATGTTCACGCTAATACTTTTCTCCATTACCTCGTATATATACCAACTATGAACTTAAAGCTGTCAAGTCGAGACATATGTTTAATGACTTCTCTGATTTCTAGTCAGAGCTCTCACTGTCATTAACCATACTTCACGACCAAACACCGTCATACCAATCAGCAATCTGAGCATTCACTTTCTCATTCAGGTTACTAATTAGCATCACAGGATCCACTCAGAATACGAAAATACATACACATCCTCTAAATATACTAATCAGAGCAAACATATCAAATAAAATTAATTGACGATACTAGGTACGTCAAATAAGAATAGCTTATAAGATTTCTCCTGAATGTTTAACTTCGGGTTAATCTTTTGGATAGACAGTGCTTCCTTGGTTCTACGCTTAAATATTTTATGTTCAAAAGCTAAAATTTTGGGACTGTCTGTGTTAAAAGTGTGGCCTGGATTTTCTACAATATGTTTAGCGACTACTGAATCAGTCTTTGGGTCAGCATGTTCCTTCATTCTATCCTGAATGTTTCGCGTTGTTTCACCAACATAATTGGCTTCACATTGCGAGCACTCAAGATAGTAGATGGCATTGTTGATGATCGAAGACCTATCCTTGAACCTTAGCCTATCAGAAACTCTCGAGTAAGTATAAAATACTTTGACTCTGAGAGCGCCACACTTAATCTGGCTGAGGCAACTATTGATACACTTCTCCAGTTTATAAGTGCTATCCTTTAGGCCCGGTGGTAAAGTTGCTTGGGTGGTTGCCAATCCTGGTTTTGGGCAAAACAACTTGGTTGCATGGCTGTCATGAGCAAGTGAGCCCAATAACATTATGAATTTTAATGCTGGTATAACAGTACACCGTATCAGGGGCTATAACACTTGGCACTTGCAGTGTGTGGACTTGTGGATGACAATTAAATTTTGCTTGTTTTTTTTACATTTTACCAAATATTTGTTAACAAATAACAATTAATTATCACGGTACAATTGGCACAGTGGTTAAACATTATCATGTCGTAAATTTTAAAAGTTTACGTCTGCCTGCCGCAATGTTTTGTAAATGCTTCAGCATCCAGCAATCCACGAATTATAATTCGATTTTCATAGTCCCTCTCTCCGGCTCTCTCCTCACTTTGAAACACGAATCGTGGCTAACGCGTGATCTAGCTTTCATTTCCTTTGATGTTGTACGAGGTGGTTGCCAATAACTCAATTTACATCTCAGGATAGCTACCTGCTCTAGGATACCTATCCTGAGTGGAAGTAGGAGGTTGTGCAACCTAACGTTAAAGTAACAAATAAATTCCATGCAACGTGAAGTGGGTCTGTAGTGGCAAGGAAGTTGATTGAGTCACGTATATTGAGTACACTGTACCAGTGAGGGTAATGATACGGATGATAAATAATTATGAAGGATATTATGTGATGTGTATTTTTGGGGAGAAAGGAATGCTGCTGGAGAGAGCCACTGCTCCCAGCTCCAGTGCTCAAATGTCAAGTGATGTGTTATGAATGAATTCACGGAGCAGATTAGCACTAGATAAATAACAGATAAATTTGAACTTTTTGTGGAGATTGTTCGAATTTGTTGCATTGTTGACCAAAAGTTGTTGCCCAACTAGGATATCAGGATAGGTTACTTTTTACCACTGGGCCTTTAGGAATGGGAGACGGAGATAGATCTCTTTTGGCTTGGGGCCTTCAAAAGGTCTATTCTCTGACGCCTTTCTTGTAAGGAAGCGGTTTACAACCGAGTAGATGTAATCTCTGTTGTACCCATTGTTCATCATCATTAGCTTTATTCTCTCAAATTCCGCATGAAGAAGCTCATAACTGCTGCAGATCTCGTAAGCTCTGTGCAGTACACTCAGTTTTTTTTATAAGAAACTTATTGAAATCCTAGACTACAAGTTTCTTATTTTTTCACGATTTTGAGCCTAAAAGTTTCTTAATCGGTTTCTTAATTCTACATACCGACATACCGTACGAAAAATGTCTACGAAATTTCCAACATAGGAACCTACTGTGTAGACTGTAGTTGAGGATTAGAATCGAACCTTCTGATATTTTCAGTTAAATTATACACTTTTAAGCATGTACCTATCTTAAAAGTTTTGTGCAGCTGTATACAATAATGTTCAGGGATCTTCATCAAATGTTCTTCCAAAAAAGTTTGAAATTTTGAAATTTAGATAATATCTAAATCATATAATGCTTGGAACTTTTGGAAATAGATATGGAACTGTAATAGTGTCCTGTCGCAACAACAATTTCTAAATTTCTGTTTTGTGCTTTAGAATCTGGCATGTTACTTTAAACCGAAAAATCATGGAAGATTCATTTTCTAAATTTCTATTCTATATTATGATCAATTATCACATATCTGTGTAGGAGGGTAATAGAAGTTCAATAGAAGTACTAGATTAGTTTCGGAATGTTCACAATCAAAAAATGGGGGTCTGGGGGCGCAGCCCCCAGAAGCCAGACGTATCATGTTAAAAGAATTTCAGTTGCAATAGGATTTTATACACAAATTTCAAAATTCTAGGCTAGAAGTTTCTTAATTTCTTAATTGTAATCAGTAAAGTTTCTTAATTTTTCCGAAATTCTAGGCTAAGTTTCTTAAATTTTCGGAAATCCTAGGCTAAGTTTCTTATAGACAGTTTCTTATAAAAAAAAACTGAGTGTAATGTTCTTATCAATTGGAGTTTGAGGGCAAATGGAACAAAACTAGTGAAATGAGCATAGACACCAGAGTGTGTCGTTTTCCTATAGACTGTGGTGGACATATGATCGTTCTCTCTTATCAGCAATATGTCCAAGAAGGGTATCCTCCCCAAAACTTCTTCTTCAATCGTAAATTTTATATTAACATGTAAGCTGTTAAGAAAAGCTAAAAATTCGTGAGCTTTATCTGAGCTCTCAAATGCGGCTAAAATATCATCAACATAACGTGTAAAGCATCTAACAACGTATCTCATTTGTGTAGATTTATCATAAAACTCAACATCAGCTATACCATTATCTTCATCACGCTTCTCAATGTGTGTTTCTAAAATAATATTCATAAATATATCTGCTAGAATCGGAGCCAACGGAGAGCCCATAGCCACTCCATCAACTTGTACAAAGAATTTCTCATTAAATATAAAAACATTGTCTTTAATGCACCACTCAAGTGCCCTTTTAAAATCTAAATGTTTAAAACCATTATATAAGAACGTTTTCCTAGTCCCTTTGTCACTAGGAAACAATCTTTTCAATATCATTTCAATCACCTCGTCCACGGGAATATTCGTGAATAAACTCTGGATATCAAACGAAACTAAATAAGCTCTATGCAAATCACTTCCCTTAATATAGTTCGCTAACGAAAACGAATTCTTACACACTGAAGGTGCTGTTCTCAACAGTTCCAATAAATTACCCATAAATTTAGCTAAACCATGATTGAACGTGCCTACCATGGATAAAACTGGCCTGAGAGGTATTCCATCCTTGTGTAGCTTAGGTAAGCCATACAATATGGGTGTCTTACAAGAGGAGGGACACAGGTCCCCATACTCCTCACCAAACAAATGTCTGTGTCGATACATCCAATTCTTAAACCTTTGAAATCTACTTAGATTATTGTCCTCGTCCACTTCTTTAAATTTAGTTTTATCCGACAAAATATTCATCATTTTCTCCACATAATCATCCCTAGACATTATTACACATGTATTACCCTTATCAGCTTTGATAAATACCAAATGTTTATACGAAGCTAAACGTTCCACAATTTGCTGATCATCTTTGCTAAAGTGGGTATCAAGTGCTCTGTCTCTGTAATATGAGTTTATCAGTTCACTATATCCACTTAGCAAAGTAGTTTTGAGTCTAAGACGATTTTCCAAATTGTCCACAAACGGAAGACAGTTACGATAAAACATTTCTAGTTCAGCTTTGATGTCATCGTGGTTGATGAAGTTGGGAAACAGGCAATGTTTAAGTCCCTTCTTCAGCAACGCGATCTCATCGTCAGTGAACTTGTGCGAGGACGAGTTGTGGACTGCTGTCTCAGTCGGAGACTCACTGATATGAAGTCCCAGGTTCTTCAGCTTCCTGCTTTCCTGGCATGTACCTCTCCGAAGTGTTGCTGGGCATTCGTTGATGACTTCTGTAGGAAAGCAGCAACCTTGGCGCGATGTAACCAGCTCAGTAGCGGGTAGAACTCTTCTTCAAGAGCAGTGATGGTCTTCTGAAGTTCTGCAGCACGACGGACATTAGACTTCAACTCGTCTCTGATAAGCTTGCTCTGGTAGGACCTGTAGGACTTCGAGGATTCCGAGGAGGGATTGTGTAGCTTGAAGCGACACATAGTGGGTTTGAGGTTGTAGAGAATGCAAGTCTTCAGAAAGTGTATGTCACACAGTCTCTTGACATGCTTTCTCTTCAGTCTCTCGAGGTGGCGGAGAGTTCGTAGTGTAGAAGTGCTATAGTGTCGTTTGATGCAACTAGGGACGTTAAATATAGCATTCTTAGCAAGTTTGAGAATAAAGAGAACGACAAAGTAAGATGTCAAAAATTTCATTACGAAAATAATGACACTAAGTTACAAACTTACAAAGCAACGTTTCAATATGATCAACATACCATGTTCACGCTAATACTTTTCTCCATTTCCTCGTATATATACCGACTATGAACTAAAAGCTGTCAAGTCGAGACATATGTTTAATGACTTCTCTCGAGATCTGCAGCAGTTATGAGCTTCTTCATGCGGAATTTGAGAGAATAAAGCTAATGATGATGAACAATGGGTACAACAGAGATTACATCTACTCGGTTGTAAACCGCTTCCTTACAAGAAAGGCGTCAGAGAATAGACCTTTTGAAGGCCCCAAGCCAAAAGAGATCTATCTCCGTCTCCCATTCCTAAAGGATAGCACTTATAAACTGGAGAAGTGTATCAATAGTTGCCTCAGCCAGATTAAGTGTGGCGCTCTCAGAGTCAAAGTATTTTATACTTACTCGAGAGTTTCTGATAGGCTAAGGTTCAAGGATAGGTCTTCGATCATCAACAATGCCATCTACTATCTTGAGTGCTCGCAATGAAGCCAATTATGTTGGTGAAACAACGCGAAACATTCAGGATAGAATGAAGGAACATGCTGACCCAAAGACTGATTCAGTAGTCGCTAAACATATTGTAGAAAATCCAGGCCACACTTTTAACACAGACAGTCCCAAAATTTTAGCTTTTGAACATAAAATATTTAAGCGTAGAACCAAGGAAGCACTGTCTATCCAAAAGATTAACCCGAAGTTAAACATTCAGGAGAAATCTTATAAGCTATTCTTATTTGACGTACCTAGTATCGTCAATTAATTTTATTTGATATGTTTGCTCTGATTAGTATATTTAGGAGGATATGTATTTTCGTATTCTGAGTGGATCCTGTGATGCTAATTAGTAACCTGAATGAGAAAGTGAATGCTCAGATTGCTGATTGGTATGACGGTGTTTGGTCGTGAAGTATGGTTAATGACAGTGAGAGCTCTGACTAGAAATCAGAGAAGTCATTAAACATATGTCTCGACTTGACAGCTTTTAGTTCATAGTCGGTATATATACGAGGAAATGGGGAAAAGTATTAGCGTGAACATGGTATGTTGATCATATTGAAACGTTGCTTTGCAACTTAGTGTCATTATTTTCGTAATGAAATTTTTGACATCTTACTTTGTCGTTCTCTTTATGCTCAAAGTTGACACGTCTTGTGAACTTAAAGTCAGTCTTGTACAGTGGATAGATCATGGTTGCTTGAGTTGCATCAAATCCAAAAACATGACAATTGATGTCTGAAAATCATGGTATTCATTACTAAGTGATGTCACAAAGCAACTCTTATACAGAATAAAAGCATCATCTATACATGCACCTACATTCATGAACTTATTGTAAACTTTTTCAAATTCAACTTACGATTTTGGGACTCAAACTTCGGAATGTCCTCCAATTTAACAGGATACTCAATGTTGCTCATGTCTAACTTATGAAGCAATTTCCTGTAATGACCAACACGAGTCTTATGTGATTTTGTGGGGTAAAAATGCGCCAACACCGAGTAAGCAAAGCATTTGTTATCTGTGTTTTTGATATTTGTTATTGAACGGAGACCCTTCAACTGCTCTGGAGTTTTAATGTAACTGCACATTGCTAAGATAAAGAATTGATAAGCAACTAAGCAATATGACAAATATAATATCAATTTATCGTAGTTAACTTCATCAATCTATGTGCACAAGGAGCTAAAATGGAAGAAGCAATATCACAAATTTCGGAGCACAGTGAAACAAATGAACTTTAAAACGATCATATTCAACGGTCTGATCTAATCATAAACTCTCATCTCAAGTTGGTTGGAACTTGGCAATTTTCATTAATGTTTTATCCCAGTTTTGAAATATCCACCCGGATCCTGAAGAACAGTAGTACTAAGATTGAGAACAGTGAATGGTTCATGCATACATAGAAAAGTGGAAGAAAAGACAATCTACATGATATTTTATAGCCCATCGAGAATGACCAACCTTTTGCTTCAAATGAATCAAAGGACTCGAGTATCTTTTCCTTGCAGTTTTTAATTATTTCAGATATTTCACTGGTTTCAAAGCAGGTAGTCATAAAAGTATGGAATCCTGTTGTGATTTCCTCAGATTCAACACTTTTCTGCAATTTAAAATATATGATGAGTATTCAGCAATTACAAACTAGGATAGGCATTCCACTCTGAATTCGAATGGTTTAAGTAAATTACATACCTTGAATTTAGCTTCACAGATAAGATGAAACTTAAAACAACTCATTTTTTGAAATAGACTGTATATCACAGTCTCAACCATCTCCAGCATAATATCATCTATTATATGGCTCCCAAGCCCTTATTTGCTATCATGTACATAGTAGTATTGAAGGGTTACTAACCTGAACCAGGTTAATAACCCTTTATATTGAGTCCCTGAGACGGGTTATTAGTCCAGATCGACCGAATAACCCCAACGACATTAAGAGTAATTTTTTTCAATTGAACAATCTTAATCTTGGCTGCATAATCACATTCGTCGCAACAGCAATTAGAGCTTCTCAAAATCAGAGGAGTCAAAAATTAGGTGCTCTAAATCAGTCTTAACGAAATCCATGATAGCAAACGGCGATTGAAACACATACTGTTCATCCGGGCTTACAATTTATTTCCGGTATCACGGTTTGACATGACTCTGTACTCGAGAATCGAGATTCCAGATGAATCATGAACCACAATTAGAATGTTAAAACTTTCGGCCAAACAAATTAGCGGTAGACTTTTATAGCGTCATTATCATGCGTTTAAACGTATAAGTAGCGAATTCAAAGTACCGACCAAGCTCCCTTATAATTATGTGATAGCCCAGGCTAATTCTGATGGAATTTTAAGAATTACCATGATGTTCAGGTGAAGAGGAAAAGGGTATCGCTTCATTAAGTTATCGATTCAACACATGAAGATGAACGAATTATCTAAACATCTAACTATAATCCGGTGTAATTCATTTTCATTCGGCCTGTAAATTCTGTACTGCATATTTGAGTATTCGATACTTTAAAAACTATTAATGTAATCAGCCCTGTGAATAAGATTACCAATGGCTCTTGCTTCCGGGAGTCTGCAGCTCCTATCGAAAGACCATTATTACGTTTTTAATGAGTGGTTTCGCCATATAATATCACTATTAACCTCAGTAGAGATAAGTAACATCTAGTTTTGAACTCGGCTTCGCCTCGTACAAAACACATCATTATTGAACTCGGCTTCGCCTCGTACAATAATGCATATATATGTCGCTCGCTGGCGCTCGCAACATATATCATGTTACTTACCTCTACTTCGGTTAATAGTTCTATAATCCATCATTCACAGCTTTAATTGATGATGGATTTGGAATGATTTCTACATCATAGAAAATACCCAAGGCTTTCTTCCTCAGCTTTACACGAGCCATAAAACTACTCTGATAAAAATAACCTTTGGATAATAACGGAATACCACTTTAGATAGAGATACCTTTTTTACTCAAAACGAAGATTTTACTTATTGGTAAACGTGTAAAATGTGACACTAGTCAACCGACGAAATTGGTTTCAACGGTAGGGATCAAATGAATAATTGGTTTTCAATGAAACTTTATATAAATGGCAATATTTCAATCAACCACTGATATAAACGTAAGATGAATTGCACACAACGAATTGAGAACGTTTGCTACACCCTTCACTGCTAGAGCTATTCACAATAGCCAATCAGAGCTACAGCGTTTGTGTGGGAGCCTTTCATCTTCAAACAACTGTTCTATTTTGCCAGTACCACAATAATTATCCTACCTATTATCTAACTTTTCTGAGATGTTCTCTTGTAAGTTTAACAACAGTTGATAAACAAAGGTACACTACACCTGGAACATTCTATAGTATTGGAGCTGGAGCAGAGAGGTGGTTGATCAACAGAACAGAGCTCTGAATCTTTATTGAAAGCCTAGAATCTTCTATCACCCTATTCTATTTGTCTGTAATTAACCAACCTTTTATTCACCTTACTGCTTTACTGGAAAGTTCTCTTCTAAATTGAACAACAGTTGATAAACAAAGGTACACTACACCTGGAACATTCTAAAGTATTGGAGCTGGAGCAGAGAGGTGGTTGTTATCATAGTACTATACATCATCAAAGTGGCTATTAAACCCTATACCCCCTATACATTTCCAGGTGGCTATTAAACCCCACTCATTTTTTCCCTCCCCATTGGCCTTTTTGTTTTACAAAAAGGCAAATAGGAGGGTTGGCAGAGATCGTGGTTTTGGAAAGGTGGGAAGGTGAGAAATAGGATATGTGCATGGCAGGTCCAGATTTGCAATACAACTACTGTAATTTCTGGAAAGTGCCCGGATTGCTCCTTTATAATATCAGTGATGTCCGTCCGTCCGTCCGTCCGTCCGTCCGTCCGTCCGTCCGTCCGTCCGTCCGTGCCTTTTTATCAAAATTTTCAAAATCACGAATTTCTACATTTTGAGGCAGTCGGTTATCGAAAATATTAATCTTACAGGCTTACTAGGCCCATCCGTGCCATATATGCTCAAACTCTCCTAAATTATGATAAATTATAGATAAAGGGCTGTTGGAAGATTCGTGTCTTAAATTTTAGGAGTGAGGATTATTCGAGGAAAAAGCTTCGGTTCTGTACTTGGTTTAGTGTCAAACTGCATTATAACTATTAGACTGTATACTGAATTTGACTAAATTTGAGAAATACGATGGTCGATGTGAAAGAGGAATATTGCTTTTCAGAACAAGCGATAGCATTGAACCAGAAAACGAAAGCACAAAATTTGAAAATCAGATGAAAAGTGATATCAACTTAGTATAAACATTCAAGAATATAAATCGCGTGAATAAACGGTGACACAATCTTATGCGAAACGTAGAACAATTCAACAAAATGGCGCGAAATCTACAACGAACTGAGTACAACAACTTGGTGGGTACGAACGCGCGCGCAAGAATTTTAGAAGAAATTGCACGTGCCAATGCATGTTCTCGGTGGTCGCGTGCAGCAGTGGAGCAACATTTATACTCTTACTACGAACGACTGCGTGTTGTATCATGATGCAAAGGTTACATCAAGCACCGTGGGGAGGGAAATTAAGCGCCTGCATACGGGAACAATGGAAAACAAGAAAAACAAGAATTGGTGCCGGCAGGGGCAATTTTCGTTTTTGTTTCTGATGGAGCTGAACGCAAGCTACCATTATATGGCTATTAAACCCTATTCTTATGCTACTGATCACGCGTTGCCGAATAAACTTTAAAATCTATCTCCTCCCGCAGTTTTGAGGAAACCCTTGAAACTTGGAGTTGTGTTTCTAGGGCATAAAACAAAACTTTGAATCGAGCCTCAGAAGTGAAAATATGGCCTCTCAAAGTTATTCCCAAAATAGTCAAAATGACGATTTTCAAATTTCAAAAGCCATATTTTCATGAGGCCTAAATAGATATGCCCTAGAACATAACTACCAAGTTTCAGAATTGAATAACAAAAGAGGCGAACTCGCGATTTGAAAAATTCAAATTGGCTAGGAACAATATTTTTCATGGGGTAAAAACCAAGAAGCGTTGCATACAACAAAAAACCACTGATCACGCGTTGCCTACTTAACGCAGTAATGCGTTACGCAGTACCTCTCACACGTTTTTAAATTGCGTACCTAGATGATTCTTGCTCAGAATTGAATAACAAAAGACCCTCCAACGAGAAATTCCATGGGCAACGAAGTGCATACTCAACACCTCTCTGCTACATGGGACTACACGGCCCCCCCCTTAGGGGGGGGGGGGCCAGGCCCCCTCTAGTTTTGAAAAGGCCCCCCCCAAAAAAATCTTAGGGGGGGGCCTTGGCCCTACCTAGAATTTTCTCAAAAATTTGACCATCAAAATGAAGTTTAAAATCAAGTTCAAATAAACTGAAGTTTCCTTGAAATCCATTTTTTCAGGATCAAAGCAAACAGAAAACGTGATTTTATGTGTATTTTTATGCAAAATTACGGTTTTTGGATGTGAAAATTCGATTATGAAAATTTAGGCCCCCCGTAGATTTCAAAAGGCCCCCCCCCCCTAGAAAAAATCTAGGGGGGCCTTGGCCCCCACTAGCTTGAAAAAGTGTGTAATGGCATGCTCTGCTACTAGAGTAAAAGTTTCTTTCAGAATTTCAGAAAAAGTTCGTTTCACTTCGCCGAGATAAGAAGAGTATAGGTACTGAAAGTTATTCACTTCGCTATGGGGACTGCACCACTTTCAGGGCGCCGGGAAGTGTGCAGTCTCGCATTTTTTATAATTTTCTCAGATTATAATTAATTGTTTTACAAACCTGCACGTGCAGGAGTAACCCTGCTCCAAATCCACGCACAACTGATCCTCCCTGCACGTGTGCACGTCCATCGCACATTCGTCCTCTGGGGGACACGTGAAGAAGTGCCAAGCCGCGCACTCGTCACGTGATTCCGACATGTCACGTGGTGTAGTGTCACGTGTTCTAAGGTCACGTGGTCCAGCCCAGTCACCGCGCATACACTCGCCGGAACTGTTTCCTGGGAATATGGGTATTTAAATATTTTATAAGAACATAAAATTATCAAAAACCGTTTTTTTTGAAAATGTCACACTGGGAACCGTTTTTGGTACTGTTTTTGAAAAATAGCACCAAAAATGGCTCTAAAAACGGACGGGGAACAACGGCCTAACAGTCAACAGTGAGAATATGAGTGAGATGAAATGCTCGTACCCTTTTGGCACCAAGCGCAGTGGTTGAACTCGTTGCAGACCGAACACGTGATGTGTTGAGAACAGGGCACGGGGCACTGTGCAGGAGACACCACCACATCACACCTGAGGGGAATGGAAGATCAGTGAGATGTTGCCAGCTCTGAGATCGGTGTCTGAGACAGAGAGTGAGTGATCTCAGATCATCCTTTTTCTGACTTTCAGGAGCAAAGAGATAATAATCAAATTATTAAGTTCCGTATAAGGAACTTATCACACTCGGCTGCACCTCGTTCGATGAGAACCGACAACAAGACACTGTTCCTCGAACGAGAACCTTAACGAGTACTGAACCTACCTATTGAAGAGGCAGGACCAGTCGAGGTGACTGTCAGACAAGCAGCGGTCTAGGTAGATACTCCAACTACATCCCGTCTTCACTGTGCAGCTGTGAGAGACGGATAAGGAGGTCAATTTGCTCAAAAAGTATATTAGTCCCATTCCAGGGTTAATAACCTTCTTAGATTAACTGTTTGTACTATAGTAAGCCTGTACAGTGTACACAAGTCAACAGCTGCTAAAATGTATCATTTCTCACCTCGTACAATACCTGATCTCAGAACAAGCAATGGGACAAGCCCTCTGGACCCCATTCTTCACATTCCTTACACTCGCACAGGTGTCTTTGTACCAAACACAGCCCTCCACAGCATTGCACGCTGCACATGCGCGCGCACTGCTGCACGTGCTGCGCGCGTCAGTGCACGTGCTGCTGGTTGGTTGCTTGGCAGTGGGGACGGAACAGATTCCGTTGCCCCAGTGACACCGCGTTTCAGAGCACGAGAAACAGTCGGAATAGAGGTGGCAGGGTGGTGTCAATGGAGTGGTGACGTCATAGGCACAACTGAAATGTTGGGAGAAGTTGGGTAAGTAAACAACTTAAGTTTTGAAGTTTACTTCACCAAAAGGCATTCAGAATACTAGAATAGTAGAATACTTCTTCGATTCACAAATTCATTATAAATGTATCTACCAAAATATTTCCTTGTGTTTACAAATGGCACTGACCCGAGAACTGGAGTTGGGACACAGGGTTTTGGGCTGTATCGGGCGCTGTCACACCACGCACACCCAAAGCTCGTACACTGCTCTTTTTCTAGGGAAATGATATGATTAGAGGGACCAGCAAAGTTCCGTCATGATTGAGACGATACTATTGATTTAGATGATACTATTATATGGGAGAAGTCCATATTGTTGATGAAAGACACGGCGAGCAAAGTGATCTATTTGAGATAGTCAGATAGAACCCGCAGGCTTTAACAGGGTTAGTTCGAACTGCAGTTTGCGCGTCTTTTGTGTGCGCGTGCGCGCAGCGTATATGGTATATATGAATAACACCGCACGAACTTGCGCCGCGCACACTGACCTGTGATGAGGAAGCAGGTGTGGTGTTTGGAGGTGACATCGTCTGACAGCACCGTGCTGTGCACGGACGTGTTATAGCCACCCACCAGGTAGATCCGGTCCTGTGATTGGACGAGCTGCGCGCCCAGCTGCGCTCCTGATTGGTCGCGCGTGAGCGTCACGTGACCTCCAGTCATCAAGTCCACTGCGTACACTTCCTGGGTTTTTTGAAAAGATTTAAATCATACAGAAAAAATCATGTATTAACATACATAAATTGAAACTTTTCGCCATCTCAATACTACCCTCTAAGTACAGTGTAAAGTTTCCTTCCATATAAATTATAAAAAGACTTTTTAATGTTTTCAGTTTTAAGCCGAATTCCCCACAAACTAACGTACCTGGTTTATGAAATGAGTTCCGGGACTCTTTCCCCCAACCAGATACAGGATACCATCAACCTCTACTGCACTGTGGAACTGCAAGCTTGGCAACACTCCGCTGTTGCTTAGCAACCCTCCTTGGTTGCTAGGCAACCCTCCACTGTTGTTAGACAACCCTTCCTGGTTACTCCGCAACTCTCCCTCGTTGCTTGACAACCCTGCTTGGTTGCTAGGCAACCCTCCCTGGCTACTCCGCAACCCTCCCTGGTTGCTAAGCAACTGCCCCTGGTTGCTAGGCAACCACGTAGTCCAGGTGTGAGACACGATGTTGTACTTGTAGAGACCCTGGTCTCCCACTACGTACAGGTTCTTCTGATACGCAGTGATGGTGTGACCAAACATCGCCGGAACAAAACCTGCAAGATGATATGTAGGCTGTAGCTGTTCGATATGAGATAGGCAACATGGATGATTGCTGATCATATTTACTTATTTAGCCACTATTTAGGTACTTCCATACGGTGATAGTTCGAACTGCATTTTTTAGGAAGGAATCCTCCCCGCGCAAGACAGAGTATATAATACCTTTGGTACTGGTTATTTCCTCCCAGAGGTAAGTGTGGGAGTCGTAGCTCCAGAGCGAATTGGTGGCTCCCTCCTCAGTCATTCCGCCAAAAAGCATCCACTGAGTCGAGGACAGCTGAGTCATGGCACTACCACCTGAGATGAAGCGGTGACGTAGCCAGAGGGCATGCTTAAAAGTGAAGGAGTCCCATGCATAGTCTCGACGTATGAGAAATATCCACTGAGTCAAAATGGATAAATCAAGAACTACACCTCTCATTGAAATCATTCTCGATCCTCATTCAACGACCCTATCCATGAAATCAGTTTAAAGGCCCCCGACCACGAAATCGAAAATTTTAATTTTTCTATTTTTATGCTGGAATGTGTTCTAATAGGTAAAATATAAACAATACATCCGAAAATCCGGTTTCAATCTGACCATGACGGATGTAAATAGCTAATTAAATTTCGCGACGGAATCGAAGGGCAGCAGATAATATGTCTCTGTACATGACATCGCTTAGTATCAGTATATTGTTTCACTGCATGTTACGTGTTGGTGTGTTTGTTGTTATTCTAATCCCGTACATTGTACATTTTACATCAATTACTTGTACTCAATTACATATTATTTTCATTTAATCGACCCCAATTAGTTGTAAATTAACAAATTTTATAGTTTAAAACAACTCATCATTACCAGTGAAGGGCACCCTGATTTTAGCCTAAATTCATACAGACATTGGTTAGTTTATGCTGTTTCTTTCATGAATATGCTATAATCATATAATTGATCTTGCTTAAAAATCTGAAATCGTATGGGATCAAAATTCAACTAAATGTGAGGTTTATATTATAGACACTAATTATGGATCATATTATTTACTAAGCTGATCGTCGTATATTCGTATTTCTGTATTTCTTTTTTTGCAATTCATGGTGCCTTAGGTACTTAGGTTTTATTATAATCATTAATATGTAGTAAAAAAAGTAAATCATCCCGCATTTTGGGCTAATTCTTATCAAACTGGTCTCAGTCTATGTCAGAACCACCCGTGAAGAAGCCACGTCATGTCAAAGGTGGTTCTTTCTGTTCTGCAGGACGTTGTAGTAATCGAAGTGGCCATGATCTTTCAAGTCGAGTACCTGGTCGCTCTTTTTTGAAATTCTTCAGGCTTCCAAGAGATCCCGAGAAGAAAAAATCATGGGTTGCTCGTATGGGGAGACAGCTCGGTTGGAAACCATCGACAAATGCTAGAATATGTTCAGAACATTTCCATGAATGCGATTTTGTTGCTGAGGATGTATTGAAATATAATGAGGCCAAAACCCAAGGAGGGATACCATTGAGCCAAATACGTATTCGTCGTAAACCAGATGCTATTCCATTCACAGATAAGGTAACTGGTGAATATAGTGATCCACTACGAATAGAAGGTGTGCCAATATCAAGGAGATCTGCTATGGCTGCGAGGCGTCTGGAGAGGACTCAAGTTCAGGAACAAGATTGCCAGGAACAATCATCTCCCACTTCTAGCATGGTAGAGACTCAACATGACGCATCTGAAGATGATGGACCATCACCCGAACCAGCTATCGAAGTTGATGATAATGAAATGTGGGAGGAGTTTCCTGATGAAAGTGAAACCGACTCAGAAATATCTTTTGGAGATAGAAAGCAGGATTCAGATGAAGAGTTTGCCCCAGAGAGTGAGGATCATCAGTCTGATGAAAATCAAGAAGAGGAAGAGCCTGATGTTTACTGCCAAGCTGATACAGCAGCTTTAAACGTAGACTTCATATTCGTATCCCTCCCCCTCTTGCTATCCCTCTTCAAACTGTGCCCAGATTGTAGGGCAGGGTGCCACATCACAGTGAGCTACCATGCTAGCATAGGCCAAAAATCAAGTTTCTTTGATCTTAACAAAAATGATGTTCCCAATTAGTAGATAGAATTCCTGACTTGATACAAAAAACTGCAATTGAAAATCTTCAAAACTGCCAAAATGACAGAACTTGAAAGTGAGCTGATTTTAACATATGAAATTTATTACGTTTCTTCACTAAAAATGGCCATACTTTATTATTTTCTACTAATTGTGCTGAATGAAGTTAAATTTTAGTGTTTGTTCTTAATTAACCTTCTGAGAACACTCAATTCTGTAGAAAAAACCTCGTGTATTTATCTTTTACCAAAAAATTTTGCCATCAAATTCAAATTTTGTCATATTTAGTCAATTTTTTGGGCATAAAAGAGCAAAAATCGTTGTTAGCACGCAATAGTACGCCATATTGCATGGTTCCATCTTAAAGAGCAGAAAATTTCGCTCTAGATGCAACTTCGGTAGCTTATGGCCACTTCTGGCCCTCCCCAGGAAACAAATTCCAAAACCATAAAATCGGGTGAAATTTGAGCCATTTTAAGCAAATTTTTGGAGTCGATTTTGGCCTTAAAAGGATAAATTTTGGCACTTTATGCACCATAAAGTATCTCAAAACGATATGGCACACATGTTTATCAATAAGAAATCATTAAACAACTCTCATAGTGGATAGAATTGAAGAAAATCCAAAAATATCGATAATTTTGCCCTATTTTGATGAAATTCTCGCAGGATTATTTACGTTTTGCTGAAAAATTGACCTAAAAATGGGCATAACTTTGGTTCTGATCAATATTTTCGCATAATTTAAAAAGTTTCTGGTGCCTCAGACAATGTGCCTTCTCTTGGGACACAAAAGAAAGTACTGAAAGTGTTAAAAACATTTCGGAAAATTGTTTTTCTGGCATCAGCCTCTTATTTGGAGGATCAAAAATCCTTCAAAAAAGGCCCAAAAAATTTTTTCTGTGAACTTTTCAAGTCATATTATGGCTTCAAACATATAATGTGGACCCAATTACCATAAAAACATATTTAGGATCCAAAGGAATGCTCTGAAATGGTCTATGCTAGCATGACCCCCTCTCACAGCTCACTGTGCACATAGTAAAGGTTTCTTTCGTTGGGTTTGCAACTTTGATTGAATACAAATGTGATGGAGTTGACAAGCACCATAATGTTTGGAGGAGTTCACCAGTTATAAATTGGAAATATGTCATCAATATTGTTATACCTGCAATGTCAATGATGTGTGGATTGGGATACTCGGTTCTTGAAAGCTTTATGATGGGACTCAAGATTCCCTATCTATCCTCAACCAACTTTTATTTGACACTAAAAAAGATGTTCTATCCCGTTTTAGCAGAGAGATGGATCTCAGAGCGAGATAGCTGTATCAAAAATTTAGGTGCTGATGCAGAGTTATCTGGGGATGGGCATTATGATAGCCCTGGCTGGAGTGCAAAATTCTGTACTTATAGCTTGATGGATATGAAGACCGGTTTGATTGTTGACTTTTTCGTTGGACAGAGGGGAATGGCAAAGGGTGACTTGGAGAAAAGTGCATGTCAAGATGTCCTGATCAATGTAAAGAAAGTAGGGCTACAAATAAAGAATTTTGTTACAGACGAGAATACGAAAATAGCAAAACTATGCAGAGAGAAATTTACTGACATGTGTCACAATTATGATGTGTGGCACAAAGCCCGGCTGATAAAGAAAAAGCTGATGAAACTATGTGAAAAGCACTCTGATCTCGAACCTTTCGTGAAGAAAATAGTCAATCATTTTTGGTGGGCAGCTAAGACGTGTAATGAAGATGGCAGAGTTTTGGTTGAAAAGTTTCATAGCTGTCTTTTGCACTTGAGCAACAAGCATGCATGGACGCAAGATCCATTTCAACAGCTGAAAGAGGAGATAGAAGCAAGCAAGCCATCTAAATCAAAGAAGAATGGAAATAAAAGCAAATGCCTGCCTTATTTCACTAAAATCAGAAGCTGCTCCCACAGTGCCTCAACTCGACGTCGGCATTTGAGAGGAATGAAATGGTTGGATGTAAAAAGCAGTTCGTTTTTAGCCCTATTCAAGTATCTTACCAGTACTCGACTGTCTAACTCCATTCAAATGTGCCGTAAGTTCTTGCACACTGGGGGCCTCGAGTCCTACCATAATGTGCGCCTTAAATTGCTTCCAAAAAGATCATCTTATTCACTGGTGAGGATGATAACTGGCTCTATGTTAGTTGCATTGGAGGTCAATCATAATCTCCAGGCCCCTCGCAAGAAGTACTGGAAATGGAGCAAAAGTCAGAAGAAGTACGTTGTGAAAAGTAGACTCCTGAAAAAGGACTTCTCTTTCCGAAAAGATTTACTTGTGGAGTTGCTCCGGAAATTGAAGGCTGGTACTGATTTTCCTAACATTAAGGACCTTCTGAATGGACATTACATAAAGCAAGATATTGTTCCAAACATTTATGGCTGTGAGCAGCCTGAAGAAGATCCAGGACAGCACCAAACGCGATTCTAGTTTTGAACTGTAATAGGACCCTCTGCAAGCTTTTCATAGAAAATTTACATAGACAAAAGAGGTCGGGTATATATTTGTTAGAACCTTGCCCTTCGGGCTACGAGTATAGCTAAGTAAATTCCTCCCTCGGGCTGTGCCCTCAGGATGTTCCCAAAATGGACCCGATAGGTGTGTCTATGTATTTTATAGACAACATAACACAATCTTGATCTTCCCTAATGTGCACATCATTAGTTCAATATATTTTTCTAGGGTCTATTTTTATAGATGCCCGTTTCTCCAGGTAAAATAATTTGAAATAATATGAGATTGGACTCGGCAGATTTTTGTGATAAAATTGACATTTTATTATCTATATTATAGTTAGGTACACAACTATCATGGTTATTAGATAATTATGCATTTCCAAAAACTTGCCTCACCATGGTAGCGAACTGCAGCAGAACTACAATACTTGAATAATTAATAATTTTCTATATTTATTCTAGATGCCAAGAACATTTGATGAATCCTGTTTTGATCACGCATATGACAGTGAAAATGAAGACTCAGATTCAAGCGGTAGTGGCACATCTATCGACGAATTTTTTGATCACCCATATAGTTCACCAGATTCACATCATGATGATGACAACGAACTTGTTTCGTTCGACTACACTGAGTACTCTTACCAATCTTCAACACAAACGCAATGTGTTGAAAATCCATCTGATCATGGCCAAGTTTCTTCCAATATTGAATCCATTCCCAGTGATAGCCTCACTTCAGTCGATACAAGTACAACTCAGCTTCTTGATGTTTCATGGTGCGATTGTGGTATTTGTACATCGACAGCTGTGTCGAGTGATATTGAGGCTGTTTGCTGCAATGATAGGGCTGAGATTGTACGGTTTTTCCCGACTGACCGAGGACCTCAATTTTGCATAACAACAACAGAGGTATTCAGAGTACAGCTTCTCTCTGAAAGTGGATTACAGTTCAGTAGAGTGATGATTGCCTCTGGTATTAGTGACCCAGTACTTAGGCAGCAATTTCTTTCACCAATTCTTGACAACAGACTTTACAGGCACTTGGCATATCGAAATTTTATCGTTCTCATAAATTGTGGGCAACCATTGGGTAGAAATAATAGGCAAGTAATACCCAAATGTGTAGTTGATGCCATTAGATGCCGATATCCAGCTCCAGATGGCATATATACTGGGTTTATGCAATAGATTATGAATTATCGGCATGAAAGTATGAAGTTATCACAAATATTATAAAATTACTATCATATTTGCCATATAATTATTCAATATTGTGAAGTATGTATTCTGTGTATTGTGTACTCCATGTTTATTATAGTATACAACAACAATTTCATGACGTAAACTCTCTTTTAATTCGTTCTGACTTCTGATTGCATCATTACATTGGATACACATGATATTATAGAGAATCTAATTGAATCTTCATTAAGTCGACTTAATATTGTTTGACATGTTCCACAATACCTGCGTGACATACCTCATACTTGTATTTTTGCTGTCAAAAAATTTGGTCGATTTTCATAAATCATAGCACTAATTATGGCAAATTGAAATTTGTATATATAACACGTAATACCAAGCGAACATGATACCTCTGCTGCCCTTCCGTAGCGGAAGCTATTTTTAACCGCTTACTGTAGCTAAACTAATTAGAGTTAGAGGGCGGGACAAAGTGTATCGCATTACACGCCCTAAGATGCACAATATTAGCCAAAGTCAAAATTTTGCGTTCGGGGGCCTTTAAATATTGGAGGGAGACCACTGGCAGTGACCTAGTCCAGTGAATAGGGAAATTAGGGAATGGGGGATTAGGGAATTGAGAATTTAGAGAGTGGGGCCAGTTAGTTACCTATCGGAGGGAGACCGCTGGCAGGAGACCTGGTCCAGGTGACGTGACCGGGCACAGTGAGATCAGCACACCACGTCTCATTAGTCAGACCGTCCTCCGTTAGCCCTCCTGAGGGGATTAGAGAGTTAAGGAACGGGAGAATTAACTATTAAGGAACGTAGGAATTATGGGGGCAGTTAGGGAACGGGGGAGTTAGAGAATGAGGGAATTAGGGAACGGGAGGAGGTAGGGAACAAGCAATGGCACTCACCTACAACACAGAGAACTCCTGGAGCAACTTGGAAGGAGCAGTGCCAGTATCTGGGGGAAGGGGCCGTGTGACCAGAGTCTCTTCTTTGGTCAGTTTCTGATGTGGTCTTCTCTCCTACTTCCCTCCTTTCTCTCTTCTGATCAGATTCTTCTTCCTCGGAGGTGAGAGGGAGCAGTTCGGTCCAGGTCAAAGTGTCTGGATCAAACTTCCAAATGTCATCAAGCGGGGTTTGGAGGCTGAACCCACCAAATGTGATGAGCTGTTCCGTGCCGTTAACTGGAGAAACGTGCGGGGTAACTCTGGTGTTTCGATCTTTTGAGGAGCGGTGAATTACGTCGCGCCTGAGTACTTTTTTGCGGCGTGTGACAGCGCGCAGATACATTCAATGCAATGCGCCTTATAAAGTACCCAAGCGCAGCGTAATGCGCCGCACCTAAAAAGGTCGGTTATTAGGTGGGAATAATCTACCATTCAAAAAGGATCGTTGGTTATTACCATGTAATGTAAGCAACCAATACTAACGAAAAAAGAGTCTAATTGAAGGGTATAGCCAGTGGTCGACCGGGGGCGGGATCTCAGCCGGGGCCGGGGATGGCGATTCAGGCCGGGGCCGGGGCCGGGGTAGATATGAGAAATTTGACCGGGGCCGGGGCCGGGGCCGGGGAACCATCAATTTAGCCGGGGCCGGGGCCGGGGCCGGGGCCGGGGCCGGGGATTGATGACTAAAGTTAAGAAGTTAGATAAAGAAAATTGGGGCCAGAGTACTTTTCACACAAGAAATGGAATACAAAATATGGCACGCATGAAAAACTGACAGGTTAGGTATTCAATACACCTTTAAGCTAAATCACTGAAATTCAATGATATGTAGGGGTATGGGGGCGGTAGCCCCCAGATACCAGACGACCTGAGCAAATAGAATAATCGCCTCTTTACTTCTTTAGTATTGCAACTCAATTTCTCGTATTTTTCAAACGAATCTGGTCGAAGCAAAATCAAGACTCACTGAAATTCAATGATATGCAGGGGTCAGGGGGCGACAGCCCGCGGAAGCCAGACGACCTGAGCAAATAGAATAAACGCTTCGTCAGTATTTAAACTCAAATTCTCGTGTTTTTCAAACGAATCTGGTCGAAGCAAAATCAAGACCGTCACTGAAATTTAAAGATACGCAGGGGTCTGGGGGCGGCAGCCCCCAGAAGCCAGACGACCTGAGCAAATAGAATAATCGCCTCTTTAGTATTTCAACTCAATTCTCGTATTTTTCAAACGAATATGGCCGAAGCAAAATCAAGACTGTCACTGAAATTCAATGATATGCAGGGGTCTCGGGCCGGCAGCCCCAGAAGCCAGACGACCTGAGCAAATAGAATAATCGCCTCTTTAGTATTTAAACTCAATTTCTCGTATTTTTCAAACGAATCTGGTAGAAGCAAAATCAAGACTGTCACTGAACTTCAATGTTATGCAGGGGTCTGGGGGCGGCAGCCCCCATAGCCAGACGACCTGAGCAAATAGAATAATCGCCTCTTTATATTTAAACTCAATTTCTCGTGTTTTTCAAACGAATCTGGTAGAAACAAAATCAAGACTGTCACTGAATTTCAATGATATGCAGGGGTCTGGGGGCGGCAGCCCCCAGAAGCCAGACGACCTGAGCAAATAGAATAAACGCCTCTTTAGTGTTTTAACTCAATTCTCGTATTTTTCAAATGAATTTGGCCGAAGCAAAATCAAGACTGCACTGAAATTCAATGATATGCAGGGGTCTGGGGGCGGCTAGCCCCAGATGACCTGTACAAATAAAACAGTCGCCTTTATAGCATTGGAATTCTATTTTTGTATTTTTTAACATGTCTGGTCCTGGAAAGAGATCAAGAGTGTTGTGGAACCTTATTAATATTAATGTGTCGAGTGCCCTGTGGGCGACAACCTCCAGAAACCAAACGTTTATTAATAATGCTGATAAAATAGATGCCTCAATAGTACAAAGTACCAAGTAAAACGATCGGGTTCCAACTCAAAGTTTCATGTACTTACGTACAATCTTCAGGGATGTTCCCAACTGGGCAATAATTACGGAAATGACATAATGGTATTACTCCTTTATAAAATCACACCAAACCCAATTTCTCATAAAAACTAAAATCTAAGACATGGGAAGTATTTTGGAACGAATTCGTTCCAAAATACTTCCCATGTCTTAGATTTTAGTTTTTATGAGAAATTGGGTTTGGTGTGATTTTATAAAGGAGTAATAACATTATGTCATTTCCGTAATTATTGCCCAGTTGGGAACATCCCTGAAGATTGTACGTAAGTACATGAAACTTTGAGTTGGAACCCGATCGTTTTACTTGGTACTTTGTATTTCGCTCCTCGTTTCCTCGGAAACTTGTCGAGCACTGTCTTGCAGTTAGTTCCAAAACGTACTAGTGCCTCAATAGTACTGTATTTAGCCTTTTTGAAAACAGTATTTTCGTCTATTTTCGACGTGTAGACGCAAAAGTAACATGAAAGGTAAACTTCGATGATAGATGCGGGTCTGGGGTGGTGGTTAGAGGTCGATAGATAGCTACATCAGCTCAATTCAATTTTCCCTTCAATTTCAAGTTATTAAAATGTAGGTGAGTACACGTCTTGAGCGACCTATTCAGAAGTTAAATGTCCTAAGCAATATCATTGGATGGAAAAATTTATTGTCCCGTTTCATGTCAAATTAGGAAATTACATTATGGAATTCACAAATTTTCATCTGAAAACATGAAAAGGTAAATATTAAATCCCCGGCCAATTCCCCGGTAAAATCACGATTTTAGGCCGGGGTTAAAAATTTCGGCCGGGGCCAGACCGGGGCCGGGGCCCCGGTCTCTTCCTCAATTTTGGCCGGGAAGAGCCGGGGACAGTGATTTTGGCCGGGGCCGGGGCCGGGGCCCCGGTCGACCCCTGGGTATAGCCAATAAAAAGTAGATCTAACTGGTAACGCGGGTGGTAGTGTGCCCAAGTCTTGGTGGCATGGTCTGGTACCCAGGTGGTGTCCAATCGTAGCTCAGAACGGACCACGTGACTTGAGATGAGCTCCTCTCGCTGCACGCTGAGCCAGAGCTCGAGGTGTCACACCGACAAACACCCGTACTGACAACACACGATCCCTGGTGGAATTTCGAATTCAACAGGATGGCGAATTTTGCCCGAATTAAGAAAATGAGTCAAATTTTGGTGAATTTTCCCCAGATTTTGGACGAATGTAACAACTGTTATCTCCGGTATACTTAGTACTTACCCTTCCACTGCAGTTGTTTGGACAGATGGGAGTGTCACAGTTGGGTCCCATGAAGCCTGCAGCACACTCGCACCTCTTGTCTTCTCCACAGGTCGTGTTGAACCTGAGGAGGAGGAGAGATGAACAGATGGAAAGATAAGGTGGTCCATCAATCGATTGCACCGACCGATTAAAAACATGCACAAGTACTCGTGCAGTGCACGGGTGGTTTTGCGCCAACTTTATTGTAAAATGTAAGTTACATTTTAGAATTATTGATAATGATTATGCCTACGCAAAGTTGAGCGTACGTGTGCCGAACAATTAATGGACATTGGACAACGACGTATTTATTTGACCATTTCTCCAAAATAAAATAATGATCTAGATATTCGCTATTTTCACATTTGTCGCTATATTCCAGTCTGTACGGACCCCCCCCCCCCCAGTTTTAGTTCCTTGTTTATTATTGACATGCTACATAGCAAGAATAAGCTATAGACAATTCAAGGATTGTAATCGCTTTTTCAGGCGAGCGCTTGATTTCCCACCCTGAGCTTGAACCCTGAGCTTGAAATTAAAAAGAATATTCATTTTCCTTCCAAATCAAACACAGTTCATGTTTAACTAAATAAATCAGCCTGAAACATAGCAAATTTAAAAATCAACAATTAATTTGAAAAGTTCCTCATTTGCTATAAAGAGAGTCTCACGATTATTTGAATTTGAAAAACCCGAAGGGCAGCACAAAGGGTTTCAAAACCTTGAAGAATACAGCAAGATTGTTCTTAGCCTTTCAACGACCCACACAAACAAAATATAAAAGCAGTTCATCTTTCTCTTGTCGTAGCTGAAATGGTATGATTGTTGTTAATTAGCCTGTGTTCCCACAGCGCTGGCCTCTATTTCAGAAAACTGTGGTCCCTAATTTCTCTCGAAATAGCCACCATTTCTATCTCCTCCGGTCCACTTAAAACGTGTCGAGCGGACTCATTAGGCTGTGCAGGAGAACCTGTCAACCATGCCTTCACTCTCCGGCCCATCTCCTCCAACTTCTTATAATCATCGCTGTAGAAGATGGGGTTGACTGTTGAGGACACTGTTAGCCGGCAGGATGAACGTAGCAAACACCTCGTGAACAGCATCCGGAACCCCTCCCTCAGGGAGCCAGGAGAAGTAGATGGCTGCACTGATGTAGGATATCCAGGTGATCAGCTGGGAGCCGATGATCAGGGTCACCTTGATGTCGATGGTGTTGTTATTCCGAGGGGCTCCGCGCTCGTTGAGGTTGGGTACTCGGATATCCCGGCGTTTTCTCTCCTGTTTTAAGATGATGATGTAGGATACCATCACCAGGGTAAGGAATACCACTAGTGTGATGATGTAGCTTATTTTGTACACCTTGTAGGAATCCTGCGTTGTGTATTTTCTGTTGATTTTTTTGTGTTTTAAAAGTTTAAAGAATGAATGGAAAATTCACAAATGAATGAATAACGATTGAAAAATGTTTGCCAATTTTTTGGTTCTAGTTAATAAACTTTGTAGATGATGAAAACAATAGAATTCCATTATTATCATACCGAATGAAATTACTCGTGCAGTGTGTATTAGTGTATTTTCATCTACGAACCACGGTACAGAAGTGTTGTACTCTGATCAGCCATCATAGCTTCATCCTGGGTCCAATCCCCCCCCCCCTGAATTTTTCAACTCCCCCCTTGACAAAACCTCCCCCCTGAATTTTCAAAATCCTCAATCCCCCCCCCCCCCCCTTTTGGCCACCCGCCCCCTGAATTTCAAAAATTCGACCAACCCCCCACCAAAAAATTAGAAAATTTTTCTAAGATATGTCCATTGAAACTTTGAAATGTTTACAATAGAATCAATCGAAACTAGAAACTGAATGACAAGATGAAAGTATGTAAACTATGAAATGTGACTGACAGACAAGAAATTTAGTCAATTTTAGGTTTTAACATAATATAATGTTTCTAATGACTGAAATGGTAATGAAGTCCACTTTTAATGTAAATTAATCCTTGAATATAATTAAAGCTATGGAGTGACACTTGTAAGGGAATCATAGCATGAAAGCAAGTCTCAGGGATAATGTCAACACAATATTAAAACATAGAAACACATTAGTTAAGTTGATATCACTTGAAAATGGCAGGGAATTGAAGTATTGCAGTTATTTGGCAGTCTTACAAAAAGATAGCGGGGGTCTGGGGGCGCAGCCCCCAGAAGCCAGAGGGTCGGAGAAAAAATATTTCTCATGGAAATAGGATTTTCATCTCAAATTTTGAAATTCTTCTGCCAGATCCCAATCCCCCCCTTAATTTTTTCACTCCCCTCTCCAGTCCAAGTCCCCCCAGAATCATTGAAATTAGGGCAACCCCTCACCTACCTCATCTGACCCAAAATCTTCATCCCCCCCCCCTTGATTTAGGGGGGGATGAAGCTATGTCAGCCATGTTTATCGTTAGGAGGCAAAAATTATGGCATAATTTAGCCCTAATTTCTCCCTACCTGATTCTTGAAGATGTTCTGGACACAAAGGGGCGTGTTTCCATAGTAACTTATTTCCGTGTAATCGTAAATCTCAGGTTTCGATGTTGTATTTCGAATTCTATCCAGCTTTACATACACATCACTCGTTGGGTTATCAGGATAAAACGCATTGTAAATCTTATCAATGTGTCCCAGCGACATATTATTGGTAACGGTTGTTTTAAAAGGGTCCGCCATTAGATTATCCAAGAAGAGATTAGATCTGAAGACGGACTGGATCACTGCCAACCGAATAGTGGGTACCACAGCAACCATCACCATGACAACCCCAGCTACAGCTGAACTGAGGCCTACTACCTTGACTGGGATGTCTATGAGCACGACCTTGCACTGGACACATCTCACTAGACTCATCAGGGAAATTGCCAGACCCATGGCTGGCAATGGAGAATACGGTGCCTAGAAATAGAAATTAGAAATATTTAAAATGTCAAATTACAATTCATAATCGTAATATCAGACGTAAAATTATAGAAATAATAATTTATAGATGAAAATGTTCCTGATCAGGAGATTTTGTCGCTCAAATTATCCTGTCTTTAACGTATTAACTACTAGAAGGCCCGTTGGGCCTTCTAGGTCACAGGACTCCTGACCCATTCAATACCGGCCACAGAGAACCACCTTACCAGCATTTAATAACGATAAATTATTATACCTTGATAAAAAATTAAATTCAATTCGCTGCAACATAAATGAAAATATGAATGCAATCTGAGAAATTTGGCACGAATTTGCAGTTACCATTAGAGCGTTAGGACCTCCAGTCACCATAATATCTGCAGTGGTGGTATGGTTGATTGGGAGCAACGTGACTTGGACGTTTTTCAAAGAGTAAATCCACCGTAAAACTAACGTAATTTGGATTGCAAATTTTGAAACAAATATTTTGATTTTCTTCAAATGGAGCCTAAAGTGCGCTGCAATTTTTTGTTACTGGGGGTAGGGGTGCAACTCAACGAACTTACAAAATATCCACGTACTTTGCAAATAAAAGAAAAAATGGACAAAATTTTGCGATTGCAAATAAACCTCGAGCACACAGTAAGTACCTAAATAAGAAGAACTCAAGAACAATGGTTTTCTACTAATCAGAAGTTCAGATTCGCAGAATAGATGGTCAACAAATTTGAATCAAAGCTCATTGAAATCAAAATTGTCCGCATTTTTGGAACCAACAAACTAAAGTAAATTTGAATTCCTCCTTCCGTGGAATTCTCGCAGCAAACCATCGAAACTACAAATATCTTGTTACGGATGACTTAAGCTGTTAAGTATCGCTGATTTTCACCATGGAACAAAATGTTCAACTCTTACCTTTTCTCCTACTCTCCTAGCCTTGCGATAAAAGTTGACAGTCTTCTGTCGAAAACTTTTGACCGAACTCGAAAATTCCATTGTGAACGTATGAATTTCAACTGTGAAAACGTTTCCAAAATACACAACAACGAAATGGCAGATTCTTCATTAAAATGCACGTGCAGTTTTGCGCGCGCTAGCCCATGTAGCTATAGCAATGCGCGCAACTGGTGAATCAAACCTATAACTCTATCTTGTTTTTCGCGACCCATTTTCCAACTTTGAGCGTTAACTACAAAAAATCTAAAGCCTTTACGCAAAAAAGAAGAATTTAGCATTACGAAGACACATTTTTTCTACCACCCTGCAAAAAATCGCGGGTTTTCAACTCCTAGTGTGTCAGATTTTCTGGGAAAACGGAGGCTCCTACCTTGAACTACCTCTTTCGATTATAATAATAGATGAATACTTAAATACCTATTGCGTCGCAGTAGGAGCTAGATCGCCATGCCTTGTCGTACGTGCAGTAGGAACCATGCTGGAACCGGATGTAGAGGGTTGCTGTGATGATGGAGCCCAGGTAGTCACCCATCAGAAAGTCGTAGAGAGTGATTTGCAACCTGAGGATCCGGTCAGTTTTAGCCGCTTTAGATTCGGGAGTTTGGCGCCAGGTGGCGTAGAATTGCCGGGCGTTAAGTCCAAGGACAGCTAAGCAGAACAGGATGCAGGTAACGAGAATTGGTAGGGATTTCAGCAGCATCGTCTCAAAGGTGAACCATCCGAAATAACACCCGTAACATTCGTCTCGTCCATTG
Source organism: Beroe forskalii (assembly GCA_011033025.1). NCBI lineage: Eukaryota > Metazoa > Ctenophora > Nuda > Beroida > Beroidae > Beroe > Beroe forskalii. The sequence continues at coordinate 328,209 of WFMF01000153.1, forward strand.
CTGCAGTCCTTAACATGGTCGCAGAGCTTGGAGGATCTGATCCACTCAACGGACACATTCAACGGATCACAGAAAAACCTTCCAGGACAGAACCTCTCATCAGCCTCGTTATCACATTCTATTTTCCCATCACAAATACTTTCTATGTCAATAGTCTGGCTAGTCGTGTTATTGCCAGTCTTATCATGAACGGCACTGCATTCTAACATTGGAAATAACCAATGAGATCCGTAAACAAAAATCATTGCTTGGATATATCTTACCCAATCTTTTTCATCGTATTCCTGAATTACTGACCCACAAACATCATTCGTATTCTGTAAGAGAGCATAATTCTGTGTTAAATTCCAGACCCAGCCCCGGTCATGGGCAATTTCAGACAGCAACTCCATGCATTTGAACAGAGCTGTTTCGGAGTCTTCATCCAATATGTCAGAACAATTCAAAGGTTCCTCTAAGTCTGACTCACACATTTCATAAATATGAAAGTGATTATAGGCACAATACTCCACTTTATTCTCACACATAGTGATTTCAGAGAAAGGGCACTTAATCCGGATCACACCCTCGCACAAGCACTCATCACTTCCGTCCAGACAGTCCTGCATCCCGTCACACACTAGCTGGGAGAAGGGGACACACCCTGGCTGGGTGGGGCAGTAGAATAGGGGCTCCGTTGGTGTTATGGGTTAGTGTGACGTTTTTGCTTCATGGAGTAATGGAGTACGAAAGCAGCGAGCCTTAGCACCATAGTTGCGCAAGTGACAATAGGCGACCTAGAGTGACGTCATTAGCTCGATCTTTGAGATCAGCTAACGATGTTAGAACTGCCTATTTTCAAGTGCGCGTCTCTGTTGATTGAGTTTCGAGCTCTGCAGCTTTTGTACTTGATTTCTCCTCCATCGGTCTGCAAAACGGAATGTTGTCCGCCGGATTGCAGCCGTAAATCCGGGCCTAAATATCGAGATGGCAAGCAGGCTGCAGGGGCATCCTCGATCGGGAGTTTTGCGGCATTGTTTCCGTCTTCATTCTTTCGGGACACTTTCCTTTGATTGGGCACTGGAGGTCACGTGACAGGCTTTACACCCTCTGTTTGGCCTCCTTATTACCTCCTTAGGTCACGTGACAGGCTTTACGCGCGCTGATTGGCCCTTAGGTGATTTAGAGTGATTGAATTAGTGGGAACAGGAACGGGGACTGGATTTATGTTTGATAGTAGATTTTGTTACACACTTCGATTTTTCCACCTTTGCAACAAGAGCGTTTTCATTCTCTCTCTGTGTGTGTTAAACTTCAACTTCACCTACGAGGACATTACGGCCAACGGAGCCCTTTGTTTCAATGTAAGTTATCTAAAGTATAAGTGAAACCATAAGGCTTAGGTAAAACCATCTGGTGGCCTCGGTAACGGCCGTTAATTAGGTGATTTGAAGTTTGAATTCTGTTTTCTTTGTGAACAACTAGCGTAATACTGTAGTAATAAGTTCTGATCGTAGTTGAATCCTTGAAATTACATGATTTAAATCAAATACCTATCCGCTATATTAACCAGTTTTTACAGGGTGCCCCATTGGCACACGCCATATTGTTGAATCTAGTGTTGCCATTTTGCCACACAGCTTTTTTGTCCAAAACTAACCAGTATTTTCAGGATATCCTATTGATACACGTGATATTGTTTAATCTAGTGTTGCCATTTTGCCACACAGCTTTTTTGTTCCAAAATAACCAGTATTTTCAGGGTATCCTATTGACACACGTCATATTATTGAATTTAGTGTTGCCAATTTGCCACACAGTGTTTTGTATCTTGAAGTGTCCCCTTTTTTTTGGAACACAACTAACCTATTGCTTGTTTCATAAATTATTACACCCGTTTTTGGTGTATATAACAGATTTTCAACATGAGCTCTCAAGCAGATCGCAGCAGATTGCACATACTCCAGCTCAACGCAGAACTCCATGCAGCAAGGCTACAGCAGCTACAATGGGAAATAGCAGCAGAAGAAATAGAGATGGAAGTTGGGGAAGTGGATTTCGATGATGATCCACGAGAAGAAGAGAGGGAAGATCTCAAGTCCAAACTCCTCAAAGTTGGATCAGACATCGCAGACATGGAAGCACAGATCAGGCAGCTCAAGTTGGTCGATGACACGACCCAAGCTGACAACCGCCCAGGAAATGAAGCTGTTACTCAGGATTCTGAGCCCATTTCCTTCACAGATGCTCCTCCTAACATCTCCCCTCCGTCTCAGCCAACTGGAACTCCCGCCGGATCACATCCTCAGTTTGTCCAAACAGACCTTAGCTTCTCTCCCCCACATCAGCCAGTGTCAGGTGCCGAGACACCTCCTTCAGTGACTCAATCCGTACAAACAGAGCCTTGTTTCCCCACCACACAGCAACCATTGATTTCTGCTGTCACTCCACCAGCCATGGCTCAATCTCCCCAATCTCAGACTCGGTTATCTTCTCCACAAAGGCATGTTGCTATGGCACCCTCAACAACAGCACTGACTCCTCGACACGTACCACATCTCGTATCTGCCACAGGTGACCCTTCGTACGGATCTGAACAGAGTCCACTCCAAAGACCTGTCACCACCATGCACTACGCATCTGAGAGCTACGATGACGGGAAAAGCCACAAATCCCACAGGGACTTTGTCACAAAGATTGCTAAACCTCGAAAGTACCGCTCTGGAGATGAGGTCATTCTTTTCCTGGATAGGTTCGAGGAATACGTGCTCTATAGCCGAATGGAGCAGAGAGACTTGGATATGTTCCTGCTAACCTTGATTGAAGATTCCACGATGTACCGGAAAGTAAAGGGTGTACTGAATCAGCTTCAACCTGGAATCAAGAATGATGTTCGTCGCATGATCTCAACTCTGAAAGATGCTATCCAGCCGGCAGCTGAAACTAGAATTAAGAAGATTAACCTCCTCACCATACGTCAGAAGGAGGACGAGACTGTCGAGCAGTTCACTGCCAGAATCCGTGAGAAGGCTGAACTGGCTTACTCTGATCTCGTGAAAAGGGATGAAGCGGCCATTAATAACGCTCTCTCAGCTGGCATTCGCAGTGAAAAGATTCACGAGAAGTTGGTGGACGCAGAGTGTACATCATTCGAGGAAGCCTATAAGGGCCAAATCGCACGGAGACAAAAATCGTGAAAAAATGTGCCCAGGTCAGTTTTCACGTCCAAATTTTGTGAGATCGCACGGCGGAATATTTCACGCCGGTATAAAAATGATCAAAACGTACGGCGACAGCTTTTCAAGGCATTTCGCGGAAACAAAATTGTACCAAATCGCACGACGTAATTTGTCACCAAAATTGATATATTTCACGAAAACGCACGGCGTAACAAAATATCCGTGTAATTTGACACGTCCTAGATCTCGGAATCACGGAATTATTATTTTTCGCCAAAACGCACGGCGGATAAAATGGCATGTTTGATAGCTCAATGGCAGAGCATCCGAAATGTCTTCAGTTTCAGGAGGTTGTGGGTTCAAATCCCGCTCAGGTCCAATATTGAACAGCTCATCTGAGTTTATGACTGCAGGCCGCTGTATTACTGAAATAGGTGAAGCACCCTGAATAAACCCTTCAAATCAGTGTGCACCCCAAGCACCCTGAACGCACCCAGTGTACAGTCAGCAGTCTGGTAGGAGTCAGTGACCAGTCAGCAGTCTGGCATGAGCATCAAAATGTATCTATCGATGACCAGTCAGCAGTATGGTACGAGATGCAGTGCCCAGTGAGCATTTTCAGTCAAGCTGTCAATTCAAAACTGCACACATCATGCCAGTGAACAACCAAGCTCGAAACAAATTTCTAATACCATCGCAAAATGGAAACACTAAGTCAGTGCTGGCTTGCAAAACAACGCAGGGTCATGGTAGTTCCCGTCCGGCCGTCCCATCTTAAAATGTCCGATCTTAAAATGTGACTTCGAATCATACATCATCATCATGACTATACACAGCAATACAATCATTGGATACGCAGAATTAAAAAGCAAAGTGTACTGCAACTGCAAAACAGTATAAATCGTGTAGCACACAGGGCTCGAAGGGGCTGGCAAAGCCTATGTAGAGGACGAAAATTTTTAACGAATCGAATCAAAGCATGGATCAATCTCAAAGGTCTTGCAATCGAAAGATTATTGGCTGAAAATGTGTTGTGATGAAACACTAGCAAAATGAATTAATCTTGGTAGCATGTCACTATGTAAAACGCCTCAGTTATAACAGAACTTGGAAAGAGATACAAAATGATGAAAGGAAATGGCTAAAAATGAGCGAATTTACATTTGGCGAAACTCTGTTTTTGCAGCACAGTAATAATGAGACAAATGAAAATGACGTAATTATTATGGTTGAATATGGTATGTCAATGACTTAAAGTGCCTATTTTACATTTCTCACGGGACAGTAATTGCACAATGTACCAAACTGCGAACCGGTAATTAGGCGACATTTATCGTCCGCTCCTCCGTGTGTGAGAAAAAGTAATACACCATTGTTACTAATGATAATGACGTATTGCTCTCACTCACTCTCAGTTATTGCTATTTCCGAAGAATGTGTTACCATGGCAGCATGGCAATGCAACTGATCAAAACAAATCAAATGCAAATTCCACACTTTATTTCAAGATATTGTATTTCATTCTCTCGTTTTTGGTTTGGTATCTTTTTAAATATCTTTCTTGCATATTATGATTTTAACTTTCTCGAAATGATTGCTTCTACAGAGTTTGGGCTGCTGCTATCACTGCTTTCACTGCAGTTCACTGCTTTCTCTGCTATTTGATTCGACTTTCGTCTATTCTTGGCCACATATTTTTGCTGGATGTTTATACCTGGTTACAGTAAAGTTCCTAGTTCCTACATCAATCAGTCGGAATTAACACAACCTTCAATGCTTCAATGGAATGTCATAATTGTAAAGGGTAGAAAATACAGGAGAAGAAACAAAATACAGACTGGCAACAGTACAGAAATGAGAAGGCACAGCAAGATATGCACGAAACACATTTAAAAAGATTGGTGCTATTTGTATTTCCCACTATTTACTATGTTTCCCGCACTCTTGGAATGCAGCGCGCTGATTGGTCAATGACTGCGTGCGTTGTAACGCTACATCTCACCGCTACCGTGCGTTTTGGTTTTTTGTACCATCGTGAAACTTTCCACCACTATCACGTGACCATGCGCGTGATCATTTCGTCACTGCACGGGATCAGTGGTGACAAATCTCACCGATATTGAAAACAGACGGAGTTTTGATTTCACCACAAAGATTTCACCGATTGTGGTGAAAACTGTCACCTCTCCTGAGGCCGGTGATACTTTTCACCACTTTTCTCACCACGTTTTCAGATCTCACGAAAAGTGGCCTTAAAAAAATGAAATCGCACGATAGGTTAAATCCGAATTTTGGTGAGATATGAAAGTTTCCACGTTTTTTGTCCCCGTGCGATTTGGCCCTAAGTTGGCGATTAAATATGAGGAGATAACGAGCAGTTCGAAGACTCGGTGGGCTAACCGTGATGAAGTGGGAGAGTCCACTGACCTCAATTTGGACGTTTTAGCAGTTGCAGAAACCAACCAGCCAGTCGCTCCCCCTTTGATGCAAGTGACAGCACCTGTCACTCGAGCCCCAGTTCAGCTGAATCCCCCTCGTCCCCCTCAAATGGGCCGATCTCTCGGAAGGACGAATCCAGACACACGAGTGTGTTACAAGTGTAACGGTGTGGGTCACATCCAGCGGTTCTGCAACATGGGGTCTACTGTCAACACTGCCTCAGTACAGCAGAGGTCACGTGTTACGTGCTACACATGCTACCAGAACGGACACTACAGCTCAGAGTGTTCGATGCGACAGGGATTCGGCCCATCCCAGCGTCCTACACCCAGACAAAGACCTAGCGTGAATCAGCAGCAGAGACTCTCTCCCAATGCACCACAGTATCAACCTCGGGTGGCACCTTCCACCAGTCAACAGGCATTTTTAAACGAGATTGCGGCTGGAACTGCACCGATCACTTCCAGCCAGAGCCAGTAACTTCCAATATTCGGGTAAAATCAGTGGGGAGCAAGCATGTAATTATTTCAGGTTTATGTCACGATAAAGAGTGCGTTTTCTTCGTGGACTCTGGTAGCAGCGTATCATTAGTATCCTCTACTTTCATCACGTTCTTCCAGTTGGAGTCTTACATCACACCTAGCAACGTCAAGCTCTCCTCTTTCACTTCTAACAACATTCCCATCAGAGGGAAAATATCACTAATTGTGAAGATTGCTGGAAGGAACACTCTACACTCCTTCCTCGTTACTGATCTCTTGGACACTGAATTCCTCCTCGGGCATGATTTCCTCTCGGACAAAGAATGTACTCTGAACTACTCTTCCCAACTATTCACTCTACCATGCGGCAAATCCACCCCCTTCCGCAGTAAACCTAATAACGTGACGTCATCTACGAAGATTCGATGCCAGAGTACTGTAACCATTCCTCCCAACTCGATGACGTATCTTGCTGGCACCTTGCCAAGGCAGTCACGTTACACCCGTGTTCAGGGAATAGCAGAGCCGTACTACAATGCGATGGTGTCAACGGGCCTCTTGTTTGCAGAAGCTATGGTCCACAGTGATAAAGGGATGGTTCCTGTTAAGTGCATCAACCTACAAGATCATCCAGTGACGATTTTCAAGAATAAGCTCATAGCTTTCCTTAATCCTGTGGAATCTCACGTCACCCTGCACACGGTAAAAGGCATCCAGAGTTCCCAGACTGCTCCCCCTCCTTCTCCTCCCAACTCATCTTCTCCCGTGAGCTTCGAGTCAAAGACAGGCATCGAGTGGACTAAAGCTGAGCTTTTTAAACAACTCAAACTCCATGATCTTCCCCCATCGATGACAGACAGCGAGAGGAAGAGACTCCAGGACATCTTGTGGGAAGCTCGGGACTACAACTCACCAGTGTTCCTCGTTCGAAAAGGGAACAAGAACAAGCCGTTCAGCGATGCTGATGACATTGATCCTAAGTCATACCGAGTTGTAGCTGATCTCAGAAACCTGAACAAGAATTGTCTAAGTGACAATTTCGAGCTTCCCAATCTTAATCATGTCCTGGACACCATCGGGTCTGATAAAATCTTCTCTGTGTTTGACCTCTCATCCTCATTCCATCAAATTCCCTACTCTGAAAAGTCAAAGCAATACACCTCGTTCATGTACAGGAACAGGCAGTTGTGTTTCGCTAGAATGATCATGGGTTTTAAAGGCAGCAGTTCCTCCTTCTCAAGAATGATGTCCAAACTCCTCGCTACCGTTCCCATTAGCCAGCTCATCTTCTTCATTGATGATCTTTTCCTCAGCAGTCAGGACATCTCCTCGCACATCGACCGTCTTGAAGTACTGCTGAAACGACTCAGAAGTGCTGGGCTGAAGCTCACTCCGAAGAAATGCGAGCTCCTGAAACGACAGGTAACATTTGTTGGAATTGATGTCACCGGAGAAGGTATCAAGATCAACAGTGACCGAGTAGATGCCTTAACATCTCTTCCCACCCCTAAGTCAATAAAAGATGTCCAGAGAGTGCTCGGCGCATTCAACTTCGTTAGAAAATGGATACCCCAGTTTAGTGCTATAACGAGACCTCTCCATCAGCTGAATCAGAAAGGTAAAAAGTTTGCATGGACAGCTGAACATGACGAGAGTTTCAGCAGGCTAAAGGAGGCAGCGGCAACTGCTACTACCCTGGCCATACCTCAACCTGATGATCCACATCAATCTTACATCGTCACAGTAGATGCTTCCAATCGTGGCTATGGTGCTTCTCTGTCGCAGGAACAGGGGGGAGAAAGGAAAATTGTAGCTTATTTTAGTAAAGCAGTGCCACAATATAAGAGGAGCTATGGCCAGACGAGGCTTGAATTTGATGCAATGTACCTGGCTATATTACACTGGGAAGTGTACCTGCGGAATACACACTTCCGCGTCAAGACGGATTGTAAGGGGCTGATAGCTACGAATGACAGTCTTTTTCAGAAATCTGACCCTGCTCTAGTCCGGAAGTGCCTGAAATTAGCAAAGTTTAACTTCACTATTGAACATTTGTCAGGTACTAGTAACTCGTTGTGTGACTTCCTTTCTCGTTTCCCCTTCAACCCAAAGCACCTGGAGAAAGCCACCCAGACAGCAGCTGCTGACAGTACCACTGACCTCACCTCGCAGACAACTCTCCCTTCCAGCACTACAAAGACTTCCACTCACTCTCCGGTAGTGTATCAGGATGATGATCCTGACACCCGTTTAGGTGTCCATACTATACTTTCTGATGAGCATGCCACTAAGGCTGATAATGTTGTTTACTCTTTAAAACCCCTCCCTCCTGAATTGATTGATGAAATTGACAATAACTCCACTTCAATTAATGCTATTGACTCTTCTAATGATTTGAAGATCCCCAGAAACCCCTCTGATTTTGAATTATGTGATGATACTAAAACCCCTACCAACCCCTTTCTGATTACTAACACTAACAACCCCGCAGTTTCTTGTATAGGGTGTGTTACACCAGTAGATTTGCACGAAGGTAGAGACAGTCCCAGCCTGCCCACCACGCCATCGTCTGATACTCCTAACTCATTCGATGTTAGTCTACCCATTCATGAAAACAATCCTAACAACCGTTTTGCTGTTAGTGAATCAGATGATTATCATAACATCCTTTCCGTTATTAACGAATCTGAGGCAAACGCCCGATTAGGCGTTCACACGAATGATATTTTGATTAACCCTAACCACCCTTTTATCAGCGAATCAGGTACTCCTGTCCCAACTGCAGACTGTCCCCAGATACCACTCAGCAGGGATTCCATTAACACCCCAGTTAATACCACCCCAGTCAGTGATCTCAATGAAAGGAGCACGCAGATTCATGATTCACTAGACCGGCATGTGGATGAAGAAACTGACCAATTTGGCATTGTGAAACTCTTTGTGAACGGAGTTGAGGGGTGTCAGAACCCCAAAGTGAGCTTGCAGACTGAGTATAAGGACTCTGTGTGTACATGCCATGTACCAGACATGCCACGAAATCAAGAGCTCAACGCATCAGAGGATCAGGTCCACAGTGTGAGTGATCCAACAGTTACACCATCGTTTGATATTGAATATATCAAACGGGAGCAGGATCAAAATCCAGTTCTGCGCCTAGTTAAAGAGTGGATCACTTCGGGCTACAAAGGGAAGATATCATGGAACAGAGCCCCCAACATCCTCGTTTCGTATTGGAGACAGTTCAGGAACCTTATAATCGAGAATGGAGTGCTAAAGAGGGCGTGGCTGGACACAGATGGAAATGTCACACGAAAGTTAATCGTCATCCCTGACAGCTGCTTGGCGTACGTATTCAAGCTTTTTCATGACGACATCTCTATGTGCCATCCTGGGGCCTATCTCTCCGCTGAGAAATGTCTCCAACACTTCTACTACCCCAACTTGAGAGACGAGATGTCCGAGTACGTCAAGTCCTGTGCGAAGTGTGCTTTGACCAAGCAACCCAAGGCTTATGGCAAAGCACCCCTGAAGCAGATCTCATTCCACAGATTCAATGACTGTATCGTGGTGGACCATATCGTGCCCAGTGCCGTTGAAAAAACTCCCAGGGGAAACAGGTACATCCTTACCATCTCCGATGGGTACAGCAACCTGGTGACCGCTGTTGCTGTCAGAAAGCAGACATCAGCCGAGAACATCAAAGCTATTCGGCAGCAGTGGATCACCAGGTACGGCATGCCCCATGAGATAATTGTTGACAACCACCCTGGCTTTTCCAGCCAGTTCTTTAACGATTTCTGTACGGCGTTCAACTGCAAGGTTACAAGAGGAACGTCGTATGGAAAATCGTCCACAGCCAGGGCGGAAAATAACAACAAACGGGTTAATCAAGCATTGAGGTCGGTGATCCCCCTCAACAAAGAACATGACTGGGATCTGTACCTGAATGACGCTGTCTTCGCCCTGAATTCCCTCAGAAACAAACGCACGGGATTCAGCGCCCACAAGATGGTTTATGGGCAGGACCTTAACACTCCCCTCTCAGTGCTGATGGATCAGAAAGATCCTAAGGACCTCCAGAGTCGTCCCGTTTATACCAGAGTCCGAGACCTCCAACAGCGCCTTCGCACCATCTACAGGAAGGTGCGTGACAACTCGGACAGGGACTTCCTGGTGGCTAAGAGGCATCATGACAAGATTCTCCATTTGGTGGATTACAAAGAGGGCGGCGAGTGTTACATCCTTATAGCTTGTCCAACCCACAAGATGGCTCCTCGGTGGTGCGGCCCCTTCCTCATCACTAACGTCATCAGTGATCACTTATTGGAAGTTCAACTACAACCGGGTAAGTTAAAGGTATTCAACACATCCCGGCTGAAGCCTGTGATTTACAACAAGTTCTCCAAGGATCCCCCTGTTCAAGACACCACCCCCAAAAAGTCAGAAACCGTGGTCTCATCACCAGTGCGGGACGGATTGAGGGACAGGAGCTCTCTCAGGAAACCTGATTTTTATGTTCCTAAGATAACTTCTGAAAAACGCCTAATATCGGCCATTTTTGACTCAATTAGCACCTATTTCAATCCTTTGTAATTTAAATCAGTATGCGCAATTTCGTGTACTTATGATTTATATCCGTATGCGCTATTTCGCGTACACTTTATTTCATTTATGCCAGTATACGCTATATCGTATACACTTCATTTCGTTTTTCCTCAGGGACGAAGAATGGGGTGACCTGAACATTAGCGAGGGGGTATGCTCCTCTTGCGGACAGAAAGACAGTAAGGGCACTCTCTGTTCTCGCTGCGAAGAAGAGTATGAGTCCAGGAAGAAGAGCAGTGCTCTTAAACTCAAGAGACGGCAGCAGTACTGTCGCGTACAACGCAAGAGGAGGCAGGACATAACTTCTGCAAGGACGTCCTCGGCAGCATGGTCGAGTGAGGACGAGGGAGTGTTGCCCTCCACCCCGATCGGCAGCGATGGGTGGAAGGCATCACTTCCTCGTATCTCCCAAGTACCACAACCAGTTCCAGAGCCTACACCCTCCCCTCACCCAACACCTTCGCTTGACCAGATAGAGCTGCCGAGGTCTCCTCCACCTCCACCCTTAGACACCATGCCTCCTCCACCTCCTCCAAAAGCTGAACCAACGTCTCAGCAGATGCTGCCTCCACCACCTCCCCCACAGCTTCCTCACCCAAGGGAGCCGCAGCAGATTGTACCTCTACCACCTCCTCAGCAGCAACAGATGGTACCCCCACCTCCTCAGCAGCAACAGATGGTACCCCCGCCTCCTCCGCCACAACAGTTTGTACCCCCGCCTCCTCCGCCACAACAGATGGTACCCCCGCCTCCTCAGCAGCAACAGATGGTACCCCCGCCTCCTCAGCAGCAACAGTGGAGACTCCCACCTCCTCCGCCACCTCCCCTACAGCAGTTTTATCAAATGGCACCGCTACAGCCCGATTCCATGGATCCACTGCAGCTATACTCGATGGCGCCACTACAGCAGCCTCCCATCACACAGATGACGCCCCCGCCGCCGCCAAATCCCCCAAGAGATATGTGCATGATGACGCACAACCCACCACAGCCCCCCTTCCAGACGTTCGGGAATGTGCCGGAAACTTGGCACCACTTCGGGCCAATGCCCCCCTCTCAGGGGACGATTGTTGCCCAACCTGAACCCCCGATTCCCGCAGTTTTCCAGGATTTTGGGTCATACCCTGCTGCTGTACCTCCACAGCATTCGCAAGAGTATGATGCCGCATCCTTCCCCCAAGCTCAGGATGCAGATCCCCCTCTTACTTACTGGAGAGAGGAGGACATAAGTCGACTCATGAACGGAGATCTGGTGCATCACGCCCCATCAGCGAAGTCCACCAGGAAGATGGGCCACATGTTGCGGCTGGCCTGTCTTTCTGGGGAAACGGATTTGGCGACGGAGAAGAGAGCAGCCTGTGTAAGAAGAGTGGTGGAGAACGTGCACATCGCACAGTGTAAGGACGATGCTCTCTCCATCATGAACATGATAGTGGACGAAGGGCTCCACCTTATCAATAGGTGGAAGAATGTTGTTTCATTCAACATAAAGGTGGACCCTTCGTCCACTCGAGGCAATAAGAGTGATCCTGATAACAGACACAGCCTCCACAGGGCAAACGAGCTGTATCTCCGCGACTTTTCCACCAAGCTCGTGAGGTACAGCGAGCGAGTGAGTGAGCAACGATATGTATCACTCACGGACATCTACACTGCCCTCATCTTATACGGACGCATAGCCGACATTCCATCGAAATGCAGGTGAGTATCACTGAGTGAGTTAACCATACCCAGTTTGGTATGCTGATTTCGTGCCTGTATCCGTTTTGATGCAGTAGGATTGAAAGAATGCCCGTTTTGGTGTTTACACTTTACCTGGTTACTCTTTACTTGGTTACACGTTCAATAGGTTACAAGTTTGCTAGGTAGCCACGTTAGTAAGATATTATGAATGAGGTCTCTATAGTTGAATTCATAATCTAGTTTCATGATTGTCTAAGTGAAGTTATCAATAAGGTATGTTTCAATGAGTAGCTAGACTGTTAATTAGGCTGATGGAAGGCAGTTAAATTTGAAAAAGTAAAGAATAAGACGTAATGTTTACATTTATAAGTTTTGTAACCATCTCCCTAAAGCGAGGAGATCGAGTCTCCATCACTGCAACAGTACTCAAGCAATACTAGAGAACTAACACCTCTTCGCTTCCGGGACTTCCTACATGAGACAGAGACTCATATGCGCGCCTCGAATTCACTTCACCTAAAATATATAGACTCCTAAATTATTACAGCCAGATTGTTTTGTTCATTGATTTGTTTTATATTTTATTCCAGTCCCCTACCACTACAGTATAGTATTAGTTCTTTTCTTTAAAAATTTTTAAATTATTGGAGCACATTTTAAATTATTGAGCACCTGCTAATGAGGACAACCGAGCACAGTTTGAGATGGTTGCTCAACTGTGCTCGTAGGCTTTTAGTATTTGGCTTTTATTCGATGCCGAACGGTTCTCAGGAATCGTTCGACATCGGTCAAAATTTTGAGGGGGATATGGTGTTATGGGTTAGTGTGACGTTTTTGCTTCATGGAGTAATGGAGTACGAAAGCAGCGAGCCTTAGCACCATAGTTGCGCAAGTGACAATAGGCGACCTAGAGTGACGTCATTAGCTCGATCTTTGAGATCAGCTAACGATGTTAGAACTGCCTATTTTCAAGTGCGCGTCTCTGTTGATTGAGTTTCGAGCTCTGCAGCTTTTGTACTTGATTTCTCCTCCATCGGTCTGCAAAACGGAATGTTGTCCGCCGGATTGCAGCCGTAAATCCGGGCCTAAATATCGAGATGGCAAGCAGGGGCATCCTCGATCGGGAGTTTTGCGGCATTGTTTCCGTCTTCATTCTTTCGGGACACTTTCCTTTGATTGGGCACTGGAGGTCACGTGACAGGCTTTACACCCTCTGATTGGCCTCCTTATTACCTCCTTAGGTCACGTGACAGGCTTTACGCGCGCTGATTGGCCCTTAGGTGATTTAGAGTGATTGAATTAGTGGGAACAGGAACGGGGACTGGATTTATGTTTGATAGTAGATTTTGTTACACACTTCGATTTTTCCACCTTTGCAACAAGAGCGTTTTCATTCTCTCTCTGTGTGTGTTAAACTTCAACTTCACCTACGAGGACATTACGGCCAACGGAGCCCTTTGTTTCAATGTAAGTTATCTAAAGTATAAGTGAAACCATAAGGCTTAGGTAAAACCACCGTCCTGTTCATGCCTGCACAGTGCACACCCACACTCGTCTGTCAGGCACTGTGCGTGGGAGTCACAGACGCGGGATTGGGGGATGAGGCAGTCCCAGGGCCATCCTTCCACCTCTACCTGATAAGCTGATATATATACAATCTTAAAGCCGAGGAAGTACAATAATTATTTATCAATAACGAAGCAAATCCATGGTATATTTGTATGAATATTTGTAAGTTGTTTGAGCAAAATAAATTTCGTTGTTTCCATACCTCCCTAAACGCAGTCATGAGGGACAGCTTCTGCGTCATCTGGTGCAAGGCCAGGGGGAATTGGCAGGTCATGTTAGGCTGAGTGAGCTGCAAGTCCGTTATCTGTAGTGCTCGGGGATGCTGCGTGCTGTAGGAGAAAGTAAAGGTGTCCCCACTCGCCAAGCCACTCGCCAGGCTGTCCATGTAGAACTCCATGGAAGAAGCACAGCTCGGGATCCGGAACTCGAAGTCGAAGATATCCGTAGCTTCGTTACGTAGTAATCTAGCAGTCTGTTGTTAGCCACAGTATCATCAATGAATTCATCTGGATCCACAATAACCAAAGGCCTTTCGCAAATTATCGCCACCAGTATCATCGAAATAAGTAATGTAGAGAAAAATTTCATGCTTCTAATTGGACCTTGAAAAAGTGAAGAACGATTACCGTAGAGTTCGAAATACTGTTTGTGCGTCTTTTGCGTGCGCGGCACAGGTTTGCGCGGCGTACAGACATTTATTTATGTCCAAACGCCGCGCAGACTTACGCCGTGCACACAAAATCCGCGCAAAGTATACCACAAAATATTGTAGCTTATCACGTAGATATTGCAACTGATGGAAACGCCCTCTGAAATTTTCACAGTCACACGGCCGCCATCAGCTGTACGTACGTGATACTGATTTGACAGTATAACACGTTCATACATACTTACATAGTGCTATAGTGCCACGCAACGCAGAAATTTCAGAAACATTCTCATTTCTCATTTTTGTGTGTTACTGTGGTTATCAGGACGTAGGGCGCAACAAATTTTATTAAAAAATGTGCTAATGACTTTCATTTAATAAGCTTTTATCTGAAAAACGTTAGCGTTATTGATTCTGTATCACGCTTTTAAATGTATCTTAGCTTAACAATCCTATAAGCACGATACAGATTAGCTCCATCCATTATTAAATTTAATAAGTCTGCTGACACAAAAAATCAGATAGAAATAGAATTGATTATCTCACATTTCAGAAACATAAAGTGTTGCATTTGCAGAAAATGCTAAATGCTTCATAAAAAAGAAATGCGTCGCATTTATATTTGTGATTTATAATGCAATTAATTTCAAACGTTGGTTCCGAAAAGCTTCGGACTGTTCATGTTCAAATGTAGGATATCTTTGCTCACAATGTGCTCTAATACTACGGTAGCAGCGTGTAGTTGTGTATGCACTTCGATGTCCAGAATTTTTGACCGTTGGCGTTGCATGTTGTTCTCCAGGCAATTCTGGTCCAGAATCACCTAGGTACCACTTTTTTATCGCTAGACACATGCCTGTGGGGCCACGCCCATGCCACGCCCTTAGGCGCGTATGGGTGAAATTCGTATCTCGGTCCAGGAAGGTCGTAGAGACTCCATTTTGGGCTCAAACGAATCGCAATGGCCATGTTTATATTAGACTTGTTAATAAACATGTGCCCTAAAATGCTCAGGAAAAAAGTTATGGGCGAAAAACTGATTTTCGAGCCATGCGCGAGCCATGTATTGGGCAATTTCCATATCTCGGTCCAGGAAGGTCGTAGTTACTCCGTTTTGGGCTCAAACGAATCGCAATGACCATTTTTATATTAGATTTGCAATAAAGATATGTCCCAGAATGCTCAGGAAGAAAGTTATGGGCGAAAAACTGATTTTTGAGCCATGCGTGAGACATGTATTGGGCTATATTCATAATATCTCAGTCCAGGAAGGCCCTAAGGACTTCGTTTATGGCTTGAAAAAAAACACTAATATAAAGCCGTGTTTATATTCGAGTTGTTAACAAAAATATGTCCTAAAATGCTCAGGAAAAAATTATGGGTGAAAAACTGTTTATTCCGTTCATACGCAAAGCATTTATCGCATGATCACCTCGAATTCCCAGTGACATAGCCTGAGGGTATGCAGACTATGCATTGCATACCCTGAAAATTCCCTTGCATAGTTTCGACTTTTCAAACTTTGAGAAAATATCTTATCATAGCTAATTAAGCTTAATTTACCTGTGTTTACTGTGAAAATCTACATACCATGGAAATATTGTGCATTCCCTGATCTCAAACCCTTGCCAAGTTACTGCGAATTCCCTGGCGAAGAAGGCAAGAGGCTATCTATAATAGTACTTGCATTACCCAAAATCCTAACTATTCAGAATATCTCAATATTGTAATTGATGATAGAAAGATTGTCGTAGCATATAACTGGGGGATTAGGGAAGCTTAGCAGTAAATGGTCTAAGACAATAAGACTGGTGAGAGGGAGGATATTACGTCATCAAGTATCTGTTTTCGGGGTGTAAGCCATGACTGGGTCAAAGTTTCAACTTTCAGTTAATCATAATATGATTTCCATCAAGATCTGAAACTATTACCATGATATGATGCTATAGTTATCATTGATAAGTTACTTGAAAATTAAGATAATATATCTAAATACCTATATAAATTTGAAATGGGCATAAACTACTGCTGAGCCATGCAGTATTAAAAACCATTGGGCTGTGTATTGAAGTATTTAGATCGATTGAAACAAGATATATAATATTATGGATAAAAGGGTTATCCCTCGAGCATGATCTCCATTGATAAAAATTATTAATAGTCAATAGATCCATTTTTTATGTTCAATGTACATATCCAATGGATCCAATGGATATCCAACGGATCCATCTGAGTGGATGAAATGGACACAATCACCAAACCTGGTTTGGTGAATGGACATCAGTCCGGTATTTTAGTTCAATGGATCCATTGTGTTCAATGGATCCATTGTGTCCAATGGATCCATTATATCCATTGTGTCCAATGGATCCATTGAATCCAATGCATCCATTGGACACAATGGATCCATTGGACACGATGGATCCACTGGACTTGGCTTAATTAGTCACTCAAGCCAGGCAATGTCTGACATTCGACAAGATGCAACAGTACCTCGTTAAATTGAAAGTTGAAACTTTTTTGACCTGAGGTATAGACTGTCACGAAAACCAAGGTCCTGCTACTTGTAGGACCTTGGTTTTCGTGTTAGGGCAAGCAAGCACAGCGAGCAAATAAACAGAATGAATAATTTTCTTTATTCTCTTCTTAGCTCAGCGAAGTGAAACGAACTATTTCTGAAATTCAATTAATTTCGTCGAAACTTCAACGTCATCAGGAAATCTAACAATGATATAGAATTAGCTTTATTACGAAAAATCATAAAAATTAGAAATTGGAAATTCAAAAATTCGAAAATTCTAAAATCAAGAATCAAAAATTAAATAAATAAATTAAATTATATACAGTAAATTAATGTGAAAAATCTCAAAAACTAATCGTACAATACATAATACAAAATACATGATTCATGTTTATATGATACTGAGCATATTATATATACAGCCTAACATACTAATCGGTCGACATGGACGAGTATCGGCATGGTGGCGGTTACATCATAATACAATACTAGCTTACTAAAAAACGGAGCGAGATAACTAGTTCACGAGATACCTTTGTAGCAATTTGCATTCTTCCTTGTCATTTATCTCGGGTTTTTCATTAAATATGTAATACGCTTCATAAACCTTACGTAAAATTGTATTTGATTCAGTAATTAATAATTCAAAACTTAAATCCGGTGTCATGCCACTATGGTACTGTCTATGATGAACAGCCATGGCTTCATCCCTATTGCTAGTAGTCTCAGGGTGTGTAGCGTACCGTAAATGCTCTGTGAGACGGTCATGAAGTGACCGAGAACTCTCGCCAATGTATTGTTGTTTGCAAATGTTACATGTAATACGGTACACTGGGTACATTATAGCGCAGTTCACGTCCTCTGGCAGTTTCGGGCAGATACCACAGTTTGTTATGATACACTGTTTCTTGTCATGAGGTCGTGAACTACAAAACAGCTCGCTGAGCTTCTTGCCTGGGATGAAAATGACGTTGATAGGTAGGTCCAGTTTTCTCACAAATTTCACGATCTCTGCTGAAACAGTCTCAGAGATGGACCTACCTATCAACGTCATTTTCATCCCAGGCAAGAAGCTCAGCGAGCTGTTTTGTAGTTCACGACCTCATGACAAGAAACAGTGTATCATAACAAACTGTGGTATCTGCCCGAAATATCGCGCGATCGATATTTGGTCACGGTATTTTAAAGTAATTTTTAAAATATAATAAGATCCTATCTAAATATAGAGATTCAGCGGAAACGGGGTCCCAGGTGTGCCGTGTCGTGTGTGCTTGCCATCCTTGGCCCGTTTCCAACATTCCTAAGAATCTGTATGTGATGGCTTTCCCCAATCTGGTCACGTGACCCGTAAAACTAGTTTACTAATCCCACAAAATTGTCACTATTTAAAGTAATAATGTAAGAATGTAGAAAGAGGGACACCCATGACCCATAAGTTGGAGAGGAGGAAAATAATAAAAGTCTGTGGTTACAGAATGCGGAAAGATAAAAGGTGTTATAAATCTATGTCGAAACAATGATTGTTATAAAATGCATTATAATACTACCTATAGTAATGCTAAGACATGCACGGGCACTACCATTCGATTAAACAACTGTTCATTAAAAGTGTCTGAGAATCTTATATTCTACATAAAATATAAAATGTTAAAATGTGGTAAGTTCATATTAAGTTCACTTGTAAATAATTGATAAAAATTGAAAAATGGTCAATATCTCTTCCTGTAGCTAGAGTTCTTGTTATAGTAACCTGAACCTCCTCGTCTACCGGTACCACGCCCCCCTCCTCTCTTGTAGTTGTAATCCCTGCGGGACCGAACAGGTAAAAATATAATAGTGCTATCATGAAGTATATACAGAATATCTCAATATGGGAGGA
Source organism: Beroe forskalii (assembly GCA_011033025.1). NCBI lineage: Eukaryota > Metazoa > Ctenophora > Nuda > Beroida > Beroidae > Beroe > Beroe forskalii. The sequence continues at coordinate 347,194 of WFMF01000153.1, forward strand.
TTGGGCGGGAGATATTTAGCTCTTGTTCAATTCCACTACCGTGGAATCAGCTTGCACTAACGTACTGCGTACTTGTGCAAGCATTTCTATTCCATTACGTGGAATTTCACAAGAGCTACTTTAAAGCAGCGTTTGTGAACAAGAGCTAATTCATGGTGCGATCGGTCTAAAGTACCACTTCTTATTAAGAGTGGATTCGTGTTTCCATCTTCCTCCCTTAATGATGTCATCTAAGGATGCACCTTTTAGGACATTGGAGGAAAGTGCTGCACCACACATAGAATGTGATTTGAACTGTGAAGTGGAAACCCCTGCTTTTTCCATAGAAAATTTTATCCAGTTGGCTACAGTTTTCGGTTGGACTTGTTTGTGTGGACGCCTAGTGCTGATAAATAATTGTTCAGTATTTTCATCCCTGATAGATTCTGTCTGTTGCATGTAATACTTACATGTTCTAACAGGGCATATGTTAGACATGTCCCGAGGTAAAGCTTTTACTCGGCATGGTTTTACGCCAGACTTTTTACCTTTGAGCAAGTCTCCTTTACTTGGAGCTATTTTCCAGATGTCTACGAAGATAGGTTCACCTGAAGTCTCGTCGTATTTCCACACTGAATGTTTAGAAGACATATTCCTTATGTCAGCGTCACGCCCCATTGTGGAGATTTTGAGCAGGGTAAAGGCTTTGATTGTCAGTTCTCTTAGAGACAACCCTTCATTTTCTTTATTCCAATATTCAATGACGGGATCTATATCCCATGCCCGGTGGTAAAAAGTAACCTATCCTGATATCCTAGTTGGGCAACAACTTTTGGTCAACAATGCAACAAATTCGAACAATCTCCACAAAAAGTTCAAATTTATCTGTTATTTATCTAGTGCTAATCTGCTCCGTGAATTCATTCATAACACATCACTTGACATTTGAGCACTGGAGCTGGGAGCAGTGGCTCTCTCCAGCAGCATTCCTTTCTCCCCAAAAATACACATCACATAATATCCTTCATAATTATTTATCATCCGTATCATTACCCTCACTGGTACAGTGTACTCAATATACGTGACTCAATCAACTTCCTTGCCACTACAGACCCACTTCACGTTGCATGGAATTTATTTGTTACTTTATTAACGTTAGGTTGCACAACCTCCTACTTCCACTCAGGATAGGTATCCTAGAGCAGGATAGCTATCCTGAGATGTAAATTGAGTTATTGGCAACCACCTCGTACAACATCAAAGGAAATGAAAGCTAGATCACGCGTTAGCCACGATTCGTGTTTCAAAGTGAGGAGAGAGCCGGAGAGAGGGACTATGAAAATCGAATTATAATTCGTGGATTGCTGGATGCTGAAGCATTTACAAAACATTGCGGCAGGCAGACGTAAACTTTTAAAATTTACGACATGATAATGTTTAACCACTGTGCCAATTGTACCGTGATAATTAATTGTTATTTGTTAACAAATATTTGGTAAAATGTAAAAAAACAAGCAAAATTTAATTGTCATCCACAAGTCCACACACTGCAAGTGCCAAGTGTTATAGCCCCTGATACGGTGTACTGTTATACCAGCATTAAAATTCATAATGTTATTGGGCTCACTTGCTCATGACAGCCATGCAACCAAGTTGTTTTGCCCAAAACCAGGATTGGCAACCACCCAAGCAACTTTACCACCGGGATCCCATGTATATTCGTATCTCGCTCTAGGGGGGTTTACCTTGAAGGCTCTTGCCTTGAGCTTCTTATTAATGGAATCAACATCGCACAAGCTACCCGATTTTAGTTTGGGTAAGAAAGCTGACAAAGCTGAGGTGTAGCCGTTAATCATGGAAAATGAAATTCCTCGGTCTATTTGAGCCGACAGAAATTCAGTAACGTGGACTATGTTTGTCACATCTGGGTTAGGATTAAAAACTTTACTTTGACAAAACTCCGCCCAGATATTCCACGCCGATTGGTACTTTTTGGCTGTTTCTGGTACCCACGCTCCTAAGATGTTCTCTGTCGCCCCTTCTGATAGGCCCTCACTCTGGAGGCGATTCCTGAGACAGGCCATGCCGTCAGGTTGAGCACTGCTTCCAGTGGGTGGCGATTGCCCTGGTGGTCTGTTAGTAACCCCTTGTGTGTCAAAAGGGGAACTGGGTTTTTGAACAACATCTCCTGAAGAGTTGGATACCAGCTTTGACTCTCCCATCGGGGTGCTATCAGCACTATTGTGCACTCGTCTCTGCGTATTTTGCGCAACACTTTGCCCACTAGATTGAAAGGGGGGAATGCATAATCCCCCTCTCTCCATTGGTGATGAAATGCGTTAATCTGAAAGTGGCGCTTTTTCCACGAGAAGTAATTTTGGAGTTGGGCATTCCACGGACTGGCAAAGAGATCCCTTTTCAGTGGTCCCAGTCTTTTGTCCACATATATTTGAACTGACCTTTGCTGAGCATCCATTCTGTGCTCTCCGTCCAGTCTGTCTGATGAAGTCGGGATAGGTGGTCTGCTTCCCGATTCTCTAGTCCTGGAACAAACTCCACTTCTAGGTTGATCTTGTACTCCATGGCTAGTTCCCAGATTTGTATGGCTAGTTTGTTCATCATTGTGCTGTGAGTGCCCCCCTTCTTCCTTATGTAGGCTAAGCTTGACGTGTTGTCGCCACATATCACTACGTTCTTCCCTTTGATTGATGATGCGAATTTCTGTAGACCTTTCAAAATGCTCAGAAGTTCCAGAACGTTGATGTGGAATGAAGATTCCTCCTGTGTCCATTTGCCGAATGCAATGTGGGGCCCCATCTTCACTCCCCAGCCTGACAGGCTCGCATCCGATTGAAACCTTGGAGCATTGCCCCGGTAGGTACTCTCTGATGTTCTGAGGTTTCAGATATGGTAAAAGATCTTTCCAAAATTCCAGCTCTGACAACTCTTCCTCTTGTAGGGGAATCGGTTGTAGGGATAAATTCCCTGACTGAAGATGGTTTAATAACCATTTCTGTAAGATGCGGTAATACAGAGGCGTCATTGGAAACGCAGTTCTTATTGCTTCTAATTTTCCCTGTAGGGTCGCCATTTCCCTTGGTGAGGCCTGGCGATGCGTCAACATCCTTTTCACAATATTTAGGATGGACTGTTTCTTCTCCTCTGGGAGACTTACAGTCATTGACCGTGAGCAAATTCTCATTCCCAGAAACACAATACTCCTCACTGGAATTACGATGCTCTTCTCGTAGTTCACTACGAACCCCAGAGATTCCAGGAGTCGGGTCAGTGTTCTTGTGAGCTCTTGACAACGTCTCTGATCGTGGTGGGATACCCAGAAGTCGTCTATGTAGCTCACTATCTTCGCTCCTCGACGTCTCATGAATTTCAATACCGGCCGCATCACTTTTGTGAAAATGCGGGGAGCTGGGCTCAGACCGAAGCAGAGCCTTGTGAACATCCAAGTCATTCCTCTCCAGTGAAAGGCAAGGTAAGGTTGGTGCTCCTGGTCTATCGGAATGCTGTAGTATCATGCATTTTTCAAGTCTACCTTGCACATGTATTCCCCCTGTTCTATCAGATCTAGGGCAGTTTGAAGATTCTCCATCTTGAAGTGTTCTTTCTGGAGGAAATTGTTCAGTGGAGACAGATCTATAATTAGCCTGAACTTCCCCTCTGGTTTTGGGCGGAGGAACAGACCTGCTAGGAACTTCGGTTCCTCGCACACAACCACTATGTGTTGGTTGATAAGATCCCTTATCATCACGTCGAGGTGTGCTTCCTGATCCCGGTCTAGCCGGTATTGCACCTGCATTGGTGGTTGAGGTGGTTCCTCTAACAGTTCTAAGGAGATCCCCTGAACCCAGCACAGGACCTGCTTGTCCTCTGTCAGTTCTTCCCAAGAATTCTGTTTCTGCCCCGTATGGGGCCATGTCACGAAACAACTGCTTATGTGCTGTACTCTTAGTAAGTGAATTTTTAGGAACCTGATCACTCTTATGAGGATCGTAGTTATTGCTCTTTTGAGCCACGGAATACGCAGTAAGAGATTGCCCTTTTGGGCAACTGTCGTTCCGTGAAAATGAGGTGGTATCATTTCGGGAAGATTGTGAGTTCAAAGATATATGCTCTTTTGAGCCCCCCCAATATGTGAACGTACAGGGATTGATTGTTTCAATTTATGGTTAGAATCAAGCAAATCATCATCAGATTTTAATTTAATCTTAGAGCATGTTTTATTGTATTTAATTAATTGAGCGGATTGGTACGGTGCTAACCTTCTGGTGGGATTGTAGTTCCGAGCAGGGTACTTCCTAGAAGAGAAACTGTACGGGGTTGGCTTGTAGGTCCGCTCCTTATCCTTATCTGGCAGGAGGGGGTTCTTAGGGGTTGATGTGAAAGAACTTAAAGCATCTGAGAATGGTTTGCCGAATAGCAATTCAGCACCAGGAGAAAATGTCTTCGTATTGGCAGCGTGTCGTAAGGCCCTTCTAGCTGCATCAGTGTCACTCCAGTGGTGTGAGAGGTTTAGTAATCTCCTACAGTAGTCCAGCTGAGAGAGTCCTTGCATGACCGATAAGATACCGTCAGCCACTCTACGTTCTCCGGAAGTTTCTTGATACAGAGAGAGAAGGGGTCCAAGAGAGAGTCCAATTCTTGTTTGCGCTGCTGAGATACAGACATCCACATCTTTCATGACTCCGGTCAGAGGCTTAAATCCAGGGTCCGTGTTAGGTGGATCGAACATGAAGAGGTGGCTGTATGCAGCGAACTGCTCCTTCAGCTCTGGTAAGGGCACTTGGGTCTGGTAATAAGAAATGACTGCATCAGGTGGTTTTGTTACTTCCTTCCGCGTAAGATCTGGTAGAGGGAGATTTTGATCTGATTCCTGACTCGAGCTTGATGGCCCTAATTGAGGGGGTGGTGGGGGAGGTGGTGGAGGAGGTGGTGGAGGAGGAGGGGAGTTGTCAACGTCCATAGTTAACTGTATAGGTAAAAGCTCCTAAAGGGCAAATTTGAAAATGTTAGCATGAGAAAAACGAGAGTGTGCTGTCACATGATGGAAATATTATCGTTATAACTTTAGGTATCAGTTTATCAGAGCATCAATCAATATATCCATTCGACAGCTGATTAAAGTGTGAATAGATCAACCAAAACCAAATGCCTCTCCCTTGGGAAACTGTTGTCTGCTATTGCAGGAAATTAATAGCAACAGCTTCGCAAGAAAGAGGAAATCCGGTTTTAGTAATCTTGTCTCACTCTCATACTTTATGGTAAAAATAAAACACTCCTCCGTCGTGTTTTATTTTTGATTAAATCACTCACTGCGTTCGTGATTTAATCATGATTTAATTTCCTCGGACACTACGTGTCCTCGTAAATTAAATCCCATAAAGTATGAGAGTGAGACTTTAAAGATTATAAAAAATCCACGAAAACCACTGGCTTGGTAGATCAAAATGATGGTAATTCGAGTCAAAAAAATGAAGTATGGTAATATTCGGCTTCGCAAGTATGTTTAATACTGAGATTATTCATTGGTATGCACTATGCAGCATTGATCTACATACCAGAGTGCACAAGTGATACTTCCTGGATAATTTATGCTGCCTATAAAACACGGTGACTTTACATAAGCTTTAAAGTTGGAACGCTCATACTTTATGGGATTTAATTTACGAGGACACGTAGTGTCCGAGGAAATTAAATCATGATTAAATCACGAACGCAGTGAGTGATTTAATCAAAAATAAAACACGACGGAGGAGTGTTTTATTTTTACCATAAAGTATGAGAGTGAGACTTTAAAGATTATAAAAAATCCACGAAAACCACTGGCTTGGTAGATCAAAATGATGGTAATTCGAGTCAAAAAAATGAAGTATGGTAATATTCGGCTTCGCAAGTATGTTTAATATTGAGATTATTCATTGGTATGCAGCATTGATCTACATACCAGAGTGCACAAGTGATACTTCCTGGATAATTTATGCTGCCTATAAAACACGGTGACTTTACATATTCACAGGAGATATTAGGATATCATTACAAAGGTCCGACCGGGTTCACTAAAAGTTTTCATTATATCTATCCGTACATTATGACATATAAAAAACGGCTCGGGAGGGCTATTATATGCCTGTGGATTTTTTATATATTCACAGGAGATATTAGGATATCATTACAAAGGTCCGACCGGGTTCACTAAAAGTTTTCATTATATCTATCCGTACGTATTATGACATATAAAAAATCCACAGGCATATAATAGCCCTCCCGAGCTGTTTTTTATATCTCATAATGTACGGTAGATATAATGAAAGCTTTTAGTGAACCCGGTGGGACCTTTGTAATGATATCCTGATATCTCCTGTGAATATGTAAAGTCACTGTGCTTTATAGGCAGCATAAATTATCCAGGAAGTATCACTTTTGCACTCTGGTATGTAGATCAACGCTGCATACCAATAAATAATCTCTGCATTAAACATACTTGTATACTTGTGAAGACGAATATTACCATACCTACTTCACTTTTTTGACTCAAATTGCCATCATTTTGATTGATCCGACCAGTGGTTTTCGTGGATTTTTTATAATCTTTAAAGTCTCACTCTCATACTTTATGGTAAAAATAAAACACTCCTCCGTCGTGTTTTATTTTTGATTAAATCACTCACTGCGTTCGTGATTTAATCATGATTTAATTTACTCGGACACTACGTGTCCTCGTAAATTAAACCTTCATAAAGTATGAGCGTTCCGACTTTAAAGCTTATATAAAAAACGGCTCGGGAGGGCTATTATATGCCTGTGGATTTTTTATATATGGCTGAAAGCAATCTCACGAATAGTATTCAGATGTAATGACACGGACAGGCAATATAGCTTCAACTGTACAGTATACAATGTAATCTATGCACGTTTGCCGTGAGTTACTTGATACTAAAACAGAGTTTTGAACGTAAATAATCCTAATTATTTGACGTACAATTTAATACGATTATAAAACAAATAGTTAATTAGGATTCTGCCTGCACTGTCAGACAATATCTAGTCGGCTAGGCAGGATCCGTGACCAAGTAACGAAGCGGCGAAGAAAAAGTGACAATTTTGTGGGATTAGTAAACTAGTTTTACGGGTCACGTGACCAGATTGGGGAAAGCCATCACATACAGATTCTTAGGAATGTTGGAAACGGGCCAAGGATGGCAAGCACACACGACACGGCACACCTGGGACCCCGTTTCCGCTGAATCTCTCTATATTTAGATAGGATCTTATTATATTTTAAAAATTACTTTATAAAATACCGTGACCAAATATCGATCGCGCGATATTTAGCTCTTGTGAAATTCCACGTAGTGGAATTGCACAGCCATCGGATATATCCTATCAAAGACAAATCAAATCTATGGTATCCACGTTGGAGAATCAGGCGAACAAACTCTGGGGAGATATTTGCGAGAAGAGGCAGTTGGGCTCAGATATCCTCGAGTTTTTCAAGACTCACAATACTTCACTACCAACAATGTATGTGCTCTTGAAAACTCATAAATTCAACCCTGCAGACATTGGACCGGACTCTAACATGCTTGACGTATGTAAAGTCAGACCAATAGTGTCATGCTGTGGATCCCCGACTGAGAAATTGGCGTGGTTGTGCACTACAGTTTTGAGCCCTTTGTTGGATTTTGTTCCCAGTCATCTCAAGAAAACTCATGACCACCTCGAGGTGTTATCAAAACTTTCTAAGGAGCAACTTAAGGACTATAAGTTCTGTAGTGGTGATGTGTCCTCCCTCTACACGAACATTGATATCATGGGTTGTGTCGATGACATCATGAACCTTGCATCAGAACACCTCGACAGTTTTGATTTGTTAGGCCTTCAACTCGTGGACATTCATCAAATGCTCGAGTTTGTATTTGGAAATGCATATTTTATTTTCAACAGAAGATTATATCTACAGTTAGTGGGACTATTCATGGGCTGTAAACCGAGTCCGATTGGAGCTATTGTACGTATGTACACTTTTGAACGTAGGAGTGTATATACAGATGTGCACTATCTACCGGTTGTGGAACGGATTTACGGCAGATACGTCGATGATGCAGCAGCGGTGGTTAAGTCATTGGAGCAGGCTCAAGCACTGTTTGATAGCATTGCACAGCAGGATCCTGACAAACGGATTCAATGGGAGATTGATTTTCCAGAAACTGAGGAGGAATTCACCCCGTTTTTGGGAACCCAAATCAGAATCGGTGATGACGGAGAGGTCCAGTACAAGTACTACAGAAAGAAACAGAAGAAGCAGATAACACTGCACTTCAGATCACATCATACCACGAAAACGAAGGTGGAAGTGGCGAAGAGTTTCTACAGAACAGCAGACATAAGCTCTTCGTCCCCGGAGTTAAAGGAGGAATCGTACCAAGTAGTCGACCACTTACTCCGGTGTAATGGCTATTCAAACCCGAGACAGTTGATAGACCAAAAGCACGACTCACCTTCATGTAAAGCAAAAGACGGTAATGTTGTCCTGAAGCTTCCCTACATCTCTGAGACTGTTTCAGCAGAGATCGTGAAATTTGTGAGAAAACTGGACCTACCTATCAACGTCATTTTCATCCCAGGCAAGAAGCTCAGCGAGCTGTTTTGTAGTTCACGACCTCATGACAAGAAACAGTGTATCATAACAAACTGTGGTATCTGCCCGAAACTGCCAGAGGACGTGAACTGCGCTATAATGTACCCAGTGTACCGTATTACATGTAACATTTGCAAACAACAATACATTGGCGAGTTCTCGGTCACTTCATGACCGTCTCACAGAGCATTTACGGTACGCTACACACCCTGAGACTACTAGCAATAGGGATGAAGCCATGGCTGTTCATCATAGACAGTACCATAGTGGCATGACACCGGATTTAAGTTTTGAATTATTAATTACTGAATCAAATACAATTTTACGTAAGGTTTATGAAGCGTATTACATATTTAATGAAAACCCGAGATAAATGACAAGGAAGAATGCAAATTGCTACAAAGGTATCTCGTGAACTAGTTATCTCGCTCCGTTTTTTAGTAAGCTAGTATTGTATTATGATGTAACCGCCACCATGCCGATACATCCATGTCGACCGATTAGTATGTTAGGCTGTATTATATATAATATGCTCAGTATCATATAAACATGAATCATGTATTTTGTATTATGTAGGTATTGTACGATTAGTTTTTGAGATTTTTCACATTAATTTATATAATTTAATTTATTTATTTAATTTTTGATTCTTGATTTTAGAATTTTCGAATTTTTGAATTTCCAATTTCTAATTTTTATGATTTTTCGTAATAAAGCTAATTCTATATTATCATTGTTAGATTTCCTGATGACGTTGAAGTTTCGACGAAATTAATTGAATTTCAGAAATAGTTCGTTTCACTTCGCTGAGCTAAGAAGAGAATAAAGAAAATTATTCATTCTATTATGCGGCTCATAAACAATTATCCGATATTTCAGTTAAGTCAAATAAACAGAGATCATATGAACCTGCACATGCAAGAACGGGCCAAGTACAAAACCATAGTTTTGAGATAATCGAAAAAAACTTTCCCATTTTTCACTGGATTGTCGGATTTTCATGAATTTTTTTTCCTCTGAAAGGTATTGCTATTTGGCGTCTGATGCACTTTTTTATCAATACAAATTTCAATTATTTCTTGCAAAAATTTTGATAGTTTTTTCGAAAAATGATACTTGGCCCATTTTTCACATTCTTGAAAAGAAAATTTTTGGGCTATGTTACTTAGCCCTCTTATTTTGTTACAAAGATATGGGCTAAGTTATATAGCCCAGAAATTCTATTTTTTAAAACACCCATAGTTTGGGCCATGTTATTTGGCCCACATATTTCTGTCAATAGTTCTCAGTTTATTAAACGTGGCCCATTTATTTCCCTTTGGTAAGTTACATGGACCAGAAAAACGCTTTAAACCCCGATTCCAAGGTCAGTTGGCCCACTGAATTCTTAGTAAGGGAATCATTTTGATATAGATAAGGTATCTGCAAAAAAATTCATAACAAAGGTTTTAGTGGTTCAATCGACTCCAATAGGTGCCTAGAGCCACCAAAAAAATTGATTCAAATTTTCGACTTCCGGAAACCTCAGGGTGGCCACGCCCTTTTTTTGACCGTTGGAACTTTTATGAAAAATTGCTAATCATTGATTCAAAAGCAACTAGGGCATGATTATACTCTAACCCCATGTTTTTTGGCACGAGAAATCGTTTAGAACCAATATCTATGTCCTAAGACCAATATTTTGGCCATTATGGGCCACGCCCACTTTTGTCATCAAAATTATGGCCGAAAATTTGAAGTTTTCCTATGGTTCCAACTAGAGCATGATTATACTCGAATCCTAGGTATTTTGGCACGAGAAATCGTTTAGAACCAATATCTGAGTCCTAAAACCAATATTTTGGCCATTACGGGCCACGCCTACTTTTTGGCATATGAATTATGGTTGAAAATCTGAAGTTTTCATATGGTTTCAAATAGGGCATGATTATACTCGAATCATAGGTATTTTGGCACGAAAAATCGATTAAAGCAACTTTCAAAACGCTAAAACCAATATTTTGGACATTTTGGACCACGCCCACCATTTGTCATTAAAATTATGGCCGAAAATCTAAAGTTTTAATATGGTTCTAACAAGGGCATGATTTTACTCTAACCCGATGTTATTTGGCACGATAAATCGTATAGAACCTATGTCTTAGTTCTAAAACCAATAACCTGGCCATTTTGGGCCACGCCCACTTTTTTGCCATCACAATAATGGCCGAAAATCTGAAGTTATATTAGGATTATATAGCTAAATTTTTCTGTAGGTTTCTATTTATTAAGTCCTAGATGTAGCCATTTAGTGCGTTAGCTGAAAAGTCCGAACTGCGGACAATATAGCTAAATCTGACCTTACTGTTCCTCAGTATAGGTAATGCGTTCCTCGGTATGGTAATGTGCTACGCTTTGCCATAGTGGATAAAACCGTGTGTTCCATCTATAATCAGAGCACATGATCGCGTGTTGGTGTAGCCAATCGCAAGTTAACAAGATGACCACTGTGTTGTCCTGATACGCTTTATCACCTGATCAGAGTTCATCACTGTAATGTTGCGATACCATGTTTCACTGGTAACTGTATTGTAGCAACACGATTTTACACCCTATCAGAGTCATCAATGCCATCATGACGATACGATGCTACACCTATCAGTAATCAGAGTACATCACCGATTTGGTGTTACATCTCGTCCCATTCAGAGTGCATCATGCAATCATATAAATAAGTAACAAAATGATATCTGCAATGTGACATATCAAACTAGAAACCATATACTGAACAGTATGCAGTGTCGTCTTCCTCTTAGCTACGCCCCCATGGCTTCAAAATATACACGAAGAACGGTTACCGCAACAACAACACCTACTACAGAAGGAACAGAAGACATGCGAGGCTAGGATCACCTTCATTATAGACGGAGCCCTCACCAGTCCCCTTTTTAAGAAAAAGGCTTCCTCCACGGACCTCACCACCAAGTGCATCATTACTGACACTGTTGGTTCCTTCAAGATTTCGAAGCCGGTGCCAAACTGAACTGCCACATCTTTTCCCTCTACGGGCTGGGCAGACGAGCGAGACAAGTCCAGCACTGCCCCACACCATCAAGCTCCTTGGAGACCAATGAATTGAATTGGGATGGAGGACAGCTATATGATACAGATTCAGCTAAATAGTCGGAATCGAGGACTTTACTGGAAGGGAGGAGGGACAGCTGGGAAAATTTAACTAAATAGTCCAAACTACGAACGATCATAAAGTCACATAATATAGTTTAGATTTTTATTTTAGAGTGAAGATAATAGATTAAATCGATTTTTATTTTTAATGTCAAAACACAGGTTTAGAGTATAATGATCCTCTTTTAACCCTTTTTTGGTAATTTTGGATATTAATTTTCTGCCAAACTCAGGACAAAATTGATAATAATCCAAAATGCTAAAAAATACCAATAATATTGCTTTTAGTTTACAAAATTGCTTTTATCGACTTCTTAGTCAAAAACTAAAATTCTAGTATAATCATGCCCTAGTTGAAACCATATATGAAAACTTTAGATTTTCGGCCATAATTTTAATGACAAATGGTGGGCGTGGTCCAAAATGTCCAAAATATTGGTTTTAGCGTTTTGAAAGTTGCTTTAATCGATTTTTCGTGCCAAAATACCTATGATTCGAGTATAATCATGCCCTATTTGAAACCATATGAAAACTTCAGATTTTCAACCATAATTCATATGCCAAAAAGTAGGCGTGGCCCGTAGTGGCCAAAATATTGGTTTAAGGACTCAGATATTGGTTCTAAACGATTTCTCGTGCCAAAATACCTAGGATTCGAGTATAATCATGCTCAATTTTTCATAAAAGTTCCCACGGTCAAAAAAGGGCGTGGCCACCCTGAGGTTTCCGGAAGTCGAAAATTTGAATCAATTTTTTTGGTGGCTCTAGGCACCTATTGGAGTCGATTGAACCACTAAAACCTTTGTTATGAATTTTTTTTGCAGGCACTCCGAACGATTCCCTTACTATCTATTGAAAAAAGCTCTATCCAGACTCAGAGTGTGTCCTCAGAACACTTAAAAGTGCTTCTTAAAAGTGAAAATTGACGAAATACGTTATCCAAAGTGCTCCAGCACACTACACTTGTAAAATTTAGAGCACTCCAGAACGCAAATATATGAATAGCAGCCCTTCAGGACATCCCATAACACTCAAAAGTGTATGAACTCCATGACTAGACTAAAACGAGATTTCTGAAGTTGTGAGAGTTGAGAATTAGTCCAGGTTGGGCTCAAAGCTTTGAATTCAACTTTGAATGCATCAGTGCCGTTCAGTAGTTCGACTCACTTGAAAGCACTTAAGAATGCTCCAAAGCAGCCACGCACTGCTTCAAACTCTACTTATGAGTGCCTCATTGCTTCTTAGCCTTTCAGAAACTCTCAAGCGCTTCTGCTCACTTCCAAGTGCTTCTGACTGCTTTTAACTTTCTAAGCAATTCCTGATAGCTTGTAAGTGCTTCAAATGGATCCTGATTGTTTCCAAGTGCTCCTGATAGCTTGTAAGTGCTTCAAATGGATCCTGATTGTTTCCAAGCGCTCCATATTGCTTCCAAGCGCTCATGATTATTGATTGCTTCCAAGAAATCCTTTTGCTCCCGATTCCTTCCAAACGCTTCTGATTATTTCTGAGTGCTGGACTGATTGCTTCCAAGCGCCCTTGATTGCACTTCAAATCGCATCCAAGCCCCCCAGATCGCTTCAAAGCCCTCCAAATCGCCTCCAAGCCCCCCAGATCGCTTCAAAGCCCTCCAAATCGCCTCCAAGCCCCCCAGATCGCTTCAAAGCCCTCCAAATCGCTTCCAGGAGCGCTTTCAAGAGCTTGGAAGTTCCAAGCCCTTCAAAGCGCTCCTGATAACTTGCAAGCGCTCCTGATTGCTTCCAAGCGCTCATGATTGCTTCCAAGCATTTCAGATCACTTTCAAGCGCTTGTGATTGCTTTCAAGCGCTCATGATTGCTTCCCCGGTTGGAATAACCTGCAATCCTGGCAATCCTAGCTGGGCAACATTATTTGTTAAAGCAACCATGAAATTTCAGAATTTAACGACTTAAAATTAGGTGTGCAGCTACAATTTTACTGTTACATCAGTCAGTTTTCAAAATGGAGAGTGAAACGTGCAATCATAGTTTGCTACTCACTGTATCACCATCAGTATGCAATGCATAAAATTCCCATTTTATTCTTAGCACTAGTCAGGATTAGAAACACTGAATAACGTACATACTACGTTGGTATCATTCATATTATGATATTACACCTTCTCGCTTTAATAATTACTACAGCTGAAGGATATGCGTAGTCTATCTACTTCCCTCATAATATCTAGCATATATCCAGAATTCCATGGACCATGCTAGCGCAACCAGAGCAACCCAACTTGTTACTTTTTTCAGAGGATTGTAAGCGGAGCTTACAATCCTGGAGGCTCTCTAGCAATCCTGGTTGCGATCCTGGTTGCACCTGATTAGATTATTGTGAGGGTGAGCTGTAGTAAAACACTGCTGCTGAGAGCAGCAACTTGCAAACTCTCTAAAGCGGTGGTTGCACTTCCAGTCGGCGTGATCTGATCGAGTTTTTAACTTTAAGGAGTGGACTTTAATTTTAACAAAACAAAATCCAATTAGAAATAAAAACCAGGAGTATATCTAATATTCGTATTCAAGATACAGCGACACATAGACAATATTAAATCATGATCAATATTCAGCCTGAAATTTGTTTTTTTCGAACTCCTGTGTATGAGTAAAGGTGACGTTTTGACTCGCTTATCAAACAAAAAATCTGTGCTTCCATTTTTTAGGATAGTAATATATCAAACGACAGCCTTTTAGCTGATTATATTTGTTAGTTATTAAGTTATAAGCCTGACACACAATTGATCTTTGAAACATGAACATTTACTTTTACAATTCATCAATTGGTTGAGTAAAAGAATAGTGAGCAGTGAGTAAGTGATTCAAATTTTGTCTGTCAGGTGGAAATAATCATGAATTACATAATGTGTAGCCTACTCGGAGCTTCTGAATCAAAAAATTAGAGATTTTTGAATGAAACACGCTGTTTAAATCTCGGATATTTTCTTGCTCAAATGAAGGAAAACCCTGCAAAATTATACATTTTAGCAAAAAATTTTCGGGGCTTCGCCCCCTAGACCCTACCAGGGGCTCTGCCCCTGGACCTTGCTGGGCTGCTGCGCCCCAGACCCCTGCTATTTCGAGCGCCAGCGGCACCTCGCTCTCAACCAAAAGCTACCGTGCTCGCTTCGCTCGCACAGGATTGGCAACCAGCCTAACCTTTATTCCAACCGGGATTGCTTCTAAGCTCTCCTGATCGCTTTCAAACACTCAAAATCACTTCCTTACTCTCCAGATCGCTTTCAAGCTCTCCTGATTGCTTCCAAGTGCTCATGGATACTTCCAAGCGCTTCTGAGTGCTTACAATTGCTCCTGACTTCTTCCAAGTGCTCCTGGCCACCTTCAAGCACTTCTTATCGCTTCTAAGCGCTCCTGATTGCTTCCAATCGCTCCAGATTGCTTCAAAGCGCCCCTGACTCTTCCCAAGAGCTCCTGATTGCTTAAAACCGCTCCTGATTGCTTTCAAGCGCTCCTGATCGCTTCCAAGCGCTCATGATGGATTCCAAGCCCTCCAGATCACTTTCAAGCGCTTATGATTGCTCCCAAGCGCTCCTGATTGCTTCAAAGCGCTCCTGATCGATTTCACGCGCTCCTGATTGCTTCCAGGTTCATCAAAGTGCTCCTGATCGCTTCCAAGCGCTCAAAATCGCTTCTCAACTCTCAAGATCCTTTTCAAGCTCTCTTGATTGCTTCCAAGTGCTCCTGATTCTTCCAATCATTCCTTATTGCCTCCGAGTGCTCATGATTGCTTCCAAGCCCTCCAGGTCACTTTCAAGCTTTTATGATTGCATCCAAGCGCTTGTGATTGCTTTCAAGCGTTCCTGATCGCTTTCAAGCGCTCCTGCTTGCTTCCAAGTACATCAAAGCGCTCCGGATCACTTCCAAGATCGTCAAATCGCTTCTTGGCTCTCCAGATCGCTTCCAACTACTTCAGACTGCTTCTAAGCGCTTTTGATCATTTTCAAGAGCTCCTGAGTGCTTACAATACCTCCTGGTTGCTTCCAAGCGCCCCTTATCGCTTTCAAGCAACGCTTCAAATCGCCTCTAAGCGCTCCTGATTGCTTCCAAGAGCTCTTGATTGCTTCAGGGCACTCCTGGGTGCTTCCAATCGCTCTAGGTTACTTCTGAAGTGCTCCTTACTGCTTCAAAGCGCTCCTGATCTCTTCGAAGCGCTCCTGATTGCCTGGAAGCTTTTCCAATGATCCTAGTCACTTCCAAATGCTCCAAATTGCTCCAAGCGCTCCTGAATGCTTCCAAGCGCTCCTTATCGCTTTCAAGCAATGCTTTAAATCGCCTCTAAGCGCTCCTGATTGCTTCCAAGCGCTTTTGATTGCTTCCGGGCACTCCTGGGTGCTTCCAATCGCTCTAGATTACTTCTGAAGTGCTCCTTACTGCTTCCAAGCGCTCCAGATTGCTTCCAAGCGCTCTTGAGTGATTATACAGATAAGATTTAGATCCAATTGCTCCAGATTGCTCCCAAGCATTCCTGACTGCTCCCAAGCGCTCCTGATTGCTTTCCGGTGCCCAGATTGCTTCCCAGCGCTCCTTATCGCATCTGTGTGCTCCTGATCGCTTCCAAGCGCTCATGATCGCTTTCAAGCACTCCTTATCGCTTCTGTGCGCTCCTGATCACTTCCAAGCGCTCTTGATTGCTTTCAAGTGCCCCTGACTGCTGCAAAGCACTCCTGATTGCTTTCAAGCACTCCTGATTACTTTCAAGCGCTCCTGATTGTTTCCAAGCACTCCTGAGTGCTTCCAATTATTCCTGATTGCTTCAAAGCGCTCCTGATCTCTTCAAAGCGCTCCTGATTGCCTCCAAACACTCCTAATTGCTTCCACGTCCTTCTGACTTTTTGCAACGCTCCTGGTCACTTCCAAGTTCTCCAAATTGCTCCAAGCGCTCCTGAATGCTTCCAAGTGCTCCTGATAGCTTCCTAGCCCTCCTGATCGCTTCCAAGCCCTCCTTATAACTACTAATATATGTAGGTTTAAGAGTATTGAAGGGTATTGAAGCAATCCGAAGTATTCCGAAGAGTGAAGAGCTGAACTGAGTCAGTGATCACCTATAGGCGTTGTGAAGTGCTTGGAGCACTCTGAAATGCTTGGAAGTGGTCTCGAGCACTTGGAAGCTAAAAGGAGCACTTGGAAACGCTACTATGGGCTTGGAAGGTGGAAGAAAACAGGAGCGCTATGAAGCGATCAGGAGCACTTGGAGGCGGCCAGGAGCACTTGGAGGCGGCCAGGAGCGCTTTGAAGCGACCAAGAGCGCTTAGAAGCGATCTGGAGACCTTGGAAACAATCTGCAAAGCTTGGAAGTGCTCTTGAGCACTTGCCACTTGCAAGCGATCGAGAGCATTTGGTAGCGCCCTGGTGAACTTAAAGCAATCAGGAGCACTAGAAGCACCTCGAAGCACCAGAAGCACCTCGAAGCAAGTAGGAGCGCCTGTAAGCAACCAGGAAAGCTTGGAAATGGAAGCGATATGGAGTACTTATAAGTGATCAGGGGCGCTTGGAAGCAGTCTGGAAAGCTTAGAAGCAAGATCTGGAAAGCTTGGAAGCCATTTGGAGAGCTTGTAAGCAACCTGGCTAGCTTGGAAGCAATCAGGAGCGCTTGGAAGCAAACTGGAGAGCTTGGAAGTTATCTGGGAAGCTTAGAAGTGCGTGTAATGTGGAGCATGAGCACTTGGAAGCTATAGGGAGTACTTGGAAGCACTTTGATGCACTTAGAGCACTCAAGAGCACTTGGAACTTTGGAAGAAATCAGGAGTGCTTGAAAATGATCAGGAGGGCTTAAAGTGACTACAAGCGCTTTGAAGTGATCAGGAGGATATGAAGCCGATTAGTGGCGCTTGGAAGCAATTAAAAGGATTCGAGGCAATCAGGAGCACTTGAAAACATTTTGGAGGGCTTTGAAGCGATCTGGAGAGCTTGGAAGCCATCTGGAAGGCTTAGAAGTTTTTTGAGAGTATGGACGCAATCTGGAAGGCTGGGAAGTGATTTGGAGCATTTGGAAACGATCCAAGGAAATGGGGAACGATCTAGAGAGCTTGGAAGCGAATTGGAGCACATGGCAGCGATCTGGAGACTGGAGAGCTTGGGCGTGATCTGGTGTGTTTGCAAGTTTTGAAAGCGCTCTATGGACTTATGGCATTACTGAATTGCCGAGAAACTGTGAAATCATGATGAAGTGCTGAGGCGTATTATGGAGCGATATATGAAGCCCTTTCAAATTGTCTTCTAGATACTAAGGACCATTTCTGTGTTGGCACTTGGCAGGCTCATCGTTTGACTTCCTAGGTTATGGTTAACCAGTTCTATTGACATAACTTACAATTATGCTCAGTTTCTGGCTAGTCTCCCATGTAAACGGGAGCCTTCATTATCTATGACAATGACGTCACTCAGAAAAATAAAATTAAGCGCATCTGGCGCGGCGCTTTAAAGGTTATGGTTATGGTCGGGATTAGGGTTAGGATTTGTTAGGTTTAAGGTCAGGATTAAGGTTAGGGTTTTGGTCAGGGCCATATTTAGGTTTAGGATACAGAAAAAATTACGTTCATATCTGTGACGTTACTCAGCCCCGTTTACATGGATGACATACCCAGTTTCTGTCTACTGAAGAAATTGGTTCCTGCGACTCTGCGAAAGATTAGACACAGAAGAGCTCAGCTCTTATGCTGCGATGTGTTTTTGAATCTTGAGTGCTATGAATTATGAAAGGTTCTGTTACATTGTGAGTTTGGAAGCAATCGAAGTCGCTAGGGATCTTTCTGTTTACCTGACAGTTTTGATTTTTCAGCTGCTTGCTTCTCAGATTATGACTCAGTAGTAAACGACAAATTAATAACTGGCAACTGCCATGGAATCACGCATTGTGTGGCTCCCAGGGAGAATTTTTTACAGTATACAAATCTTATAAACTTTGACTTAGGTTAGCAGATGGCCCAAAAATACATATTTAGCCATACTCAATACGTCTGAATTTGTAACCTCATATTTGTGCAATAATGGGCTATGTTGACTTAGACCATATGAAACAGGCAAATTCAAATATATAATTCTCAGAAAAAAATGGGCCATGTTAACTTAGCCCACATGAAAAATGACCATGTGCCATTAAAAAGCGGGCTATGTAAGATGGCTCAAATACTGGCCTGGAATGACTAAGATTTTTTGGTGGTCTAAGTAACATGGCCCAGTATTTACTAGAAATTTCAGTATGATCCCCGAGCTAAGTTATTTAGCCCGTTCTTGCATTACAGATTTCAAAAATCATGATAGTCCATGTTTCATAGCCCGTTCTTGCATTTTGAAAAATTCGAAAAATTTTTCAAAAAAGTCTCAGATTCTTTCAAAATTTCACCTGTAGGTGCGTCTAGACGTCCTGATCACGTCTAGCAACAAGTTGAAAAAGTGGGCCAAGTAACTTGGCCCGTTCTTGCATGTGGAGGTTCATATTGCCATAGCATGCGGCAAGCACATCGAATATCGATTACCATGTGTACTCCATCATCCATATTTCACGTGTCCTAAGGACTTACAACACGGATCACATCCCAATGATACAGGCATAATCCTGCTTGAAGATATTTTTTGAAGTTATCATGAATAATGAAGGCTCTTGTTTATATGGGAGACTGAGATGATAGTGTCCATTTGCCCAATGAACATCCAAAATGGATCCATTGAACACCACTGGACATTCTTACCAATGGAAATCATGTTCAATGAATGTCCATTGGCTGTCCAATGGACGTCGCTTGGACATAATGGATCCATTGGATCCATTGGACAAGATTCACAACTCTTGCGACCCTTTAACCCACAATATTATATCTGTTTCAATCAATCCAAATACTTCAATAAACAGTCCAATGGCTTTTGAAACCGAGTGGCGCAGCAGACAGCAGTAGTTTATGCCCATTTCAAATTAACATATTTAGGTAAATCTTCATTTTCAAGTAGCTATTGTGTCCAATGGACGTCGCTTGGACATGATGGATCCATTAGATCCATTGGACAAGATTCACAACTCTTGTGACCCTTTTTAACCCACAATATTATATCTGTTTCAATCAATCCAAATACTTCAATCTAGGTAAATCTTCATTTTCAAGTAGCTATTGTGTCAAATGTTGGTATATACAAAGTGTGTTTCTCAACACAACCCCAGAGTATCATTGATTACTACAATAGCATCATGTCTTTATAAAAGTTTCAGATCTGAATAATAATAAATGGTATTTATATCAAAATGTGATTAACTGAAACATTGACCCAGTAAAATAGTCATGGCCTACACCCCGAAAACATATACTTGATGTAATATCCACCCTCTCACCAGTCTTATTGTCTTAGACCATATTTTACTGCTGAGTTTCCCTAATCCCCCAGTTATATGCTACCGGCTACGACAATCTTCCTGTCATGAATTACAATATTGAGCTATTCTGAATAGTGAGGATTTTGGGTAATGCAAGTACTATAGATAGCCTCTTGCCTTCTTCGTCAGGGAATTCGCAGTAACTTGGCAAGGGTTTGAGATCAGGGTATGCAAAATATTTCTATGGTATGCAGATTTTCACAGTAAACAGGTAAATTAAGCCCTATTAGCTATGATCAGATATTTTCTCAAAGTTTGAAAAGTTGAAACTATGCAAGGGACTTTTTCAGGGTATGCAATGCATAGTCTGCATACCCTCAGGCTATGTCACTGGGAATTCGAGGTGATCATGCGATAAATGCTTTGCGTATGAATGGAATAAACAGTTTTTCACCCATAATTTTTTCCTGAGCATTTTAGGACATATTTTTTGTTAACAACTCGAATATAAACACAGCTTTAGTGTTTTTTTTCAAGCCATAAACGAAGTCCTTAGGGCCTTCCTGGACTGAGATATTATGAATATAGCCCAATACATGTCTCACGCATGGCTCAAAAATCAGTTTTTCGCCCATAACTTTCTTCCTAAGCATTTTAGGACATATCTTTATTGCAAATCTAATGTAAACATGGTCATTGCGATTCGTTTGAGCCCAAAACGGAGTAACTACGACCTTCCTGAACCGAGATATGAAAATTGCCCAATACATGACTCGCGCATGGCTCGAAAATCAGTTTTTCGCCCATTACTTTTTTCCTGAGCATTTTAGGGCACATGTTTATTAACAAGTCTAATATAAACATGGCCATTGCGATTCGTTTGAGCCCAAAATGGAGTCTCTACGACCTTCCTGGACCGAGATACGAATTTCACCCATACGCGCCTAAGGGCGTGGCATGGGCGTGGCCCCACAGGCATGTGTCTAGCGATAAAAAAGTGGTACCTAGGTGATTCTGGACCAGAATTGCCTGGAGAACAACATGCAACGGTCAAAAATTCTGGACATCGAAGTGCATACACAACTACAAGCTGCTACCGTAGTATAATATAATAATGCAATCGCAAGGAAGGTGTTTTCACCCCAACAAACACCAAAATAGAGTGTTAAGTAGTTAAATGTAACGGGGGCAGTTCGAACTGCACTTTGTGCGTTTTATTGTGTGCGCGTCTTAAGTTTGCTCGGCGTATAGACATATGAATATCATGTCTGTACGCCGAGCAAACATACGCCGCACAAACTGCTGTTCGAACAGTCACCGTTAGGCCATTAAAATGTCGGTTTTTGAAAACATATATCCAATGGGTAAATGTTCCCAATGTCAAGCGAATAGTAGAAGCTGCAACGTAAGGAAGGATCAACTTGTAGATTGAATACCACTGTCATAGCTCATGCCGGAATATTTCACCTAATAAATATTAAATATCTCTGCCAACCCTTTCTCAATACGATCTGGCATGACCAAAGATACAGTAGGTATGAAAGGTTGGTAGTACTGTGGTGTCGCAACCTATTTCTTAATGCGGCGTAATGGCGCCACGATTAGCTCGTTAGACCGCACTTTTTCAGTTGTGCGAGTGTTTTGTTACTCTTTTGAGGCGCGGCGTATTACGCCGCGCCAGGGTGCATTTTTGCATTTTTCCTGCGTGTGACCGCGCGAAAAGTACAATTAATGTAACGCGCATTAAAAAAGCACACATGCGCGGCTTAATACGCCGCACCTCAAAAGGTTGAGACATAAAACGGTTACTTTAACTTGAACCCCATCTTATCGTTATTACTCCTTTACTCGGCTACTAACCACGCTTTCGGATATATTACCTGAGACAGGTATCCGCGCAGTGACTGGTACCTGGGGCTGGTATCCGCGCAGTGACTGGTACCTGGGGCTGGTATCTGCGCAGTGACTGGTACCTGGGGCTGGTATCTGCGCAGTGACTGGTACCTGGGGCTGGTATCTGAGCAGTGACTGGTACCTGGGGCTGGTATCCGCGCAGTGACTGGTACCTGGGGCTGGTATCCGCGCAGTGACTGGTACCTGGGGCTGGTATCTGCGCAGTGACTGGTACCTGGGGCTGGTATCCGCGCAGTGACTGGTACCTGGGGCTGGTATCCGCGCAGTGACTGGTCCCTGGGGCTGGTATCTGCGCAGTGACTGGTACCTGGGGCTGGTATCTGCGCAGTGACTGGTACCTGGGGCTGGTATCCGCGCAGTGACTGGTACCTGGGGCTGGTATCCGCGCAGTGACTGGTACCTGGGGCTGGTATCCGCGCAGTGACTGGTACCTGGGGCTGGTATCTGCGCAGTGACTGGTACCTGGGGCTGGTATCTGCGCAGTGACTGGTACCTGGGGCTGGTATCTGCGCAGTGACTGGTACCTGGGGCTGGTATCCGCGCAGTGACTGGTACCTGGGGCTGGTATCTGCGCAGTGACTGGTACCTGGGGCTGGTATCTGCGCAGTGACTGGTACCTGGGGCTGGTATCTGCGCAGTGACTGGTACCTGGGGCTGGTATCCGCGCAGTGACTGGTACCTGGGGCTGGTATCTGCGCAGTGACTGGTACCTGGGGCTGGTGTCCGCGCAGTGACTGGTACCTGGGGCTGGTATCTGCGCAGTGACTGGTACCTGGGGCTGTTATCTGCGCAGTGACTGGTACCTGGGGCTGGTATCCGCGCAGTGACTGGTACCTGGGGCTGGTATCTGCGCAGTGACTGGTACCTGGGGCTGGTATCCGCGCAGTGACTGGTACCTGGGGCTGGTATCTGCGCAGTGACTGGTACCTGGGGCTGGTATCTGAGCAGTGACTGGTACCTGAGTACCTGGGGCTGGTATCCGCGCAGTGACTGGTACCTGGGGCTGGTATCCGCGCAGTGACTGGTACCTGGGGCTGGTATCTGCGCAGTGACTGGTACCTGGGGCTGGTATCCGCGCAGTGACTGGTACCTGGGGCTGGTATCTGAGCAGTGACTGGTACCTGGGGCTGGTATCTGCGCAGTGACTGGTACCTGGGGCTAGTATCTGCGCAGTGACTGGTACCTGGGGCTGGTATCTGCGCAGTGACTGGTACCTGGGGCTGGTATCTGCGCAGTGACTAGTACCTGGGGCTGGTATCTGCGCAGTGACTGGTACCTGGGGCTGGTATCCGCGCAGTGACTGATACCTGGGGCTGGTATCCGCGCAGTGACTGGTACCTGGGGCTGGTATCCGCGCAGTGACTGGTACCTGGAGCTGGTACCCGCGCAGTGACTGGTACCTGGGGCTGGTATCCGCGCAGTGACTGGTACCTGGGGCTGGTATCTGCGCAGTGACTGGTACCTGGGGCTGGTATCTGCGCAGTGACTGGTACCTGGGGCTGGTATCTGCGCAGTGACTGGTACCTGGGGCTGGTATCTGCGCAGTGACTGGTGCAGTTCCTCAAGTGATAAGAAATGTTGAACTTCAGGGACTGAGTACCCTCGTAGATAACCGTCACAGCGTCCCGTGCTTTGAACTGCATCACGTGACCAGAGCGTGCTATGTGATTGGTCAGCTCAGCGGGAAGGACAGCCAATAGGAGGGACGGAGTGGTAGGAGTGAGGGAGGACGCGGGGAGACCCTCCCAGATGAACAGAGTACCTGAAAAAACAGGGGTTGAAAACAGTGTTGGTTGTGTTTTTTAGACTTAGGAATTGAAATTCCTGTACCAACAGGAGGCAGTCTTTGTGTTCAGATTGCCAACATAGCCGTGTACTATGTCCTCCGTAAGGTTGTCTACTCTAACCAGGAACTCATGGCGAATGTTAAATCAGTAAAAAGGTTCATAGATGACGGGGCTGGATTGTTTGATGGCACCAAAAGACAATATTCAGACTTTATAAATAATGTAAATACAGAAATTAGCAAATTATTTGGTTTATTGATTGATGAATATTCGGTTGCAGACAATTGTACATACATTTCCTTTCTTGATATATTAAGTTCTGTTTTGATCAAGATGGTAACCTCCAAACAGATCTGTTCACAAGAGAAACAGATTCTCGGGCTTACTTGTTCTATGGGAGCTGCCATCCCAACCATGTTTACTCTAGTATAGTGTATTCACAGTGTTTGAGATTGAGGCGTATCATAAATGATGATGAAAGACTCTCCCACAGAATATAGTAAGGGATGTATCTGCCCCAGGCTGTAACCCCCCGTGAACTAAATCCTCCCAAAGATGTTAGAACGGTTTTCGGTAGTCCATAGGCCCAAGAACCACCAAAAAAGTTGCCCAAGAAAATCCTTGGGGAACCTCGATTTTTTACCCCTTTTTACCCATGCGTAGGGTAAAACTTTAAGAGACCATATCTCTGCTTCCTTTTGAGATAGAGAGGTCAACGACCAGTCTAAAATGTGCGCAATGGCCATATTTAGTTGGGCGGGTCAAGGTTTCAAGTCGTTATCTCGAACCGTTTTCGAGATAATCGTCAAAAACCCCTTTTTCGCTAAGCGCAAAGGGGTAAAAAAGTGGTACTGCTAAATGTGGCTCTACTGCAGGAAAATTGGCCATTTTTATAATTGTAGAAACGTTTCTGAGTCGTTAATAGTCTAAAGTTGCACCAAAAAAAGTTGCCCAAGATATTCTATAAGGAACCCCATTTTTACCCCTTTTTCATACCCCCGCGTAAGCGAAAATTTGAAATTCGGATATCTCGGCTTCCTTTTGAGATAGAGAGGTCATCGACCAGTCTAAAATGTGCGCAATGGCCACATTTAGTTCGGCGGGTCAAGGTTTCAAATCGTTATTTCGAACCGTTTTCGAGATAATCGTCAAAAAACCCTTTTTCGCTAAGCGCAAAGGGGTACAAAAGTGGTACTGCTAAATGTGGCTCTACTGCAGGAAAATTGACTATTTTTATAATTGTAGAAACGTTTCTGAGTCGTTTATAGTCTAAAGTTGCACCAAAAAAAGTTGTCCAAGATATTCCATAAGGAACCCCCATTTTTACCCCTTTTTCATACCCCTGCATAAGCGAAAATTAGAAATGTGGATACCTCGGCTTCCTTTGGAGATAAAAAGGTCAGCAACCAATCTAGAATATGTAGAATGAGCATATTTGGTGGGGTAGAGCATAGTTTGAAGTCGCTATGTCCATCAGTTTTGAAGATAATTGCAAAAAATGCCATTTTTGTCACTTTTGATAAGGGGGTAAAGTAGTATTAGAGCCCAAAATAAGCATCTATGGCAAATGTTCATACTTTTGTAGCACTCTGGAGACAAAATTCAAAAAATAAAGCCTTAATTCGTAAACAAAGCTATAGAATATTATCATTTACAATGTTATCACCAAAGGTTATAATGGTTGCTTCTGTTTAAATAGTTTATACTGTAGATAGATGTTTGAATTAACACAGTGTTTCTAAACTTAATTCTCATACAGACAGCAAAAAGAATCACGATAAAAACGATCAAGATCACCAACAAGACCCAAAGGGAGAGGTGAGTTTTCTTTGACATTGCTTCTTTCTTTATCATTTTATCAGTTGCACCTCATTGACTGTAATCCTCAAAATTTCATTGTCTAGCGAGTGGTTTGCATGGTATTTATCCAGCCAATTATATCTCGTGTCCCCCATGTCTGTGTTCAGAATAATCTCTGCTTTAAGGTTCACATTTTTCATAGGTGGGTAGTGTCTTATGATACTCTCTGGGGGATTGCCCTTCTACCTCAATTCGAGACAAATCAGACGCCAATTGGTTGCTGGTGGTGGCTAGTGGTTGCTAGTGGGGGCTGATGATTGCAGGTGGGGGCTAGTGGTTGCTGACTGGGACAGTTGGTGGGGGCTAATGGTTGCTGTTGGGAGCTAATGATTGCTGGTGGGGGCTACTGGTTGCTGGTGGGGGCTATTGGTTGCTGAGTGGGACTGATGGTGGGGGCTTATGGTTGCTTGTGGGGTCTAATGATTGCTGGTGGGGGCTAATGATTGCTGGTGGGGGCTAATGGTAGTTGGTGGGGGCTAATGGTGGCTGGTGGGAGCTAATGGTGGCTGGTGTGGGCTAATAGTTGTTGGTGGGGGCTATTGGTCGCTGGAGAGACTATAATGGTTGCTGGTGGGGGTTAATGGGAGATACCTTGTTTTTTATCTATTTTCGTGGTGGCTATTGTAATTAGCAACCACCAAGGCCCCATCTAGCCTCCATTAGCCTCCATCAGCCCCTGTCTGGTTTCGTTAAAAAGATGTGCAGCTATGATGATTCCCCCCTAATCTTCAATAATAGGTATTAATGTTATAATTCTTTTCAATTGCATAATCTTGAAATTATTGACGATTTGATATTAATATAATTTATATTCATTGATTGTAGTACAAATAATAAAATAGTTGTTTGATTAAATAGTTGTTTGATTGTCTACTATTGATGTAGAAGGGCAGTCCCCCAGCGAATATCATAAGACACTCTACCCACCTATGAAAAATGTGACCCTTATCAAAGCAGAGACTATTCCGAACCATGCAAACCACTAGCTAGACAATGAAATTTTGAGGATTACAGTCAATGAGGTGCAACTGATAAAGAAAGAAGCAATGTCAAAGAAAACTCACCTCTCCCTTTGGGTCTTGTTGGTGATCTTGATCGTTTTTATTGTGGTTCTTTTTGCTGTCTGTATGAGAATTAAGTTTAGAAACACTGTGTTAATTCAAACATCTATCTACAGTATAAACTATAAACAGAAGCAACCATTATAACCTTTGGTGATAACATTGTAAATGATAATATTCTATAGCTTTGTTTACGAATTAAGGCTTTATTTTTTGAATTTTGTCTCCAGAGTGCTACAAAAGTATGAAAATTTGCCATAGATGCTTATTTTGGGCTCTAATACTACTTTACCCCCTTATCAAAAGTGACAAAAATGGCATTTTTTGCAATTATCTTCAAAACTGATGGACATAGCGACTTCAAACTATGCTCTACCCCACCAAATATGCTCATTCTACATATTCTAGATTGGTTGCTGACCTTTGTATCTCCAAAGGAAGCCGAGGTATCCACATTTCTAATTTTCGCTTATGCAGTGGTATGAAAAAGGGGTAAAAATGGGGGTTCCTTATAGAATATCTTGGGCAACTTTTTTTTGGTGCAACTTTAGACTATTAAAGACTCAGAAACGTTTCTACAATTATAAAAATGGTCAATTTTCCTGCCGTAGAGCCACATTTAGCAGTACCACTTTTTTACCCATTTGCGCTTAGCGAAAAGGGGTTTTTGACGATTATCTCGAAAACAGTTCGAAATAAAGACTTGAAACCTTGACCCGCCCAACTAAATGTGGCCATTGCGCACATTTTAGACTGGTCGATGACCTCTCTATCTCAAAAGGAAGCCGAGATATCCGAATTTCAAATTTTCGCTTACACGGGGGTATGAAAAAGGGGTAAAAATGGGGGTTCCTTATAGAATATCTTGGGCAACTTTTTTTTGGTGCAACTTTAGACTATTAACGACTTAGAAACGTTTCTACAATTATAAAAATGGTCAATTTTCCTGCAGTAGAGCCACATTTAGCAGTACCACTTTTTTACCCCTTTGCGCTTAGCGAAAAAGGGGTTTTTGACGATTATCTCGAAAACGGTTCGAAATAACGATTTGAAACCTTGACCCGCCGAACTAAATGTGGCCATTGCGCACATTTTAGACTGGTCGTTGACCTCTCTATCTCAAAAGGAAGCAGAGATATGGTCTCTTAAAGTTTTACCCTACGCATGGGTAAAAAAGGGGTAAAAATCGAGGTTCCCCAAGGATTTTCTTGGGCAACTTTTTTTTGGTGGTTCTTGGGCCTATGGACTACCGAAAACCGTTCTAACATCTTTGGGAGGATTTAGTTCACGGGGGGTTATGGATCAATCCCTTACTAATAAATGAACTTGTTCAATGTTTTTACAACTCTAATTTCCCGAAAAAAATGGTGGAGAAGATTTCCAAGAAAGTGAAATCCTTACCACGCGAGCTCCCACCCCCACGTGACGCATCACACAGTTCAATACTTGTTCCCTCATCCCCAGAGAAGGGGTCTATCAGGGTTATCTCAACTTTTGGTAGTGACACTGATCTTATGGATGTGGTTGACAAGTATGAGAGTGTATTGACTAGCTCTACCAAGAGTTTCTCTTCTAGCAACAGTAGTCTTAGTGGGTCACCAAGTGGGTCACCGAGCCCTTCACCTAAACAAGAAGCGGGTCTGTTTTCCAGGATCAAAAGAACTGGACATTCCCTCAGACGTAAACTAGTTGATGCAAGGCAGTTTGCCACTAGTAGTCACATTTCGGGTACCGTTCCTTGCAACCATCGAAACTGTATGTGTTGTAAGATGATAACGGACAAAGAGAAATTGAAAATAAATGGAGTGAAGATAAAACCAGCTAACGGCAGTTGTCAATCATACAATATCATTTATTGTTTTGTGTGCAAGCATTGCCCAAAGTGTTATGTTGGTAGAACAGTCCGACATCTCCATGAACGAGTATCAGAACATCGAAGGAAATTCTATGAACTTTTAGATAAACCGAATGTTCGTTTTTCAGATAATTTTGAATCTTCTGATATTTATAGTCTAGGAGCTCACTTGGTCGATGACCATGGCTTTTTAGATAAAGCTAATTTTAATACATCTTATGAAATTCTCATCTTAATGAATTCTAGTCCCAAAAATTTAGAAGTCAATGAACATAAATTTATTCAAAAGTTAAGATCAATTAAACCATTTGGAATTAATTCTAATGACCCCTTTGGGATACCTCTACTCTCATTTAGGACTTAGGTGGTTTTCTTTACATTTGATTTGCTTTTTTCCTAACCTAGCTTATTCTCATTGTAGGCACTGATGATGTGTAAAACGAAAGATTTCTGTCTCATTTTGATGAGAGTTTAATTCAGTATATATCAGCATTTCATTCTTGTCAGAGCGATTGGGAATTTATGTATTCAGGAATTGAAATTAGTTGATCATATCATAACACGAGCTATGTCCGATCTGACAAATTCATGAACTTATAATTGCCACAAGGTTGATTGATTGACAGCTTTCAAACCAGATGCCACGCCCCAGTACCTGGCAGTGAGGGGGCAGTGGACGTAAACCCGTCTATCGTCAGGACCACCTCCGCCGCACTGACATCAGGCTCCACATACCACAGCACACTCTCGTACCCTCCGATTTACTCGAAATTTCTCTATCAGATTTTCACCAAACTTTCAGGATACCTTGAGGCTCATAATTGGAGTGTACTGTGTAAGTTTCAAGGAATTTCTATGTGCCAAATCCGAGATATGACTTGAAACGCAAGGATATATTTTGAATGCGTACAAATTTCGAAAAAGTCGATTTACTCGAAATTTCTCTATCAGATTTTCACCAAACTTTCAGGATACCTTGAGGCTCATAATTGAGTGTACTGTGTAAGTTTCAAGGAATTTCTATGTGCCAAATCCGAGATATGACTTGAAACGCAAGGATATATTTTGAATGCGTACAAATTTCGAAAAAGTCGATTTACTCGAAATTTCTCTATCAGATTTTCACCAAACTTTCAGGATACCTTGAGGCTCATAATTGGAGTGTACTGTGTAAGTTTCAAGGAATTTCTATGTGCCAAACCCGAGATATGACTTGAAACGCAAGGATATATTTTGAATGCGTACAAATTTCGAAAAAGTCGATTTACTCGAAATTTCTCTATCAGATTTTCACCAAACTTTCAGGATACCTTGAGGCTCATAATTGGAGTGTACTGTGTAAGTTTCAAGGAATTTCTATGTGCCAAATCCGAGATATGACTTGAAACGCAAGGATATATTTTGAATGCGTACAAATTTCGAAAAAGTCGATTTACTCGAAATTTCTCTATCAGATTTTCACCAAACTTTCAGGATACCTTGAGGCTCATAATTGGAGTGTACTGTGTAAGTTTCAAGGAATTTCTATGTGCCAAATCCGAG
The DNA here is from genome assembly GCA_011033025.1 of Beroe forskalii. Classification (NCBI taxonomy): domain Eukaryota; kingdom Metazoa; phylum Ctenophora; class Nuda; order Beroida; family Beroidae; genus Beroe; species Beroe forskalii. The sequence goes on from WFMF01000153.1 coordinate 377,345, forward strand.
ATATGACTTGAAACGCAAGGATATATTTTGAATGCGTACAAATTTCGAAAAAGTCGATTTACTCGAAATTTCTCTATCAGATTTTCACCAAACTTTCAGGATACCTTGAGGCTCATAATTGGAGTGTACTGTGTAAGTTTCAAGGAATTTCTATGTGCCAAATCCGAGATATGACTTGAAACGCAAGGATATATTTTGAATGCGTACAAATTTCGAAAAAGTCGATTTACTCGAAATATCTCTATCAAATTTTCACCAAACTTTCAGGATACCTTGAGGCTCATAATTGGAGTGTACTGTGAAAGTTTCAAGGAATTTCTATGTGCCAAATCCTAGATATGACTTGAAACGCAAGGATATATTTTGAATGCGTACAAATTTCGAAAAAGTCGATTTATTCGAAATTTCTCTATCAGATTTTCACCAAACTTTCAGGATACCTTGAGGCTCATAATTGGAGTGTACTGTGTAAGTTTCAAGGAATTTCTATGTGCCAAACCCGAGATATGACTTGAAACGCAAGGATATATTTTGAATGCGTACAAATTTCGAAAAGTCGATTTACTCGAAATTTCTCTATCAGATTTTCACCAAACTTTCAGGATACCTTGAGGCTCATAATTGGAGTGTACTGTGTAAGTTTCAAGGAATTTCTATGTGCCAAATCCGAGATATGACTTGAAACGCAAGGATATATTTTGAATGCGTACAAATCGAAAAAGTCGATTTATCCCCCTAAGAAATGGGATATGAAATTTTGAGGTCAGATAAAGGTGGGGGTTGCCCTAATTTCAATGATTCTGGGGGACTTGGACTGGAGGGGGAGCAGAAAAAATTAAGGGGGTAATTGGATCTGGCAGAAGAATTTCAAAATTTGAGATGAAAATCCTATTTCCGTGAGAAATATTTTTTCTCCGACCCTCTATTCTGGGGCTGCGCCCCAGACCCCTATCTTTTGTAAGACTGCCAAATAACTACAATACTTCAATTCCTTGCCATTTTCAAGTGATATCAACTTAACTAATGTGTTTCTATGTTTTAATATTGTGTTGACAATATCCCTGAGGCTTGGTTTCATGCCATGATTCCCTTACAAGTGTCACTTCATAGCTTTAATTATATTCAAGGATTAATTTACATTAAAATTGAACTTCATTACCATTTCAGTCATTATAAATATTATATGACTTAAAACAAGGAAAATTGACTAAATTTCTTGTCTGTCAGTCAAATTTCATAGTTTACATACTTTCATCTTGTCATTAAGTTTCTAGAATTTTTCGATTGATTCTATTATTTTAAACATTTCAATGGACATATCTTTGAAAAATTTTCTAAGTTTTTGGTGGGGGTTGTTCGAATTTTTTGAAATTCACGGGATATAGGAATGGCGAAAAGTCGGGGGATTGAGGATTTTTGAAAATTCAGGGGAGGTTTAGTCAAGGGGGGAGTTGAAAAATTCAGGGGGGGATTGGACCCAGGATGAAGCTATGATATTTTGAATGCGTACAAATTTCGAAAAAGTCGATTTACTCGAAATTTCTCTATCAGATTTTCACCAAACTTTCAGGATACTTTGAGGCTCATAATTGGAGTGTACTGTGTTAGTTTCAAGGAATTTCTATGTGCCAAATCCGAGATATGACTTGAAACGCAAGGATATATTTTGAATGCGTACAAATTTCGAAAAAGTCGATTTACTCGAAATTTCTCTATCAGATTTTCACCAAACCTTCAGGATACCTTGAGGCTCATAATTGGAGTGTATTGTGTAAGTTTTAAGGAATTTCTATGTGCCAAATCCGAGATATGACTTGAAACGCAAGGATATATTTTGAATGCGTACAAATTTCGAAAAAGTCGATTTACTCGAAATTTCTCTATCAGATTTTCTGGGGACGACCAAAAAGGTCAAATTTTGAAACGGACTAAAATTATTCAACAGTTTTCGTTCCATTTTCTAATTTTTGCAGCTAAATATATCGGGCAGACAATCTCTCCACGCTGATTCCTGCGATAGCTTATAATTCTCTAACTCTTATTGTGATAGTGCACAGGAAAAATAGGCAGTTAAAATGTCGTCATCATCATAGTGAAATGTTGTCATTTGAACCGCCTGTTTTCTGCGGCGTTTACAATTACACAATGGCATAATAATATGTTATCACGTCATAATATAGGACGTAAAAGTATGCAAGTACAGGAGAGCGCCTACAAGCTGTGAAAGTGATACTTTGGGGAGCGGTGGGGAGCATTGGCAATGGGTTTTCCGATCCCCCTCGAGAGCGAAAAATATAGATAAACGTTGGATAATTCACTTTGTAATTAGATTTGGTTTTCTGTAATTTTGGTTTTCGAGCCCGCAAAAAGAGCAGGAAAGCAAAAAGAGCAGGAAAACAACCGGAACGACCCGAAACCACCCCGAACCAACCCAAAAACCTTCCGAAACAAGCCGAAACAAGGCGAAACGAGCCGAAACAACCCGAAACAGCCCGAAACAAGCGAAACAAGCGAAACAACCCGAAACAAGCGAATCAACCCGAAACAACCCGAAACAAGCAGTTTTGCATTTTCCACTTGTTTCGGCTTGTTTCGGCTTGTTTCAGCTTGTTTCAGCTTGTTTCGGGTTGTTCCAGCTTTTAGTAAAATTTTGGCTTGATTCGGGTTTGTTTTGGGTTGTTTCGTGTTTTTGCTGCCATATCAAGCGAAACAAGGCGAAACAAGCGAACCAACCCGAAACAAGGCGAATCAACCCGAAACAAACGGAAAATGCAAAACTGCTTGTAGTTCATGTCGATTCGGCTTGATTCGGGTTGTTTCGGGTTGATTCGCTTGTTTCGGGTTGATTCGCTTGTTTCCGGTTTATTCGCTTGTTTCCGGTTGATTCGCTTGTTTCGGGTTGATTCGCTTGTTTCGGGTTGATTTGCCTTGTTTCGGGTTGTTGTGGGTTGATTCAACTTGTTTCGCCGAAACAAGCCGAAACAAGGCGAAACAAGCGAATCAACCCGAAACAAGCGAATCAACCCGAAATTTCGCCTTGTTTCGGCGAAACAAGTTGAATCAACCCACAACAACCCGAAACAAGGCAAATCAACCCGAAACAAGCGGAATCAACACAGAAAAAAAGCAAATCAACCCCAAACAACCCGAATCAACACGATAAACTGTAAATTCAAGGAAAGCCCATGGTAAAAGTATGTATAACTGTAGTACTGTATTAGTAGTTTGACTTCCATCCTCCAGCATGTTGCAGAGTTGACACTGACATGGGCTATTTCACTTCTTGTGTGCAAGTAAGAATTTAAATTCCTCATGGATATGTCTAGTGTCCACACTCCACGGCCCCGCTCAAATATAGCATCCCCAATCCATACGTGTATCAATTTATAATACCTGGAGAGCGAATTTTGTGGCAGATTTTCTATTCTGGGCAATTACTTCACTGCGATATATCCATTTAAATCCAATACCTATTCATTCTCGGGAGCTTTTTTTGAGAAATTTGCTCTTCTAGAAAGGAAATGTTGAAAGTTTGAGTATAAATCTTCAAAGAATTTTAAAACGAACGGAAAGTTCTTGTGGCAAAAAAATGACTATCCAAAGCAAGAGCGGGGTTTGGAGAAATAACAGCACTATTATATCACTATTAACATGGATTGAACACTGAGTTCGACTTAAAATCGTAAATCAGGAACATGACATGTATTAATGACTTGTGGCAGCTTGAGCTACGAAGTACGAGCCCGACGGCCAAGTTCAAGCTCGTTACTGATATGTATCTTCATAAATCATTGGGCAGAGGCATCAGATTGTAAAATAAGTTGAAAGTGCAAAAGAAAGAAAGATCTTCAGTGGCCGGGTAATTGCATATATGGTGGTTTAAATCTACAAGAGAAATAGGAAATAGGTAGTAAAACATAAGAATTTTACCTTATTTTAATTAATTTAAGGCAGTATGATTTTACCTTAAATAGTACACTCCTTAAATTCTACAAATCTTAATTTTACCTACTTTGAAGTTTGATAAATTTGTACAATACCAAAATTTTAGAAAATTTTGTTAAAGTAAAGATTTATACATTCATACCTATCAAATTTTGAGAAACAAATTAAGCATTATTTTTTCTCTATTACAGGTTGAATTTTTGAAAAGCATCAGTGCAGACAAAATCAAATTTGATATGATAAACAATTATCAATTGATAAAAATTATAGGCATTTCTTCAGCTTCTTCGTCTTCATTATTGAGTTTGACTTAAAATCTGTTTCTCTAGAATGACCTAGTTTTACTTTTTGTCTATTTCATAGATTCCAAATAGGTTGAATTCAATGGAAAAATCGGTATTTTTTGAAAATTGGTGAAAGAAAGAAATTTAGTCCTCATTTGCCTGATTTTGAATATATTTTGGTTTTAATTAGTACAAGAGAAATTAGTAAATCCTTAATAAAACATAAGAATTTGTTTATTCTTGTATCCTCCAAACTGGGGCTACAGCCTACGGCAAACTACTTAAGCCGTTACTTTCGACCAATGAAGACCCATAAACGTTAGAGCTAAGGCAGTCACACAAGCTCCATAAAAGAGTAAAGGAGCAAAGGTGCTTTGAACTTTTGAAACCATGCATGGTAACACTTTTTTTGACCCATAACGTTCTTAAAACAACGTTATGATTGCATCACTCTGGGCCCGAATGTGCAAATTCTGATCCATTAAAACAATCATAATGTAATTCACAACGAAACATCTGACATTTGTTTTAAATGATAGAAGATTTTGCCGAGGGTAGCACCGCACACAAATAATAAGTCGCACACGAACAATATGCCCCTGACACTGTCAGTGACAGTATAAATTCTTGCGCCTATTGTTCGCGCGCGATCACGCATAACATGCCCGGGCAGGTTCAGCGGCAGTAAGGGAAATGTCGCAAATGTGTCATTGGTTGCGTGAGAATCCTTCATTTCGTTGCATACGGCCCGTGCACTTATCTCCATCGCTTTCATGTAATTCGACCGTACGTTCGTTCATCTTATTCACCTCTATGTCTTTATGTGAAAATGCAAGAACTCGAGAAGCATCTCTAAATTGGCATCTCTATGCCACGTAGCCCAGTAAATTCGCCCGGTAAACTTGAATGAATTGATCTCGAGTGGGACAATTTCCGAATTGATTCGAGTGTTGTCCGAATTGGAGTCGTGTCATTTTGAGACTAAAACACGGATGACGATGATACTGATAATACGAACATAAGTTTTAGTAAATGTCATAACTTTAAACACCAATTCATGAGTTATATAGTCAAACATGAATGATAACTGACCCGCAAATAATTTTCTCCATTACGAATTGTGAGTTGCATTTCATTTTGTTGCAAATTAAGGGAATAACATGATTAATTATAATGATTAATGACGTTGCATTTAAAATGATCATTTTTACCATGAATAAGGATATCATTAGTATCATTTTGTTGTCAGCTTGAGAAAGATCATAATTGTCATAATTTGATGACTGTTAGCAAAACAAGACTGTTAAGTACCATGCCTTAATGAGTTAACGAGTGATAGGAACCTGAAAACATTCGACCTCTCGAGTGATTACGTTATTATGTAATTATCAGTCAGACACAGTTGATCAGTTATCAAGAATAGGGTGGTGATGAATGGTGAAAATAGATAACGTAGCCAGAGTATTTTATCTACATACTACAGTACGGAAGTGCTAATAAGGATCCGCAGTCAACTCTAAATAGTTAGTTGGAAAGGGAAAAATAGAAAAATAGAGATCTGTGAGATCAGGATAAGCATAATATACAAATATGTGCAGTGTACGCAGTGTTTCACAGTTGACAGGTAAAATGAGCCGAATGAGTTGGGATTGGAGTAATAAAGTCGCCTATCATGAAAAGGAGATACAATTATAAGTTCATAAGATTTGTGTACATACACATCTCTAAGAGTGCCTAGATAGCTAGATGACTAGAAGAACATATTTCTTGACAAACTGAATATCAATGAATATCCTATTAGTTATGTCCCATAATTATACGGGTTGATTCACCTTGACTCTGACACTTATTCCGGATTGATCATGGCCGGCTTCAGATTGATTCGGCTCGTTTCGACATTGATTCGGGTTGAATCGTTTGATTCGGTTGATTTACTCGAAACAAGCGAAACAAGCTGAAACAAGCGAATCAACCCGAAACAAGCGAATCAACCCGAAACAAGCCGAAACAAGCCGAAACAAGCCGAAACAAGCGAATCAACCCGAAACAAGCCGAAACAAGTGGAAAATGCAAAACTGCTTGTTTCGAGTTGATTCGCTTGTTTCGGGTTGTTTCGCTTTTTTCGGGTTGAGTCGCTTGTTTTGGGTTGATTCGGCTTGTTTCGGGGTGATTCGGCTTGTTTCGGGGTGATTCGGCTTGTTTCGGGTTGTTCCAGGTTTTAGTAAAAAAATTGGCTTGATTCGGGCTTGATTCGGGTTGTTTCGTGTTTTTTCTGTCGTATCAAGCGAAACAAGGCGAACCAACCCGAAACAAGCGAATCAACCCGAAACAAGCTGAAACAAGCCGAAACAAGCCGAAACAAGTGGAAAATACAAAACTGCTTGTTTCGGGTTGTTTCGGGTTGATTCGCTTGTTTCGGGTTGTTTCGCTTGTTTCGCTTGTTTCGCTTGTTTCGGGTTGTTTCGGCTCGTTTCGCCTTGTTTCGGCTTGTTTCGGAAGGTTTTTGGGTTGGTTCGGGGTGGTTTCGGGTCGTTCCGCTTGTTTCGGCTTGTTTCGGGGTGGTTTCGCTAGTTCAACCAAACTTTCAGGATACCTTGAGGCTCATAATTGGAGTGTACTGTGTAAGTTTCAAGGAATTTCTATGAGCCAAATCCGAGATATGACTTGAAACGCAACAGGCCCGTAGACAGGGGGAGGGCCGCAGGGGCTGCGGCCCCCCTCGGAAAATTGAAAACTCCCAAAATCTTGCTCTAATTTTTAAAATGAATATCGTAATATTCGTGTCAGGGTGATACTATGATATTTTGTGTGTGAAAACCAATGCTTGAATGATAAACTTGATAAATTTCGAACCAAAAACAGCCTAGAACACCCTATTCTTCAAAAATTTTCCGGGGGGCTGCGCCCCAAACCCCTGCTAAAACTTGCTCACTGTGCAGGGCCCTACCCGGAATAAAATCCTGGCTACGGGCCTGAAACGCAAGGATATATTTTGAATGCGTACAAATTTCGAAAAAGTCGATTTACTCGAAATTTCTCTATCAGATTTTCACCAAACTTTCAAGGAATTTCTTGAAACCAGAGATATGCTTAAACGAAGGATATGATTTTAATCTACAAATTTCGAAAGGAAAAGTCGATTTACTCGAAATTTCATATTCA